>JARHVA010001362.1:2697500-2877500 GCA_037957365.1 Torreya grandis | reverse complement strand
TCTTCATAATTCTTTAGTAGTCCTTAATAAACTCATAACCTTCTACAAAGCAATATTTCACTTTTATACAACTCTGCCTACTTTTTACCCAATCCTTGTAGCCTTTTTTAAGGAATTTTTTATTTATATGAATGAGTACAGAGGGTTATGGGAAAACCAATCATAAATTTATATACCCTATATTATATTTTATCTATTCACAAGTTTTTATTCTCTATCGTGTATTTTAGACCATCCTTCTAGGTTCTTTTCACCCACTATTTAGGCCTATTAGGCCATTGTCTATCCTTTCAACACATAGTCCATTATAGTGGTATGAATTTTTACCCTACCAATAGATTAAAAAAAAACTTTAGAATAACATAAATACTGACATATGAAAACATTATATAAGATTTGGCTAGTTAAAACACTTGGAATACCTATTTTGTTCAAAACCCTAGAAATAGGGTTTACTCCTTTTATGTCCACCCAAAAATACTCAAAATGCCATTTTAATCTTAAAATATACTATCAAGCCACTATGATAATTTAATTAATAGTATAAGAGCTATATACAACTATTCCAAACATTATTTGGCCATACTCTCTCCTCTGATCAACATTTCAAATAAGTTCTTTGTGTCAGGAACCTAGAACAATAAACATGCTCTGATACCAACTTGTCAAGATCTTGCTCCACCAATAGAGCACATATGATTACTTCTTGTATTAGCAACTAAACATGGAATTTAACCAAAATGAATAAGTAACTAGAAATATGAAACAACACAGGAATATGAGAGACAATACACAATTGTATTAATAATCACTCAAAAGAATATACAATAAAGAAGATGCCACTTCTTCCACCTCAAAGGCTCGCCACACCTCAAGACCTTCTTCCCTCTCTCTCTCAGTCCCAACAATCAACTCCAATATAGAATTGATGTTCACCTCTCCAACTAGTCAGTAACATGCTGCCAGTATGTCAAGTACACAACCATACTCTAAGTAGATCTCCTACTCTCTGCTGCTACCTACAAATCACTAGACCTTACTCACCATTGTAGACCTCCAAAAGAAGCCATGCTAATCTACTGACTAAGATCATACAAATATGAAGAACCCTACTGATTCTCCAATCCAGTACCCACCTTGGTACTATGGCACTAGGAGGAACACACCATTGCTCACCTCACACACCGAAGGAGCTTCTAATATTACTCTCTTACTCTCTAGCTACAAGTTTACAATACAGCCCATGAGTCCATATATAGATCTCATGCTTACAATAATTAGACTATCTTAATTACAATAATTAGATGCACAACTCAAGACTATGACTAGCCCTTAACATGCAAACTAACAGTCTCAAAATAGACTCTTCAAAATCAACATGCAAATTACGTGTTCACACATAGGCTACTGACACCAGCACCTCCCTGAATGATGTCGGCTAACTAGTAACTAATGCCAGTTGCTTCCTCACTGCCATCTAACCGACATTGATTGATCAGACTGATGCTAGTTTCCCTGTAACACATTCAGCAACTCTCTGCAACCTTTGCAAGCTCTGTGACTTCTCCTATTTGTATCTTGGTGAAGCTTTTAGCTCCACAACCTAACAATCTCCAACTTGGAGATAAATAGCTGCACCTATACCTATACCTGTACACCATCTAAATTATTCCCTAGCTTGTATCCCTCTTCAAGATCAATCCTGAAGACCAATCACCACACATCCCGTGATGTTACACCTATCATCCAAGTAACCTGCCATATCTGAACCTACATATCCATGTAGTGAAGACCTTAACCCTGCATAACAAGAATCCCTACTGCTGATCCCTCTCAGATACCTGAGAATCTATTGAACTTCCCTCCAGTACTCCTTCCTCGAATTGGCTCCATACTTTTTGACAACTCCCACTGCTTGGGAAAACTTAGGTCTACACTAGACCTCATGTGATTTTGAACCCTGTTCCAAGCTAAGATTAAACTATCCAGCCCTTAGTGTGCTTTTTGATTTTGCATCCTACATCATGAACCCTGCCAACACTGTCTTCACATCAGCTCCCATTGGAGACAAAATCTCCATGTCTCTTATGCCATAGAATTTTTTTGCTACAAATTCTTCATGACACACCTCTAAACTAACCTTACCTTTAGCTCAACAAATCCCTGTATGTACAAACCTGCTAGCAAATCACCCACATATAGTAACAAGATAATGTTGTGACCATCATCCACCTAGTAAGATAAACACAATAGTTACATTGACATTGACTGTAGCCATGCTTAGTCATCCACCTATCAAAACCTATACCACTATCTTGTAGCTTCCTCAAGACCATATACCTTGGCTTTCTATCTCACGTATCCATCCACTCTCTTTTTTAAACTTGGGAATCCATCCCTCATCCAGTGCTTTCTTCCAACTGACAACTCTACCAACAAATACATGTTTGGTTCTTCTCTAAGGAATCACACTCCTCATCCATGCCAAGCTCCCACTGTGTCTGGATTCTACCTGCATTGCCTCTTCACATCTTCCTAGTTCTTGACCATCAATAAGCAATATAAAGAAGGTGAACAATGAATATGAGGTTCACTTACCCTTTCTGACCTCCATATGAGCGTTTGAGACTTGTTGACAGCTTTCTGTCTGCCCAATATCTGTTCCAGTGACTGATCTCAGCCATCTCCCAGTCTGCTCCCGACTGATGTCGGTTCCCTACACTGACCCTGACTACCGATGTTGTTTCCCTGGCTGACGCTAGTGTCACTCCTGCCGATGTCAATTCCTTCATGACCGATGTCGGTCTTCCTTCTGCCGATGTCAGTTACTGTCTGACTGACGTCGGTACCTGTGTTCGCCTGTGAGTGATAACTTTTACCTGCGAGCTCTCCATGGATCAAAATCTTGTTCAAATCAACATAGCCCTACTTTGAATAATTTAGTTCCCTCACCTAATCTCTATTTGTCATCTCCTCCATGAACAACAAGGATTTCCAGTTCTTTAGCTTGTCAAAAACATCTGTCTTCTACCTAAGAACATGCATTCCCCTCCTACATATGTGGCCAAGCCTACAAAGCCACATCTCTATAACAAAAGGTGAATCAGTAATATAAGTAGATAAATAAAGGATACCTACTTTCTTACCACCATCTAATTCAAGTGTATCCGCTATGAGAGTTACAGTGCATCTCTCATCACCCAAATTTCCTCAAGAAATTAGACTCATCTCCACGACTGGTACCTGCATGACTTCCTTCACCACCTGTGTGTTATCCACCTAAAATTTTAGCTTCACTTCCCCTTCATCAATAATCTGACAAGGCTCTCTAACCCCTAAATAAATCTCTCCAAAGTCTCCAAAGACGTACCCATGAAAAGATGCTCTATTTCAGGCTACATGGAAAGAGGCAAAAGAATCTGTAATCAAAGATTCTACTTTATCTAGAGAAACATGTGTAATTACCCCTACAACATCTGCTTCTACATGTTGATTTTCTACCGACCAATAATCTCCTTTTACCTGCTCTTTCTTTCCATCAATCAGACCATTCGTGCTATTCAGTTTCTTCATTCGTAGCTTACTTTCTTCTGCCATTGCTATACTCCCACTCAGTTTGAAACCCCTGTGAGTGACCTGTAATCAAAAATACTACCAGATCTAAAACCACCTGTTAGTCAACCCAACCAAAAGCTCTGATACCACTTGTCAGGAACCTAGAACAATAAACATGCTCTGATACCAACTTGTCTGGATCTTGCTCCACCAATAGAGCACATATGATTACTTCTTGTATTAGCAACTAAACATAGAATTTAACCAGAATGAATAAGTAACTAGAAATATGAAACAACACAAGAATATGAGAGACAATACACAATTGTATTAATAATCACTCAGAAGAATATACAATAAAGAAGATGCCACTTCTTCTTCCACCTCAAAGGCTCGCCACACCTCAAGACCTTCTTCCCTCTCTCTCTCAGTCCCAATAATCAACTCCAATACAAAATTGATGTTCACCTCTCCAACCAATCAGTAACATACTACCAGTACGTCAAGTACACAACCATACTCCAAGTAGATCTCCTGCTCTCTACTGCTACTTGCACATCACTAGACCTTACTCACCATTGTAGATCTCCAAAAGAAGCCATGCTAATCTACTGACTAAGATCATACAAATATGAAGAACCTTGCTAATTCTCTAATCCAGTACCCACCTTGGTACTGTGGCACTAGGAGGAACACACCATTGCTCACCTCACACACAGAAGGAGCTTATAATATTGCTCTCTTACTCTCTAGCTACAAGTTTACAATACAGCCCATCAGTCCATATATAGATCTCATGCTTAAAATAATTAGACTATTTTAATTACAATAATTAGATGCACAACTCAAGACTATGACTAGCCCTTAACATGCAAACTAACAGTCTCAAAATAGACTCTTCAGAATCAACATGTAAATTGCGTGTTCACGCACAGGCTGTCGACGCCGGCACCTCCCTGACCGATGTTAGCCGACTGGTAACCGAAACTAGTTGCTTCCTCACTACCATCTGACTGACATTAGTTGATCAGACTGACGCCAGCTTCCCTACAATGCATTTAGCAACTCTCTGCAACCTTTGCAAGCTCTGTGACTTCTCCTATTTGCATCCTGGTGAAGCTTTTAGCTCCACAACCTAACACTTTGTTAATCTATGTATGTAGACATAATCTATAGGGTCAATGAGGGGCTATTTATGATTTTTTTAAAGTTTAAAGGATTAAAAAAAATTAAATAATTTTATTTAGGCTTATCCCAAAATCATATACTTGTTTCAATCGCTTAGTGATTTTTTAGACTTGTTTACAAACCTACTCATAAACTTTGTATCTGGATTATGTGTAATACTCCTTGAAGCATAGGGTTTTGGAACAACTACCACAAGAATGTATAATCATGTGAATGTAAACTAAAAATATACTTCACAAACATCCCAAAAAATTACAGCTAACCCTTTTTAACTTATCTCAAACATCCATACAAATCTTGTTTACTCTCAGAAGGCACTTTGTCTCCCTTAACACAAAATACAAGAAATATAGGACTGTAATAAGGAATTTACATCAAAAGCATTGAAACTCATTTAAAAAATAGCCTTATAAAATTAATAAAGTAATATCAAGCTTAAAATAACACATTGAATTACAAAACTTGTTTTTTTGCATCTTTCCTTCATTAAACATCTATATACAGTCATCCTTCATTGTTTTCCTACAATAAAATAGAGTTTGCCTTAAAATAGTTATCAAACCAAAAAAAATCATTATTTGGGGTTTAAATATTTAAAATAGTTATAATCCAACCCCAATATGACTCTCCTCATATCTTTAATGACTCTCTACAAACAAAAACACTTACCTATATGCAAAACTTCTATAACTACTTGACCACCTCTTAACTCCCTTGTAACTCCCACTTATACATTGGGAGTATTTTAACTACTTTAATATTCTCATAAGCACAAAAAATACTAAAAATTCTTAAGGAATCCTAATACATAAGTTTATAACTTTTAACCTTTCACTAATATCACAAAATTTAAGAAACAATATAAAATATTTCAAATATTTGAATTGGCCATTTAGACAAGAAAATGCCTAAGTGGGTCAAATTCAAATTTGACAACACCCTAACACTTTAGAATGATTCCTATAGACCTAAAATGACTATATTTCCTCCCTAATGACTCAAAACATGAAAACAAACTAATATTTACAAAGAGGTAGTAATGTTCCTGCATCAATACTTCCCTAGCATCCCAAATATAATGAAGGGGTGAATAATCTACCCAGAACTATACTCATAATTTCATATATGTGAGTATCTAAGATAGGATAAGGACACATAGTTGGTCCTATTAGGAATGTGTCTACATCCACATAGTTTATAGCTTATCTCTATGGTTCACATATCGATACTCCCTAAACTACATATAGATTTTTAGGGCAATAATACTCCCCATAGAATATTCTAGGGGAAATTATCCTGAATAAGGTTTGCATGTACATAAAATTGGTTATGGGGATTTTGGTTGGTCATGAAAATCCAAGTTAAAAGTAGTAATATTGACTCATTAAATATGATGTGCACTCTAAAATAAGGGATTCTTGATTTTTTTGGGGGGTCATTTTAGTACAACCATGTATAAAATCAAAAATCAATAATCCATTCATGAATTATTTTCAAATTTAGTCATTATTTTCAATCTATACCACCATAAATCCAATTACATGTGTTTATATCAAAATCAAATCACACATTCAATAATAGAATCAAAGTATGTATTCAAACTAAAGTGATTAAATAGAACACATGCCAATATCACTTCCTTCTTGAAAAGTACATTTATATTGTATCAATGATACCATAATAATTTATAATTACATTTATTTCAAGAAGTCAAAGTAACATTCATAGTATGTGGTTGAATATAATAATTGAATCCACACATTTATTTAATTTTAAAGTAAATCCACATCTTTATTTCATTCTCAATTACAATTCAATAATGTTTAAGTATGTACTAAATAATACAGGTCAACTTTCATCTTTTTTTAGTCTAAAAATTCAATTCCAAAGTAATATACAAACTAAAATCAATGTCATAGTCATAATTGAATGACAACTTAATATGTTTAAAACATCATTACTAATACATGATTTAATATTTCCAAGTAATAATAAAATATTAAATAAGTATATTCATTTTTCCACAATAGCTATAAATGAATAATTATTCATAAAAAAATCCACAAGAGATTTTGAATATCATCATTATTGCTAAAAGACCATATATGAATAAAAGAGGAAGAACATCATTGGAGGGTTTTTATTCCAACCATAAATCCTTTTAGATATCCTACCCTCATCTCATCCACTGAGAGTGTCCCTTCCATTCCATAAAGATACCATATATATAAAATCAATAGAAAAAGAGAGAATTTGTGTGCACGAAACAATCCTAGAAAAAACATGCAACTCTATGCAGAATTGCATTATATGATAATTGATTTAAAACCAAAATTATATAATAATCCTGATGTATACTCATATTTATTTACAAGACTTAATAAAAATAATATTTGACCCTTAAATTCATTCTAATTTTAGTAATATGGAATACTATTAACTACAAACATTGAGTAGTCTTTAATTACCCCATATAAATTCTAACCCTTATGTACATAGTTCCTAATTGTTCATTTCCTGATTCTTAGGTCACAAAATCATATTATATATTCCAAATATCACCAATATGTATTAGGTGCACATATATAATTTTTATTAAATCAAATACAAGTCCAAATATGATCCAAACATAAATTCCACCACAAGGGTTTCACATATATCATGCATGAATTACATCACCAAACCAAGGAAAAAATCAAGGTTAAGGACCATAAACGAAGGTCCAAAATTAGTCTATTTTCTATATTAATATGAAAAATGAAATTAATAGTCATAATATTTCCATTGATAATGAAATTCAAAACATTATCATTAGGTATAAAAATTTTAAAAGTGTTTTCATCCAAATATTTAGACTACTAATGACAAGTTTTAGCTTTTATAGCCAAAACTTCATTTCCCAAAACTATTTTATTTTTTAACATAGGTTTAAAATTCATTATATATTGTTTATTATCCTAATTTTGTATCAATATATATATGTATGATTAACTCCCAATTCAAATACCAAATATAAAGAGTTATATCTTCAATTGTGCATTCATCATGCAATAAATTAATAACTTCTATAGTTATTTAATAATTGTTCTTAGATATCCAAGCATATAATTTCAAGGTTTCATGCTATTATTTCCAAATTAAGGACAATATCTCATTTATCAGATAAAATGATTATCAACCAAGGATAAATTCTATTTGAATCAAAATACTAATTCCCAAAACCAAAGTTCTTGAATTTTTTGATAATCAAATATCAAGGTCATCCTTATGATATCTAAATATATTATTAGAATAATCATTTTTAAAAATTTATTAAATTTTAATGAGGCTTATAATCCAATATATTAATTAATATTTTTTTGGATTTTCAACATTCCCTATGTGAGCTTATCACCCAATAAGGAATTCAAAATCCTCTTTATGTTTAACTATGTCCATGTTTTTTCAAAGGGTCAATCCAAACATAGTGCATGGGTGATAATTTGTTCCATCAATTACCCATACACTTATAAGTCCCAATATCATAGGTTACTAAACAAATATTTATATTAAATAAATTATACATAAAGTCTTTATCAAATCATAATTCACACCCTTTATGCTTGCATGATATTTAATACATGTGAAAAATAGAGTTCCTAACTAATTATAAACAAGACCAAAACCCAAATTTAATTCCTTATTAGGTTTGAGTGCAAACAAGCTTTTTTGAATTATACTTTATAGTTTTTTTAATTACTATGTGAGAGTAACCTATTTTAATCTCAAAAATGGGCTAATTTTATTATTTACTTTACTATCTTACTAACTATAGTTGTACTTGCCATATTTTCTTGATAATTTACCACAACTAAAGATTATAACATTTAATCACACATTATATATTTTTTAATATAATTTTCATGATAAAAATAACTCCTCCATGATATCTCTTAATTTCATGATTCTACAATATTGAACAACTTGTATGGCATCAAAATCTAGTAATCATTTAATAATTACAAGCATCACAAGTTAAAGACATAATAGTTTTGAAATATTATGTAGTATAATGAATTTTAGAGATTGTGTGCTTAGTTTATACTAGCTTATAGTTTTACAAATAAGTAATGGTGTAGTACCAATCTAGACATGTGTGTGTGTGTGTGTGTGTGTGTGTGTGTGTGTGTGTGTGTGTGTGTGTGTGTGTGCGTGCGCGTGCGCGTGCGCGCGCGCGCGCGTGTGTGTGTGTGATATGTGCTATGTATCTAGTATACCAATATGAATGCATATTTTGTATCTAGAAACAAGTATAGATAAACATATATAAATTTAGATATGTATATATTTACATATATGTATTATCTATAGTATAGATAACATATAAAAACCCATGATTGGATGTTATCAAATGACTATGCACAATTTTTAGAACCTAAAAATTTAATAACATTAATCATCTTATGTTATATACTTTAGTTTATAGAATAGAAGATACCTTCTGTATCTCCAATTTTGTATTTATAAAATCCACAAAATATACTAAATATTATATCAATTCACCCTAATTCCAAGTCTCAATTAAAGGATCTCATTATAATTTCATAGATTATTATTTTTGTTTTTAGGGTCTCCTTATAATATTAAAAATAATATGTTTCTTGGAGCTTATATATACTCAATTCTCATCATGAACATTTGATAATGTTTGTTTTGTTCCACTTTTGCATTAATTTTTGTTTATGTTTCACCACTTCACTCTATCATAAATACCTATATGGACCCATCCATTATAAAGTTGTTATTTTACACCGAAATAAATGTTATTAATCACTAAAAACCTCTTTAATCATATGTACAGACATTTCAATGTCTTAAAAATAAAATTAACTTCCCATGTTAGAATCAACCCACAAGGGTTAAGATTTGTAATTGATCCCTTTCTTATGGGTTAATCCTACCCCTCTCTATTAACAACTCTTTTTAAAAGTTAAACATTTCCTTATAGTTTTCATGTAGTTTTAAGATAGGTTGTATGAGGTTTCACCCTTTTTTATTATTATAAATTCACTTCTAAGTCACTTATTCTACCACTTGGCAATTTCACTACTTGGGCACACTTATACCATTATACAATGAGTAAAAGATTCCCTATTCCTTTAAAATGTGAATATATTCACTTTAATTATCTTTTATCCAAGTCAAAATCCTATTCTATCCATGTTAAGAAAAACATTATCAAGTATACAAGGAATTTATGGATGTACACATATAGCGAAAGGATCACTATCACATTAAGCACTTTAGGTGGGAGAACTATGTGGGATTGAATTAACTTATTGGATTATTAGATATGTAGTTAGTATTCAATCATCACATGGTTGATTTTTTTGAGCTCAGCCCATTACACTCCCCACTTTATATTTTTAAGTTTTTAGCTATTACAAGCCTTGTTATGGTTTCAACTTTGAACAATCCATTTTCACATCATCTATGCATAGATGTAGGTAAATTTTTTGCATATAGTCATATTTAAAGTAAGTGAAAATGATTGTGCCCTTAGTTTCCTATTTTAATTCAAAGATCAAGATCGAACCACATAAGATAATAATGACAATCAATCTTGATTGTTTCCAAACAGTTTTGAACCAAAAAATGACAACTTAGTTTCCATTGTATGCACAATATTATGCCTCATTTGATCAGTTTCAATCATATATCCTTCATGAATAATCATCCTATATGAAAATAATATATAAGCCTTATTATATCTTTCACAATTAGTTTATTTCATTCATTCGTGCTTTGTCCATTTCAATACTTTAATTTTCATTTTTCTAGTTAGAAGTTATTTACAACATTTTCTAACCTTTAATTCATTTTATCTTAATTAGAATTAATACACCAAATAATTCAAAAATATTATTAGATATATTGGTGAACCCATACATTTAATTTTTACATCTCTTAAAAAATGCTGTAGGGTTTAGATAAATTCATCAACATATGACACTAAAAGAACTTTATTGTAACTTTGGATTTAATATCTGACACTAAAATAATTTTCTTTGAACCTTGGATTCAATATCTGACATTGAAACCATTTTATTTTAACTTCAAATTTGATATCTAACACTGGAAGCAATTTATTTTAGCCTTAGATTTTAAATGAATTTAATAATATCCATACACAAAAAATCTTTTTTTGAGGACCTAAATTTCATATTTCCATTGCTTATTTTTCAATTTGTAAATAATATATGGATATACTAGATGAGCATTTCGTTGTTTAAAGATTTCTTAGTCTTCATTACATGTTGTCTTCCCCTAATAAGGAACATAATTAACTATCATGTAATAAAATAGATCAAATCAAAAAATCAAAATAAGGCTAAAAGTATTAATATACAATCTCAAGACTTAATAAAATAACATGTTAATATAAAAAGGACCATTAACACATTTTTTTAAAATTCAAGTATGACATGGGAACAAGAGTAATCATACATTTAGAATGACATTAGGGTTACTATAAAACCTTAAGTATTACTCAATTATTCAGTCATATCTTTTACCAATTACTACTAGATGATAAAGGACATTTAAAATGCCTTTCACTTCTCCTCATCATAGACTTTAATATTATAATAGATAAAATCTTGCTCATATTATTCACCCACTACTTATACTAGATTATGTGATGGACACTACATCATGGAGGAATTCAACATGTTCCTCCTCAACCCCCTCCACCTCACATATGGTATGATATCATGGATTAACTAAAAAATACCAATGCTAAAATTTCTATTTTGGAATTACTAAAGACTTCATCGATCTATAAGGATATGTTATGTGTTATATTGTGAAATAGTAATATTTATAGTGATATACAAACTACCACTTTTGATTCCATAATGAACACATTTAAAGACCTTAAAAATGTTATCACTTTTGAGTAAGTATAATTACCAACACGAGCTGTAATCTGACAAAATCTTCCACAATTTATTCAAGCTAAATTACACAGTAAAGGAATCAAATGAGTATTGATTGATGTTGGTTCTAGAGTGAACATTTGTAGATGTATTTTATTTCAAAAATAGGATATTATCATTGAAAGTATCAAATAAAAAAAATAAACTAAAAAATGGTTTGATCAATATTCACAAAAGGCACTTAGAATGATATCTTTAGACATCATAATGGGACCTAAAACAATATATACCTCATTTCATTTTATTCTCAATCATTTAAATTATAATTTATTATTGACCTAACCTTGGACATATATGATGGTATTAGTACCATACACATTACATAGGTGTCTTAAATCCATGTATAATGGGTAATCATACAAGTTTCTCATGGATGATTATACTTTTATTTATTTAAAAATTAAAACATCTCAACCAAGTTAATATGATATGTCCTTCATCCCTCATTCCCAAATCATCTACTAGGACCAAAAAATCACATATGAAATAATAAATTGAATCATGGGTAATGAGAAAACATAAAAATAAAAGTTACGATTGGACAAACAAGATTTACATCAAACACAAAAATAACTTGAGATATCAAAAGTAGTAATTCAAAAATTATAATAATAACAATAAAAATTGCATAAATAAAAATTGCAAAATGAACACTTATAAAGTCAAAAATTGAAAATGGAATAATTTGAGAAGGATATAATATAAAAGGAACAAAAAAGCTCAAATTGGAATAGAAATTTTTTACATAAGGCACAAAATTAAATAGAAGGTATGAAAAAATAATTTCAAGATAATAAAGTTCAACCATAACCTATTCATAATCTACCTTTAGTTGTTAATTTAGAATAACAAGATGGAAATGTTTTAGATTATTATGATAGTGATGATGATGATGATGATGATGAATCCAACATGGTTAATACAATAAATGATCAATTGTGTAATATAAAATTTCAACCTTTAGATGAGTATCTATCTAATACTATATTCATACCTATTGGTCCATGGGTATACCATGATGATTAAAAATTGATAACTAAAGATAAGCTAGATACAAATAATAAACCTATTATAGGTATTCTTAAATATGATAATGATAAAAGTGTTGAAATAATATATATCATGTGGAATTTATGACACAGTTATATAATAGTGTGGAAATATTTGATACAAAGATATTGTTGATGTTACCAATAATATAACATAAAGATACACCCAAAATAATTTTGAAATTATTATTAGATGACAAGATTATTCAATTGCCTACTATTAGACACCAATCAACAACACATCTTTTTAATAAAGTAGGTAAACCATATTTTGATTAGCATAGAGTAACATGGCATGATATAGAATAATGTGAAACACTACAAAATAAAATGTATATTTAAAAACATGAGGGCATTATCAGATTAATACATAATCAATCAATATCTCTTCTTATAGGGGTTTAAAATACATCATCTATAGATACAACATGTAAATATAATCCTCAATAAGAGGATCTAACCATTATAGTATACATATAAGGTTATTATTATAAACATAAATATATTGATACCATTAAATGGCAAGTTATTTTTAGTTTTAAAGGATTACAAAAATAGGACATAATATCAATGAATTACAACATAGTGTGAATTGGGAAGAACCTCTTGGATATATCATATACCCAATAGCTTGTGGACCAAAATTTATCAATAAAAAATTATGGATCATGTCTCAATCACATTATTTACCATACATTTAGATAATCATGGTTACAAAAAAATTAAGTTATAGTGAATACTACTAAATAGTTTAATTTTTCACATGAAGGGAGAATAATTCACATACCAAGTGATGGTAACAATGAGTAGGATAATGAAATATATTAAAATATAATAAATAGAATAAAATATGAACATACAAGAGATTAATATTCCATGTTTTTTCATAACTATAAGGATTCTAGTCCTGAAGAGGATGAATTACTATATGACTATTGATTATAGAAAAAATAGAAAAAAATCAAAAACATTCAAACAATCAAAAAGATTAAAAAAATTACTATATATATCACATTGATTTCTTAATTATGTTTTTCTTCCACTTTTTACATGTGATCAATCTGATCAACCCTTGGCTCTTTTTCTCTTTTTTCCTCTTGATTCTTCCTTTTCACTTATTCAATCTGAATAAAACTGTAAAGTGACCACATACTGCCATTATATGTCATTTACCATGTTATTTTCATATTTTGAACAAAGTATGTTGTCTTTTCCATCACATATATTATCAATCATAAATATTCAACATTGTCCATCATTAATATCATAAATTAATTCATCTTGACCTATAACATTTTACATAATCAAATCCATTTTTTGAGAAAATAAAGCCTTAATATATCTAAATTTTTAATACTATACCCAATTTAAATTTGCATAACATTATTAATCATGAAAAAATTTCTTTTTGGTACAATATAATGTTCATACATGTGTTCTACATACATTGACAAGTGTACATTTGATGAGACAAGGATGTACAATCATTGCTCTACATGCCTATGATATACCCTACATGCCTTTTAGATACAATTCACATACACTTTAGGTGAATATTTCTCATATATGGCCATGCTATCATATTCAATGCATACTTTACCTCGACACATGTTGTAGACTATTCATATCCCTTCCCTTTCTTCTAATTTTGAACCAATGTTTCATCTATTAGTCTCTATTGTTTTTATTACAAAATTTTAAAAAATACAAAAAACTCAAATATCTAAAAATTTCAAAAACATTCAACATATTATAAAAATATAAAACTTAGGACCTGAACATGATTAGACATATATTTTACATCATTGTTATATGTTATTTATTTCATGAATGGTAGATAACATACTCTTTTTCTATCATACATGTATTTCATTGGTATTTATGAGTGTTATGAAGGACATTAAAATTTTACATGGAATTAGATGTTGGACCTTTCTCTACCCAAAATCTATGCCATGTTGGGGGCATCTTATCAAAAATTTGAATTATTTATAGGTGTTACCTTTATGTAAATCATATATTATGTTACACTATATACTATTTACAAATTTCTTTCTAACATCTCTATCTTACATTATGTACATGGATATGTTATTTTTTAGGATATGATCACATTACATATACATGGTGTAGACTATATTTATATTTATATTCTCTATTAATGTTATTACTTACACATACTATTTTTTACTTCGATTGTTTATTATGTTTGGCCTTTAGCTCTTATGTGAAAATATATTGAGCATCTCTATGAGATAATTTTTTGGTATGTGCGACATTTGAACATGTCCATTGCTTTTGGCCCTTGGCCCTATTTTTTTATGACATTTTAACACATCCTTTGATTTTTTTCTTGGACCTATGTTTTATACAACATTTGAACATGTCCCTTGTGTACACACATAATATTTTCACTTTTATCATTTAATGGTGCTTTCTCTTATATAAAACACTTGAGTTTAAACAGCCCTAAGTGTATGACTTAAATGGTGAATTGATAAAGGTGTGGGTATACATTTGGTAATTTTTGAGAGATATGGTTACCTATTTATCTTTCCTATATCCATTCTATCTTTCTTATACTTGATACCCTAAGTTATCTCCTTCTATCTTATATAATTTAGCTATATCATGACCTACATTTCCTATTACATCAACTTGATGTGATGTATTTTTATCTAACATGTCTGTCCTTACTACATAAACATGATGATGTAGTTCTGAACATGTCATCTAACCTTCATAACTATATCTTCTTAGATGATGTACTTTGAATTCAATTGACTTGTTTCAAACTAAATCAAGTTGAATGATGGAATTGACTTAACTTTAGATATGGATTAGGATAATTTACTCTATAAATACAAGTTACCATTTCATTCAAAAGAGAGAGACATTCATTTTTATTACTCGTACTTATACCCTAGATCTACACTTGGAAGAGTTATTTCTTAGGATCTCATCTTGAAGTAAATATTATCATATGAATTTTTGATGCATTAGGAGTAATTTTATCCTAAATATTGATTCCACCTTTTATATCCTTATATCCACAAAAATATATTTAAAAACACCATTGGACATGGGGGAGATTGTGGCTTGATGAGTCCTCTTTAAGGTAAGTATATTATAACCTAGCTCTTTCATTTAATAGATAAAAGTTAAAAAATTTCTTGGTTAATGAACGTGTATCTACTTTATTAAGTTTTATCTACACTTATACTTAGTTTGTCTATAATATTGCTTGAGGTTACCATCTTTCCATTTTAGGAAGCCTAAGCCCCCATTTTCATACCATGTAAATTTACCCATTTTGATACGTTTCTAACCCTTCCCTCTTACTTAAATTTCTTGTTTTAAATATTATATAATTACAAAAAATATATCTAGCTATAACTATTACATTCTATTATTTCCCTAAAGGATTTAGAACCCTTTCCTTTGACATTATGTTGTAGGTGCTCCTATTTTTAGGTCTTTAGATCCATTTGATCACATAACATTAAGATATCTTTGATTGACCTTCTTTGAGACTAGATATTTTAAGGTATGATAGTTGTAAGTTGATTATATCCCATTGCATACATTATAGTGAACTAAAACACATTAATCTTACCATTACCTTCACCTCTATAGACAACTGTATCAAATAGATTGATATATTTATGTATTAATTTTCTTATTAGTAATATGAATCAAATAGATTGATACAATTATACCTCTACATTTTTTAGTTAGTTGTATCAGACAATATGATATATTTCTATATTTATATCTATCTATAGACAACTACATCAAATATAACGATAAAAATTTATACTTGTTTCATTTTTTAACCAACTATATCAAAAAACATGATACGGTCTTATTTTTGATATTATGTACAACTCTATTTTCTCCTTTACCTCCTAGCTAACTATATTTAAAAAATCAATACCATTGTGTTTTACATTTCTTAGTAAACTATATCAAAGAACTCGATACAACTCTCAAATAGATTTAGCCAATTTTATCTATCAAACATCATATAGTTATATATTTCATCTCTGTTCCATAAAATTGCATTGACCTACTTGATATAATTTCATCCATGTTTACTAATATTTTTTTACACAAACTAAAACAATCATCTTGATATAGTTCTGTACTATGTGAATAAATGCATAATCTAATGCTAACACAATTATATTTTTTAGCTTTTCAAGCATTAGTAAAACAAATTTATTTTTAAAAGCTTAATCAATCATTTCATTTAAAGTTGATTGATTGTTTATTTTAATTCATGAATGCTACAAATTCATTTTCAATATTGATTTTTAAACTTTATTTTATATTTTCTTGACTTTCTTAAGAAATTATGTTCTATAAGTTTTTAAACCACTTAGCTACTATTGTGAAGGTTTGTGTGGTGTTCTTTTTATAGAAAGTGTGGCATGATGGTCTTGCCTCAATACACATAGCCATAATACATATATAAACATGATTTTTAGTTTCCACTTTCCTCATGGTTTATCAAAAATGCATAAGATTCCTTTTTAATTGAACCTTAGGAAACCAACCACCCATCTAATTTTGTGTTGCACTGGTAAGTCATTAGCCTCAAGAAATTACTTTTAAATTACCCTTGAAATTGGGTTAAGTGGGTTGCAAGTATGGTTATACCACTATAGTTAGTGTATTAAACATTGGAATGACACTATTTAGTGGATGAGTAAGTATTTTTGAGAGCCTACACTATCAAGTAAATCCTTTTAGTAGATCTACGTGATCTTATTTTTTGAAAAGGTAGAAAAATAATTAGACTTACAATTTTTTTTGTTAGTAAAATGATGTATTGTAATGCATTATCCAACATTGATACAATTAATTATTGTGTTTTTATAACTACATTAACCATCATTGATATATTTACATGTTTGTTTGAATTACATTAATTAGCTCAATACATTCTTCTATATTTAGCATCCTACAACTAGTTACTTTCTAGACTACATAAAATAGATCGATATAATATGTTTCCTTAAATTCACTTATAAGACTAAATTGACTAGATCTATATAGTTTATTTTTTATTATTTTCACCTTTTCCAAATCCAACAACATTAGCTAGTCTGATATAATATTTGTTTCATCTTTTTTTCAAGTTACTACACTGTAATATACCTAGGAAGGGGTATAATAGTAGAATAACTAGTAGAATAATGAATAATGGTTAGTACCACATGCATTCAATAGAAGAATGTGATAGATTAGAATAGTATAAATAGAGGAGCATAATTTACTACAATGTGTTGGTTGAATATTTTGTCAATCAACATACTGATAAACAAAATAGGTCTGATCAGCCAAAGTAGGAAGATTAGTCATCCAAAAGTGTAGTTTTACCACATCAGATAGGGACTGATCTTTCCTCTCATCAAGGGGAGGTTCCCTGTAGGTATGCTATATATATATATAGAAAATAATACTCAAGGGTAAGACAAACCATCCATCTCTCTTTCTTCAGAGATGATGCATATAAATCAAAGGAAAAACTCAATGGAAATAATAGCCAACACTCCTCTTCTTTCAAAAGTATTATTTAGCAAACCACAAGAATACTCTTGGTAGTAAATGTGAAATGTAACAAAGAATGTAATAACTAGAAAATTGAGATGCAACACAAAGTCTCCACATGAATTGCTCAAGAGTAAGATACGAAGGACAATGAGGGCACAAAGTCATCCTAAAGTCCTTTACACAAAAATGAAAATAAAACACACTAAAGGCAATTATGGGGGCACAAAGTCTCTCCACACTTGACTCTTCAGGACACCTTCCTGACTGTTGTCACTAATTCTGCTTGTTGAATTAAAGGAATAGAAAATATATTGAAGAAAAAGACACAAGAATAGTTTCCTCAACAACAAAGATATTACAACACAAAGTCTAAAAAACCAATTGCTTTCTTATTCCAGTAACAAAATATGATCAACAATCTAAGCTCAAAGTCTCAGTAATGCCTTACAATTTGGATAGAGTTTCATTCTAATTGTCAAAAAAGAGATCATGTTTACAATAGAAGAGTTTTCCTTATATAGCCTCTTCAAGAAGGACTCGATAATAGTAATACATCATGTTGCATTGGAATCTGTTAAGAAGATAGGCTAGAACATAGGGGCATTTTTCCCATTTGATTTTATCAATTCGGGGAAACAAGTCACACTTATTGAAAGTTTACAACTTTCAATGTCCACCTAGTGATCTGATCTTATCTTCATCATTCCTCCTTTTCTAGTTAATTGAATCGGGTCTTAGATTCAATTTGTTGTTCTGTTCCTTCCCCACTTTTTGTTGGTCTTGACCTTGAAATCTGTGAATGTATTTTGGTCTGTATGTTTAAAGGATCAACAACTAGTTCACTATGTTGAATTTGATGTTTTCAGGCATGTCATTCCTTTGTCCTCTTTCAGCTTTTCTATTTGGCACTTTTCTAGATTGAACTTGCCCTTTCAGGCCTTAATAAGTGACCCATTTTGAGTTGGGAAGAGCCTCCCACAAGGATATCTACCCTTTGGGTAGTCTTTGAATGGCCTTCGAGCTTTTTCAAGAAACTCTTTAAACTTTGGTGATAAACCAACTGTTGAACCGTTCCATCGAACCATGGCTTTGAACTATTCCATTGAACCAAGGATTTGAACCTCTTGTTGAACTTGCCTTTGAACCATGTGTTTGAACTAACCGTTGAACCAAGTTTTGGTTCAACGGTTCAAACAAAGCCTTGAACTAATTGATGAATTATTTGATTAAACCAAAGGATGAACCAAAGCATTGAATTGCTTGGTTGAATTGAGACATTAAACCATTCCTTTGATTGAACCCACCATTGAATTAAAAGTAATAAACTGATTGAACCTAGAACTCATTGAACTTATAGAAATGAGCCTGTTTGTAGAATCTATAGAAACCAAGTCCATAGTTTTCTCTAACCTTGAAAGAGTCCATAGATTTCAACTTGTAAAAGCCCATTGAACTTGATCTGTTGAGTCTGTAGATTTTTTAGAAGCTTGAAAAATGAGGAATTTGAATGCCCACAACAAATTTTGAAAAGGGAAGAGATAAGTTTGATTTGTAGGACAAAAATAGTTCAAATGTTGTCCCAAAAACAATTGATATTTTTGGGGGACAATAGTTGGCTCCAATTGGGGAACTTTTGTCAATTGCAAAATGAATTGAAAGGAGTAGAATCTAGAATCTCCAGTGCTTTGAAGTGTGCCATTGGGCTATAGAGTCATGTTACCCAAAAAGAAAGGCTCCAAAAATGAAAATGAAAAGCACAAAATAGAACTAAAGACTATACAAATATACATATGTATAGATGATCTTATCTGATGCCTCAAGATTTGAAGTGCTTCAGATGCTACCCACTGTGAGATAGTGAAAATGGTGTGCCATCTTGATAAACCAATAGGAAACCATTTTGTCCCCAGAAATGGTGACAGGTGAATGGAACTCTCCACCAGGAAACCAATTTTCTATGTTTTCCTCTTGGCCTTTTCTTCTTCTTGTTCCAAGGTAGGATGTGGTCTTCAAACTGGAAACCATAACTCCATGCTCTCTTGGTGAAGAATTCCTTTGCCTAATTTTGATTTGGAGTAGCATGGTCCATTACCATAATTGGTTGTTCTTCTGATTCAGTCTAGCACATAATTGGATTGTCCATATCAAACTCCTAAAAAACTATCAGCTTAACATCTCCTTTGATGTGAAGGAGTTTGACTTCTTCATCTTGAGCAATCTTCAATCTAAGCAATAGAGATTTACATCCAACTATGTTGAAGGTGTTGATAACTTGCAAATTTCATGAAGGAAGAATATTTCCTTGAGGAGATATCAACACAATCCCAACTTCTTCATTGGTGGAAGAATTGTTGTCATCATCAGAAGCTGATCTCTTATTAGATTTCTCTTCATTAGAGATGGAAGATCCTTCCTTGTTTATACTGCACCCTACTAATTATTTTGATGACTTGTTTGGATCAAATCCTAGATTACCAGCTATAGAACTTTCATCAGCTGAGACATGAACATCCTCTATGGTCAAGAAGTAATTACCCATGCCTAAAGGTTTAAATAGAATTTGAGTTGTAAGGGCCGACATTTGGGTGACCACAATTTTTACCTTAGACAGGTCTGCACCTAGTTCTCCATTAATGTCCAATTGCTCAGGATTAGCTTGCAGGGATTCAAACTCAGTCATCTAAATTTTGGATTTCTTGACATGATTAATCATGTCAAATGACTAAAATGGGCTTGGAAGAGAAGATGGGAATTCATCCTTTTGATTTTTGGGAGGGGGAAGACTAGTTTGCAAAGTTGAAGTAGAAGGTGCAAAGATGTTCGATGTACTTACTTTTTTGGTAATCACCGAGTCCTTTGATTGAAAAAGAAGAGGGGTTATCTACTCAACAATTGAAATTGTTGGTTGGGGTTATTCCTCTGTCTTCTCTTTATCAGTCTACTAGGCTGACTGATTCTGGGACCTAGTGAATACTACGTATGATCCTTTGACTGCTTCACCTTCACTTTTGAGTTCATCCTAGTAATTCAAGAAAATAATGTGGGAGTTGCCAACTGATTCTTCTAGATCCTCCCTAAAGAGATCAGTGCCATTTTCTTGCTCTAACTCAGGTTGGAAATATGAAACATGTTCTATTTCTAGATATCCAACTATTGAGTTTGTTGGAGGTGCTTCAAGGGTAGGATTCCTTTATGGGGGAGGAAGACAATTTTGTTGCCCTTGACTTCTAGTAGCGTTGCCTTGATATGGATAATTAGGGAATGTCATCCTTGGTATATCTTTATATAAAGTAGCAGAAGACATACTTTGTGCCATTTGCCTTTTCAAGGCTAGCAATTCATTTGCCAGCTTTTGCACCATTAGATCAGTGGTGTTTGTAGATGAATATTCAGAAGATGATGAAGCTCTATTTTTATTAAGATCTCTCCTTATCTTTCTTACCAAGATAAGGTCATCTTCTAGCTCAGTAGCCAAGTCTTGAGTAGCCTCAAGGTCTATGTGTCTAGCCCATCTCAACAAAAAACTCACTTCAAGTAGTTATGAATTGATGAAGAAACACATGAGATTCTAAGGTTTTAGCTGGGTGGTCATGGGAATCTTGTGCCTCAGCTTGTTAAACCTAGCAATGAAGTCCCTCATAGGTTCATGGGGCTCCTTCTTCATTTGTGTGAGCTGGACCAGCAAGGCATGTGCATCTTCTACAGGCTTGAATCTTGCTTCAAACATGGCTTTAAGTGTATCCCAGTCAATCATTGATCTAGCTTGAAAATGTTAGAACCAGTCTATAGTAGCACCTTGTAGTGTCTCCATAAAAACCTTGACTACCACATCTTCAAATTCCACCCTTATCACACCATAGGCTATGGTGAAGGCTATAATGTGTTCATTAGGTAAGACTCTTCCATCACCAAATAATTTGGGGAAATTCTTCCTTGAACTGAGTGGTAGCTCATGCAAGGATGGAGTTAGATTAAGTGGGCCAAATGAGCTACCCTAGGGGCCTCAAACTACCATGATCAGAATATGAACAATAAGGATAACACATCTAAGTGGAGTTACTAGATTACAAAACAAAAATGGAAAAGGACTAGCTCAACTTCAGCTTGAGGCTTCAAACTGTGTACTCTTTCCCAACAACTTTGGTTTTACAGACCAGATAAAATAATGGATGTGGAGGAAGATCGTAATGGATGAAAATGGTAAGGCTATAAATGGATAATGGGTAAGACCCAGATGGGAGTCACTAGACTCTATAATGGATAAGGGAAGGAACTGATTCCATCTAAAACTTGAGGCTTCAGACTGCATGTTTGATCCCAGTAGAGTTACCAAAAACTATTGGTTAAATATTTTATCGATTAGCATACTGATAAACAAAATAGGTCTAATCAGCCAAAGTAGGAAGATTAGTCATCCAAATGTGTAGTTTTACCACATCAGAAGGGGACTGATCTCTCCTGTCATCAAGGGGAGGTTCCCTGAAGGTATGCTATATATATAAATAAAAAATAATACTCAAGGGTAGGACAAACCATCCATCTCTCTTTCTTTAGAGATGATGCATACAAATCAAAGGAAAAACTCAATGGAAATAACAAATAACACTCCTCTTCTTTTAGAAGTACTATTCAACAAACCACAAGAATGCTCCTGATAGTAAATGTGAAATGTAACAAAGAATGTAATAACTAGCAAATCGAGATGCAGCACAAAGTCTCCACCTGAATTGCTCAAGAGTAAGATACAAAGGATAATGAGGGCACAAATTCATCCCAAAGTCTACATAGAAATGAAAAGAAAACACACTAAAGGCAATTATGGGGGCACAAAGTCTCTCCACACTTGACTCTTTAGGACACCTTCCTGACTATTGTCACTAATTTTGCTTATTGAATTAAAGGAATAGAAAATATATTGAAGAAAAAGACATAAGAATAGTTTCCTCAACAACAAAGATATTACAAAACAAAGTCTAAAAAACCATTTGCTTTCTTATTCCAGTAACAAAATATGATCGGCAATTTGAGCTCAAAGTCTCAGTAATGCCTTACAATTTGGGCAGAGTTTCATTCTAATTATCAAAAAAGAGATCCTATTTACAATAGAAGAGAGTTCCTTATATATCCTCTTCAAGAGGGACTCGAGAATAGTAATACATCATGTTGCATTGGAATCTTTTAAGAAGATAGGCTAGAATATAGGGGCATTTTACCCATTTGATTTTATCAATGCAAGGAAACAAGTCGCGCTTATTAAAAGTTTGCAACTTTCAATGTCCACCTGGCGATCTGATCTTATCTTCATCATTCCTCCTTTTTTGGTTAATTGAATCAAGTCCTAGATTTAGTTTGTTTTTCTATTCCTTCCCCACTTTTTTCTGATCTTGGCCTTAAAATCTATGAATGTATTTTTGTCTGTATGTTCAAAGGATCAACAACTAGTTCACTGTGTTGAATTTGATGTTTTCGAGCGTGTCATTCCTTTGTCCTCTTTTTGATTTTTTGTTTGGCACTTTTTCAGATTGAACTTGCCCTTTCAAGCCTTAAGAAATGACCCATTTTGAGTTGGGAAGAGCCTCCCACAAGGATATCTACCCTTCAGGCAGTCTTTGAATGGCCTTCGGGCTTCTTTGGGAAACTCTTTGAACTTTGGTGATGAACCAACTGTTGAACCATTCCATTGAACTAGGGCTTTGAACCATTCTATTGAACCAATGCTTTGAACCTCTTATTAAACTTGCCTTTGAACCATGTGTTTAAACTAACTGTTGAACCAAGTTTTGGTTCAACAGTTTAAACAAAGCCTTGAATTGATTGACAAATTGTTTGATTGAACCAAAGGATGAACCAAAGTGTTGAACCACTTGGTTGAACTAAGAAATTGAACCATTCCTTTGATTGAACCCACCTTTGAACTAAAAGCATTGAACTGATTGAACTTGGAACTCGTTGAACTTGTAGAAATGAGCTTATTTGCAGAGTCCATAGAAACCAAGTCCGTAGTTTTCTCTAACCTTGAAAGAGTCCATAGATTTCAACCTATAAAAGCCCATTGAACTTGACCTGTTGAGTCCATAGATTTTTTAGAAGCTTTAAAAATGAGTAATTTTAATGCCCATGACAAATTTTGAAACAGGAAGAGACAATTTTGGTCTGTAGGACAAAAATAGTTCAAATGTTGTCCCAAAAATAGCTGATATTTTTGGGGGACAACACAATGAATCAAAGAAGAATAATTATAATTGAGCTTGCTCAATGGAGGTAGCCCCCTCTAAGTGGTAAGTGATTTGGAGTGATTCCTTTCATAAAAGGAATACATTTTTAATATATTCAATATTTTTATGATTTTCTATATTTTAGCATACATATTCTTATCATACACTAGCCAAATTGATATAGTTTGATATGAACAACCACTAATAGCATTTTATCTTATCACTAAATTATATCATCTTGTTTGGTATTGTTCCCTTAGCTCACCTTAGTAGCAAAATACATTGGTCAAGATGATACCATTCATTTTTTGTAATCAATCACATTTTTAAAATATCTTTATAATCTAGTCAACATCATAATGTCATCTACTAGGATTTTCCTTGCTATCCTCAACCCACTCATCTTTTACATGGGTTATTCATTCTTATCCACCTTGTCCACCACTAAACCTAATACTTCATGGTGAAATTCTAAATAGACATAGATCTATTACATGTAACATGGTTTAAATTAGTCATAATGATGATCTAGAAAATTCACACATCTTTAAAAACCTTGATGAAATTATCATTTACACTCATAATAATAATGGTAACTTATATAGAATTCCTTCTTCATTTACTACAATTAAGGAAATCAATACCAATCTTGGGAACCTTCCTCCCAACATGAATGTTATCAATCCCCTTCCTCACAATTCTAATCAGAACCCACCTATTGATACAACTTAAATTCTTGTACAAATGCTTCAAACAATGAGTGCCATGAAAACATATAACAATTCCCAAATGATCCAAATGAAAAATCACATCTTGAAAATGGATATCCAACCTCAAGTCATCATGTCTTAACAAAATCAGAATTTTGTACATCCTCTTATAGATACTAATAGGAATATCATCCCTCAACCTCTCATGTATATAAAATTACTACAACATATTCATAATAAACTTATAAATCCCTTCATTATGTCCATATACACTAGCAACATATCTTCAATTATCACATATGATGGTACTAAATATCAAGCCATTTTCCTAAAATATTTTGGAAATATCTATAAGAAATGGGTCCAAACCTATAACTTTCCCACTACTAAAATTATTGCTAAATATTTCACAAGAGATGTATTATAATGGTATAACCAACTTCCTAGACATTCTATTTTACAACTAGAATATTTAGTCAATGCTCTAGTCAAATAATATAAACATGATGATCTTATTGAAAATAGCCTTAGTAATTGCATCAATGTTAAGCAACTTCCTAATGAGTTTGCCCACATTTTTATTAAATGATGTAAGTCTCTATGTCACAAACTAGACCATAAAATGAGTGATGGTAATTTATTTAAACTATTTTTTACTACCCTTAAATACTCTCTTAAATACAAGGTTTGAATATTTTCTCCCCAAACCTTATAAGAAGCTTTTGATCAAGACAAAGGACAAAAATTCCTTATGGATCAATTTAAACCTTCTCATGATCCCATAATATAATATTTTCAAACTTAAACTAATTAAATAACCATTATCAACTCCAAATCCAATCCTCCACAACCCAAAACTAGGGTCACCAACTCAGATACTCAAAATCCTTCCCACCCACCCTTTAAAATATTACAAATTAGGAAGTTTTTATTTACATCTAAACCTTTTATCCATACTACTATTATTCCTCCATCATGATATGACCCTAAAAAAATTTATTGGTTCCACACCAACATTGGCCACTCTCATGAGACATGTTGTGCCCTACTAAAATTTATGGTTCTCCTCATGCTTGGAGAAGCTTTTGATCATGAAGCTATGATTAATGTTTTCCATAATGACTATCTTGAATCTTCTCAAAAAAATCAAACCTTTTCCAAATTTAAAAATTATAAATCCCAAAAGTCTTCTCAATCCTCATATCCAATTAAATAACATTCTAATGAAAATATGTGTTATTAATGCCAATTATGATTAATATTACACTAGTTTCCAATATGTGAATGCATAAAATGTCAACTATTATTGTAAACACACTAAAAATGACTTTTTACCAAACCTAAGAAACCATTTACTAAATAACATCTTCTTAATAACTAATCCTACTTCTTCTTTATAACAACCCACTAATGATGATCTGACTCACCATTGAAGCCTCAACCTAGTTCTTCTATACCTACTAATAACATCATCTCTAGTAAAATTAAAATTCATGCTAGTTCTTCATCTAAACCAAAATGTAATTTACTATATGAGCTTAACTTCATGCCTTAAAAAATTCCCCTCATGCAATTAGTAATAAATTATCATTATCATCACAAGTTCCTTATGAAATAATTGTAATAAATCAAAGAACTTCCATCTAATGATTTTGATATACCTATTTATGCCTCTAAATGCCCCACATATATGTAAGTTCATGTTATTGAAATCATTTCTCCATCATTTTCCTCTACAAAACCCTCCATAGAGTTTCTTGAAGAAAATATCATTAATGAAGAAATTATATTTTGAGCTAATGACTGACCCCTCTTCATCAAGATTGGAATCAACAATACCCTAATAAGGAAAGTATTGGTGGATGATGGCTCAAAAATTAATGTTACCTCTCTTTGGTTACTCCAAAAGATTAGATATTCTAAAGATAATCTTAAGTAAACTCAGCTCAATTTTCAAGGATTTGATAAAACCAATAAAAACCATCTTCATTACATTTGTCTCCCCTTCACTATTAGACCCAAAACTATACACACCAAGTTTATGGTTTTAGATCTTTCACTATCTTATAACATGCTTTTAGGTTATCCCTAGACTCATTGCATGAGAGATATCACATCTTCTAGTAGCCAATGCATTAAATTCTTTAATAATGTCAAACATTATAAACATGAAGTAGATCCTAACCCTTGGAGCATCCAACTTTTCAATCCTAAATATTAATATCTCATTCCCTCTATTATTCATATTAATAGTCCACTTCTTCCTGAGTTCATCAACATGTATCTTGTTATATGCCACTCTTTCAGATTCTAATAATGATGAACCTAATGAATTACAAAACATTTCAAATACCACTTAATTACCTCCTTACATATAAAAATTAATCCTCATTCTCTTCTTCCATGAGATAGAGTTATCCCCTTAATTGATGATATTACTAAAATCCCTCCCCCATGAAATACTAACAAATCATATTACATAGATGATTATTTCACTTGTAATGAGTATGGGGTAGCCAAACTATTTCAGGGTCCTCTAACCACGCCCCCTCACACTTTTAGTAACATGGGTGTCTCCATTATAGACAATACTACTAAAATTGATTAGCTTGGTTCTCAAGCATACATTTATCCTTTTTATGATGATGCCTACATCATTTATCAAGATCAATCACTAGACTTAGACATAATGCATTATCAAAATAATCTCACCAAAATGAATGCATTCAACCAAAATATTCAAGTGTTTCATATATGTTATGATTCTAATTATTTTGAACCCAAAATTGAAGTTATGTCCCTTGATTTAACAATTTTATGAATATTGGGGTTTTATTCCTAATTTAGTTAAAGGGTCTAGATTGATAAATTAGTAAATAACATGTAATAAATAAACTACTAATTTGTGAAATTTAATTGTAATTAGATATTTTTTAAAAAGTAAAAAATGATATTTAGCTTAAACTATGATGATCTAACTGAGACAGGGTCTAATATTTATTGTACATGCCTATGACACTATCACAAATATGATTCTATATTTCATTTTTTTATTGGATGGGAACATTAAAAGTAGACATGAGTGGCACTGACACTTTAGTCTTTATCTGAAACTATTATCTTAAGAGTCTAATCTTTCTGGGTTTTATTTGATAGGTTTGTGTGACATTGTCTCTAAATTTTTGAATCTTTTTTATCAAAAGTTCTCCCTACAGAGTTGATATTATTCATTTATAAGCCTTTAATTTACATGAAAAAAACTTTATTAAATATGAAAAAGGGGTTAGTGTGTGTAAGATACACTAGACATGATTCACACCACATGTGTGGGCATGTTGCCTACATACTAATACTCCAAAAAGGGATCAAGCCATATGTAGTTCTCCCTTTTAAAGTGCTTGGTGAAATTATGATATGAGAATGCAAGGAAATGGTAAACTAGGTGTTCTTGAGATGACTATGGACTAGTGTAGAGATCTAGAGGTGCTTAGGAAAATACTAGATGGTTCTATGTAGAGAATATGGAAGATTACCTAAGTGGTTTCACTTGTATTCTTGCTTGCTTGATAATATTTTCCAACCATTTGCAAATGATCTTTGAATGGGATTTTATAGAGATCTATTGTTCATGGATTAAATTTTCTCATGTTAGGACAACAAGGAGAAGGATGGGTAACCATAAGGAATTAATCATTGATACCATAATGAGCTTAGATAATAGTGTTGAAAATAAATAATAGTGACACCAATGCTCCTATCCTAGTTGTGTGATATTATCTTGGGTAGATGAGACCTAGGGGGATGGATTGGTCATGAAAAGAGGGTTTTGACTTAGCTAATATTAGGTTTGGAAGTTTATAGATGACTAAAAATCAGTGAAAAAATCCTATGAGGGTCATGAGAGAAAGAAAGAGGGACCTATGGGTTGGGTGTCATTAGTCATACTCAAGTTACCAATTTTTGCATTTTATATGACTACATTTGCGCCCCCCCCCCCCCCCCCCCCCCCCCCCCCCCCCCCCCCCCCCGTTTATTATAGTGATACAATAAAGTAAAATACTAGGATTAAAAAAAAATGAAAGTGTACCTAAACTTACCTACAAGGGTAAATCTCATGAAGCTTATGTGATGTTGGGTGTGCATAGAGAGATCACACTATGAAGTGTAAATATATAATAGAAAAAAGAGTAGATCAGTTCTTACTAGATATGATATATTTAAAATAATAATGTATAAAGCTAGGTGAGAGAGAGAGAGAGAGAGAGAGAGGGGGGGGGGAATGAATACACCTTACCAAGTATGTGAAACAATACAAAAATGATTGTGATGTTGAGTAAGGTTGAGTAATATTAGATGTGTTAGATGATGTTGTACTAAAATTTATATCATGAATGGCATTGAGTGGTTAATTCCCTAAAAAGTGGCTCAAGAATGAAAAGGTTGGCCATTTGGATCTATCATCACCTATTAAGTAAATTTAGATGATCCTATGTGTGTTAGTCAATGTTTGGACTATATTTCTAATCCCTCTGAATAGGTGGCTCAATAATACAAAGGTTGGCCCTTTAACTCCATCATTACCCCATCAAGTGAAGTTGTAAATTGATACTAGTATGGAATGTGTGTCATATGAGATGGATCATGAAGCCCATGAATGTAATATGATCTAAATATGTTGGCATGGATAGTTGAATGTATGATAGAAACTAAGCTACTCTTGACCATTCTAAAAGATGGAGATTAGGCTTGTATGAAATCCACTATGAAACTAAGAATCTAGATTATGTGGAATCCACTCAGGAACTCAAAAAATTAGAAGTTAGGATTGTATGAAATCCAAACCAAAAATTATACCAACTAATTGCAGATTGATTAAGGCATGTAACTACTGAGAATGTCTAGACAATGTGTAACTAGGAAAGAGAGAAAAAAATGTGCCATGCACATTGCCCCCAATCATTGGTGTCTGAAACATGGATTTTGATTTGGAAGATATACCAACTACCATATATAAAACTAAAAATGAGAGTCATCATGTCATGCATGATGCCCCCTATATCTATATTCTCTAAGCAAAACTATACTATAACTATGGACTCTATTCTAAACTGTAGCTAAAAAACTATAATTGAACTTACCTTTTTGTCTATTTCTATAAAATCTAGTTTCTTATTATTAGGATACAAGTGCTAGAAATGGATATTAGTGCTAATGGAATTATAGCCTAGTCTCAACACTATTTTCTTGGGCTAAATGTGATGACTATTCTATATTCTTGATTGTTTGTCTGCTCTATTTTGATTGGTTTGATGTCTGGTTACTATTCTGAGTGTTCTAAAACTAGATTTTTTTGGTTGATAGGAGATATTATCTCTATGACAAAAATCCTATTTATTACCCCTTCTTATAATGATAGGAATGGATACCCTACAATAATTTGCCTCAAAAGGAAGAGACCTATAAGTGTGTTATGTTACATGGATACATGATATATAAATGATAATTGACAAGATATCTCAAGATATAGCATGGGTTTTAGTGAGATATTTTTATATCAACAAGGGTATGCCTAGATATATATTATAATGTAATAATATGTATAATGTACTAAACTAGAATTTAGAGTCTGGTTAGTTGTTAGTTGTTAGTTATAGGGATGGAGCATGGTGTCCATCATGGCATCTAAGAAAACATGAATAATACATGATATGGATCATGGCATTATAAATAATCAATATTAAAATAAGAAACAAGCACACAAGGTAAGAATCAAGGTGTTTCTATCTAATTTTCACCTTTTTTTAAGTGTGAAAAGAAGAAACTAGTTAAAAAGGGTATGTAGAAGAATACTAATTGAATGTGTGCATGTTGAATTTAAACTTTGTGAGAAATCATATTTTTCTAGGGAAGAATGACCTATAATAATAAATCACTATGACAAAACTTATTTGTTAGAGAAGTAGTTGGGTGGATTGCCTAGCACGAGCTAGATCCTAGAATCAAAATATTTTTAGGAGGCTGTTAATCAACCTGATTTTAACACTTAGGTTGAAATGATAAAATAAATATATTTGCATTAAATGACTATAAAACTAAAATAAAATATAACAAATGATAGAAAATTAATTGATAAAATTAGATTCTTTGCTAAGTTAACCAAAATGAAGCAACTAATTTGATTATACTAATGTTGAAAATTGGCTAAGATAAGATTATGGTTTTGGATTTGGTAATTTAATAAAGGTCAAAAAATTTGTTTGGTTAGGTTTGATTGAGATAATAAAATGAGAGGGATGGATGGTTGAAAAATATAAAATATCAAGTAACTAGGGTAGCAAAATGATGATGAAGCAAAGAGGGTGGAGGTGGCAAAGGTGCAAAGAGGGTAAAGGAGGTAAATGGAATTACAATGGAAAAGGTGGTAAAGGAGGTCAATGTATGAATATGGAAAGTGTCTTAAGGGTTAAATGTTAAGGTAATAAAATGAAGGACTTAAGTAAATAACTTAAAAATAAATAAGGTTACCTTGAGGCCTATTGAGTTGGTTAATGTTGTTGATGATTTGATGAAGGAATCCCATGGAAATTTTAGTAGAGCTTCATTTATTTGAACTATTTTCCTCCAAGATGTTGATGACATCTACAATGATGACCTCCTTCAAAGACCTTTAATAAGATGTTAATAACCAAAGACTAACTTACAAATTTTTTTTAGGTGAAGGAGAAGGGGCATTTATAGAATTTGTTGTCAAGAACCATGCCAAAAGAGGGAATAGTAGATGTATGGAACCATTTCCCATGTGGTGCAGGAATGAGTCAAAGATGAGGTTGGTTGAGATTCCCATTTGGGTTGGAGAGTCTCCCACCTTACACATGAGTCTAATTTTGAATGGGAATAATTCACATGGGTCTAAATGAGGCTAAAGACTTTTCACCACCCTTTCTTGTCTTCATCTAAGAACTTAAAGATATGGTATAAAAAATGTGGCACAATTTTCATGTGGTTCATGAATGAGTCAAAAATGAGGTTGGTGGGGATTCCCATTTGGGTTGGTGAGTCTCCCATTTGGGTTAAAAAGTCAAAAATGGGTACCCTTTGTCTTTCCCAAAGCACTAAAGAGGTAGGTATCTTATTTTGAAGGCCACTTTCATGTTTGAAGGAAAAATACATGTTGAATAATATCCTATTAAGGGTAAATTTTCAATATTTCAAAGGGGGGCCCTTGTGATGCTTAAATGAGGTCATTAAGCACCTTGAAAAAGGGTCACGAGTGGGGTATGATGTCTCACATCAAGCCACCTCACTTCTAAACCATGTCACTTGAAATATCACCTCCCAAATCACCTTCCATATCACTTTTCATGTCAATTTCCATGCCATCATGAATAGTGATAGTGGGTCCCATAGTGAATAGTAATTTTGAATAGTAATTTCAAATAATATTTTTAAATAGTATTATGTGAATAGGATAGTAGTGGTTTGGTTAGGTTAATATGGGCTGGTTAAGGGTTAAGAAGTTTTATGGGGTTTTTATAGGGTCTTGAGGCATTTAGTCATCAAAAAATATAAGTGTGCAATTTTTTAGTGTCTACATTTTACCCCTTTTTATTAGATGGCTTTGAATTAACAAGATGAACAACAAAAAATAATCACTTGTCCAAAGGTTAGGGTGCTCTTAGTATGGGAGGAAGTGTTCCCCCTCAAATTAAGAGTTGATGAGGCAAGGCTAAATTAGGTGCATATTTGATAAGCAGTTGGTGGGGAAGCACTAGGTGGTGCCACAAGGTAGTTGGGCATGTGAAATGCGAATGGGTTCACAAAATGATAATAAATATTATACAAATACTAAATCTACAAATGTTGATAAAAAAGAGATAGGTTCTATATGGACATATGATAGGGTAATTATTCCATAATGTTAGTCATAGTTGATCAGATTAAGCTTATCAAGTCATCTAGACAAGGTCAATGTTGTTCATAAGTATCCAAGGTAGGAAGTGTTCCTATAGAATAGTATAAATGGTCTAGTTTCACATAAGGTGGGGTGTAAAAAGTGCAACATGGAAATCATATTCAGTGAAATAAAAAGGACTAAGGCAAGGTCATAACAAAACATGCAAAGAATTCAGATAAAAAAATGGCCAACATTGAGGTGGATGTGGGGAAGTGGGTTGTCTGGTTGGAATGGGGTGGCTGAGTAGACTCCATATGCACTAGGAAAGTAGACACTACCTACATAGTTTTATGGACATAATGTACAAAATAAACTTTAAGTGTAATGTAGTTATTTTGAGGTGGGGAGTGATGGTTAGCTTGGTTGCCCAAATTTGATATCATGTAGTTAGGTCCAGTTGAAGGACGTTGGAGAAAGGGAAACTCCAAAGGGTGGAAAATATGGGTATCAAATATTTTTTTGATTGGTTTGGTAGAAATGGTGGATGATATTACCTAAGATGTAATTATATGATTTCTTCAACTATAAAAAAGGAATTTTTAGCCATGGATAAGCAAGTTCAAGCATGGAATTTTTTCCACCATTTTAAAAAAGGGAGAAATATGCTTTACCAAGCTTTATAAAATATGGCACTACTCAAATTGTTATGGTGACCTATCAGTTTCTTTCATCACCATCTAAATAAGATGACATTGTGCACAATCCACAATAATGTCATTAACAGGATATGTAAGGGTATTATTCAATGATTTTGGGAAGCAAAGTAGTAGAGTGGGTAAGCAAGAAGTGACAAAGATTTTAACCCTTGAACTTTGAGCCATTTGGGCCCCAAAATAAGTAAGTGTTGAGTTTGAGGGAATTCAAAGAAAGACTCCAAGGGGTTTTAGAATATGGAGTGAGGTGAATAATAATAATATTAATTAAATGATAGAGTAGGTTGAAATAGAAAAGAAAATAAATGGTATAAATGGAAAACCAAGAGGGAAAATGGAAGAAGGGTGTACAAAGATAGATAGATTAGGGAGTTAAAAAGGAAGGTATGAAAATAAGTTCAAGGAGAAAATAGTTTGATGGAAGAGGTGATTTATAGAAAAGGTTACTGGGTGGAATGTGATTATAGAGTAGGGCTATTATGGTGCATAGGAGGATGTAGGATGGGTAAAGAGAATCAAGAGAAATTATTGGTTGGGAGGTAGGTCATGTGAGAGGGTATAGCTAGCATGCACATGTGAGTACCTAAAATATTCTAATTTAAGGTGGTTTTAGTTTTGATTCTAACATATTTGAAGGTTAGGGTAAAATAGGTTTGAAATAGCAAGACTAAAGTGGGTGGGGAAGGAATCTTCATCCTGATGGCTTAGTAGTGCTCAAGCACACTTGTTGGTCATATGAGCCTATGAGTGTGGTTTATTGTGTTATATAGTCATAGGATTGGTATATATCTCATAATAAGCTAGAGTTGAATGGAAGACCTTTAAAGCCATAGCATGTGATATGTTGTGATCATATAAGAATAAAATGGGTAGAGGGTTTAAAAGGGGAAAAGGTGATAGGTAAGGTGAAAGGAGTAGCTGGAGAGGGACAAAAAGGAAGATTTAAGATCAAAATTTAAAGTCATTAAGGATGAAAGGGGTGCACCTAAATTAATGAACCTGACCATATTTCATGCATTAAGATAAGGGCATATAGGACATGAGGAAGTAGATAAGGAGGCATACATAAAAGTAGTATAGCTAGTAATCACACTCTGAGGAGTTGAAGGTTGAATGGGATAGAATAAGGGAGATCTAGTAAGGGATGAGGTGAAGTTAGACTAGGAGGTGGATGAAGAGATAGGTAGATAAAACAACAAGATCATAGATAAAGATGAAGGTGGAAAAGGTGGAAGGAGCCAAGCATGGACATATAGGTTGGGAAGAATAAGGAATGTCATCAAAGGAGATGAAAAAATGATATGAAATGGAGAAAAGAGAATAAAAATAAAAGGTAAAAGATGGGGGGTGAGAGATGCACTAAAGAATGATAGATTGGAGAATTGAAAAAGATGGGGAGAGAAGTGTAAAATCATGAAGGGTAAGGGGAGGATGATAAATATTAGAGGCCATGAAAGGTTTGAAAAACAATACCAAGGATAAAATAGTTTGGTGATGAAAATGAAAAATAAGGAGATACATGGAAGAAAAGGAAATAGGAAAAAAAGAGTGAAATGAGGACATAAACAAGATGACAGGAAAGTGAAGAAGTGGGTGATATCTTGACTAAGTAAGCATGGATGATGATAATCAAGGAGAGGAAGAATGAAGCAAAGTATATGGTGGTTTTAGAGATGAGAAAAAGATGGAAAATGGGAAAGGGATTAAGAAAAATAAGGGGAAGTGAAGGATGGGTGAATAAGAAGCTGAAGAGATAAGGTATGTGTCAATCAGCTTGTTAGAAGAGGTTGATAAGCCCAAAAGGGTTGAGGTGGTGAATAAATAGGGGAACATAATGAAAGGGCATGAGATGAAAATAATGGATGAAGATCAAGGATGATAAGAATAAAAGGGAAGAATTAGAGCATGGATATAGATCACATACTCACACATATATGTAAAAGACAAATGATTACTAAGAGGAATGTGAAAGGCAAAAGGCAAAAATTGATAAGAAAAAAAGGGAAAATTATGAAAGGTTTCCCAAAGGATAAACACCCAAGTATAAACTAGTTGTGGAGGGGGAAAAAATAAGACAAAAGGGGTGAAATGATGAAAATAAAGAAAACAAGAAGAATAGAAAATGGGGAAGGTGGGAAGAGTAGCAAAATGAGAGATAATGGTGGTACACATAAAGAAAAAGTATAGCAATAGAAGAAACAAAAAGCTTGCAAGATTTATAGTATGATGTGGAATTAGTGAGGAAAAGAGATTGATAAAGAGAGTAAAACATATAGCCAAGGGTGAGGAGAGATGATGAGGATAGTGAAATAAGATAAAGGGGATAAAGGGCAAGGCAGGTAATAAGTGGAGAGAGGGACAAAAAACATGAAATGTGGGTAAGAGAGTGAGTTGTGGAGCATGCGCAAAGAAATGTGATGGGGAGATTATTGAACCAGAGTAGTTGGTGGATTTATGGGAGATAATAGGGGCCAATGAAGAAGCCTATTAATCCTTATGTTAAAAGAGATTGATAAGTAGGAAAAGTGGTTAAAAGAGATTGACAAGATGAAGGGAGGGAGGTGGTGAGGAGATAGGTAGAGAAGTGGAGGAAGATTTTTTAGGTGAGGAGGGAAAAAAAATAAAGGATGCGGCTAAGCTAACCTCAGTAACTAAACACTGCCTACATAGTCCAAAAAAGACCTCAGGCCAATGTAGTTCTCCCAGCAACTATGGAAAATTAAAGAGGAAGTATTAGGTGATGTTAAAATACAAGGATGATAGGAAAAATTCCTTGATATAAGATGCATTAAGTAAGAGGTCATTTTTAGTAATGGAAGTTAATGAGAAAGAAATGGGGAGGGTAATTAGTTTTTAGTCGTCAAACTGCCCTTATAAGTCAATTAGTGCCTACGTAATCTATGGACATCAGGCCAATGTAGTTTGACAAGGTTTGGGTGAGTGGTGTTCAAATTGGATACCATAATTTGATGGACCACATGGATTGGTTTGGGCTAATGGAAAAGGTTTTGTAAAACAATGATCTTGGTGAAGGTGATGGTGGAAGCGTATGGTATAGATTGGTGAACCACATTTAGTAGGATGAGAGACACAGATGGGTAAGGTAGGATAAATTAGAAGGGAACACAATGATAAGCACCACAAACAACCTTCAATGGAGATAATCCAAAGAAGAGGTGCATTTTTAAGTAGGTTACACCTTTTAAAATTATGTGAAGGTATAAGTATAGTGCTGGTAGATATTGCTACGAGTTGAGTTTTAAGAGGTGAGTGTTTATCAAGATCTACATGGTCATGTTGGTGAAAGGTCATAATCACTATGAGCTAAGTTTTAAGGGTAGTATAAAAGTGATGACCTGTAAATAATTTCTTTGATGGCTAAGTAGATTCTACAAGGTAGAAAATTGGCAGCGTGGTGAGGGATAGAGGATATATCATGCCTAACCCAAGAGTTGCATGGGTAGGCTAGATGAAAGGTAGCCATGTCGCATCCTTTGTCCTAGTTCCTTAGAACTGATGACTTAGGGTTCCACTTCGAAGAGGCCTTAGTATTAGGGTGCTATGTAGTCCAATATATTGGTTATATAGTTGGATTATATGGGGGATCTTCTATAATGATAAGTATTCGAGAATTACTACCACCAACAATAATGGTAGTTTTGAAGATGTGATCATTACAATGGCCCATGATTAGAAGCCAATTTATGTCAACTGAATTGAAGGTGGGAAGACTATTTAAGGGAATAAATTACATCATATGACCTTCCCCATTGATGGAACGGAGACTCATGTCAGTGAGGAAGAATGGTTAGGTATTCTATTTAAAGAATCTTTATAAGGATGAATGTCTATCATTGAGTTATTTAGTTTTATAGGTTATAGAAAGTGTAGAAAACTACACAAGATTAAAGGTGGTGAATAATGGGAACAATGGTAGAGATAATCAACAACCCCCATGACCCAAAATAATCATTATGGTGAATGTGCAGATTTATTTAGATACTAAAACATGTAATGGTGATAATGGAAGTACTATTAGATCAACAAAAAGAGGAAAGGAACCCATGACCTGAGCTTGAGCCTGAACTCTTACATCTATATCAATGAATAAGGTGAGAATTTTAATATGCAAGATGTAGGGCTAGATAACATGATCTATGGAAGGAACCCTTACTGTCTAAGGGGATGTGCATGGAGTTAACAACTAGTGGTACCTATGTGAGTAGAACAACTAGAATAGAGAGATGTAATGGATATGATAGGTGAGCAAGGTGAAATACCTAGAGAATAATATGATTCTCACCCTATGGGGATGAATGTGGAAGAGGAGAATATAGTACACCCTTTATCAGCCATTGATATAGGGAATATTATCGATGTTAGTTCAAGGAAAAATAAAGTAGAAGAATGGTTGAACATAAATCTAGAGTCACTAGACAATTAGCCTAGTGATTAGGTAAGAAAATAATGTATGTAGGGGCCTTAGATGAATCATGGATAGTCTGATAATTCTTTATGTGTCATGCAACTCCTCACACCCAAAATAAAATATTACATAGTTTGTTGTAAACATGTACAAAATGTGTTGGATGTCACTAGTCTAATGTTATCATGATTAAGGTTGTGTGAGTACTTATTAATATTATGGTTATGGTTATGATTGGTATGGTTATGGTTTTTGTAATCTCGATTAATCTAAAAATAATGATTATTGTTTTTGCAATACTGGAAGGTAAAAGTTTTGATGAAAACATCAACTAAGCACATTAAGAATAGGGCATGATGCTTTATTTTTGACAAGGACTAGAAATAGACCTAAAGTGGGATTAGTGTAGTGAATATAAGCACTTTAAACACTATGCATGAGTGGTCATTAGTCAATAAAAAAAATTATTAATCACAAGGTGTCAAGTAAGCTCTAAATCCCTTGATTTGCAGATAGTATAAAGGGAAGATGGGTGATAGGTGGTGTGAAGGGTAATGGGTGATATGTATGATAACCTCATGTGAATTAGTTTTCCCCTTCTATAGGTGACCTAATAAAGGTAATACACAATTTTATGTTGTATTCTATATGTTGAATGATCAATGCAAGAAGTCTACATGTGAAAGCTGATTGTAGCTTCCAAATTATTATGCTACTTGAGAGCTGATTATTTCTTTAGATTTTGTTGTGATAGTGAGTCTTTTACTTTATTTCTATATGTGGGAAGTTGACTTATATGAGAAGATTTTGATAAATTTCTCTAATTTTGACAAAGTTAACTGAGCCACTATTAAAGGGAGTGGTCTAAGCTTATTGTATTTGTTTAATGCTCTTGATATCTATCCTTCAAGGGAGAAATCTACCTTATATGTGAAATTTTTATTCTATTTTTGATCATTTGTCCTTCGAGGGAATAGTTTTTAATACTCAAGATATTGACCTAAGTAGTATTTTGGTATCCAAATTATTTTTGGATGTAATGTTTTTAGACATGGATAGGTCTAATTAGTTTCAGAGGTTTATCTTTATGAGGGAAAAATTTTAAGACAAGAAGGTTAATGTTATGAAAATATATGGTTTTTTGAGAGACAATGACCATGGGATTCCATCTTGTTAGAGATGAAAAGTATCCATAAGAACCATGTTATGGGTAGAGTCATGGTACCCACATTTACGATTAGGCTAAGACTATGATGGTTAATCACACGGTTCTATATTATAATAAATTTTCCTCAAAAGGAGAGGAGATAGATGGGTGAAGGTTAAAATCTCATAATCAAGGGATAAGCTTAAGTTAGACAAAAAGAGTGACCTTGATCCTTATTTAACAAAAAAATAGATTCAGATGTGAAGCATTGAGGGGCTCAAGTTTTGGTTTGCCTTCAGGAGAGGACAAAAATAAGCTCCTAATCCATACTTATGGGTAATGATGTAGGGTCCAAACAAATTGAAAGCAAACTTGCCTCATTTACTCTTTTCCATATTGGTCATGTGTTGGTTTTCCTTTAGGACAAGGTCTTTGATATTTAATTCTTATTGTTTGAAGTACTTGTTATAAGTGTGTTTGATATGCTCTTGATAGTTATAGAGGTGGGTGAGGGTTTCTAAATGATGCTCATCAAGTAGCTCAAGTTAAGCTAAATAGTGCTGACAAAAATCCTCCTCAGAGATGAGTTCTTGCAAAGATATGTGAAGAGAGGGGATTTGGACTTCAAGATGTAAGACTACCTCTACTCTAAATACTATAAAGGGGTAGAACTTATATAGGTTTGAATACTAGTATGATAGTCCCATAAAGTGAATGGGATGTGCAAGTGCCAATCCTGACTTGAAGCACTAACAACTTTGGTTAGTCTTTTAGTGAGGGTTTTATTAGAGGCTTCTGTCTGACCATTTTCTTATGGTCGATAAGGTGACGAAAAGATTAAATTAATGAAAAATGCATCACATAAACCTTATACTTGCTTATTTTTGAAATATTTACCATTATCAATGATGATCTTATGAGGAATCCCAAAGCAATAGATGGTATGATGGTTAATGAAGTTTAAAAACTTCTCTTCTTTGGTTGAGATAAGAAGAATAGTTTCCACCCACTTGGAAAAGTATTTAGTGGCTATGATGATGGAGATATGCCACTACAAATAATGGGGGTTAATTTTCCCAATGAGATCGAGCCCCCATTAAGAGAAAGGCCAAAAGTCCTTAGATACCTAGAGGTTATTGGCTAGCACATGATGTAAGCTTGCATGTTGTTGACATTTAACACACTTTTTTACATAATCACAATGGTATTGGTTGAGGGTGGGCCAATAATAGCCAAGGAAAAGGATATATTTTGCAACCACTGGGCCACTAAAGTGTCCCCCGTTTATCCCATCATGTATTTCCTTGATGGCATGGGAAGTTTCATGGATGCATAGGCAATGAAGAAGGATACTATTAAAACCATGTTTATAAAGGATTTACCCTAGTACGGTGTAAAAAGAGGTACTCTAAACAAAGTCTCTTCAATTGTTACTAGAGAGGTTGGGAAGAATGATGATTAGATTGAGGTAGTTAAGAGTTTGGTCATACCAAATGTTGGGTGGGATTCCTCCACATTACAAATGGTAGGGAGGTCAGATTGGTTATAAGAGGGTGTGGTAAAATGATGAATGGTGACAAATATTTTGGAATTGGAAGGTTGAAAAGGGATTTGGGAAGAAAGGTAGTTAATTATATCCATGAATTTATTGGTAGATTGGGGAATGGATTGGACCAGGTAATGTTCAAATGATGTTAAAAGTTTATCAACTAAAAGTTTATATTTTTGTAAGACATTATTTTTATATTGATAGGATCCATTAACCTAGTTAAGCACAAGTTAGGAATCACCAAAGACATATATTATCTTATTTCCTAAGGTTAAAGCAATTTGGAGACCTATTACTAGAGCTTCATACTTAGCCATATTATTGGTGCATTCAAAGTCAAGATTGAAGGAGAGAGGAAGGGGTTTGCCATCGATAGGAATGATAATAAATCTAGCACCCCCTCCTTATTGATACTTTGAGCCATCAAAGAACATGGTCATTTGGTAGGTTATGCCATATTCTTGAAAAAGATTCATGATAGACTCATCTAGAAAAGAAAGAGGAGGTAGTTGGTTATTTGGTAAAGGAACTTCAGCTAATTAGTCGACAATGACCTACCATTTAATCAACTTCTACTAGAAGAATCCAAGGTAAACTTTAGCTAAGACATGAACCAATTGGACACTAATTTTGGTATGGTTTAGAGTGTATGTAATTGAGTAGGTTGGTATTAGTGATGACATAGGTTTTATGGTTAATAAGGTAGTGGTGGAGTTTGGTCACCATGAAGTTCAATGCTAAGCAGAGTTTCTCGATATGTGTATATCGAGTCTCATATTATACAAGTGTATGGATAATTTAGTATACAACTTGATATTTTTTTTGTTCATCTTGATGAGCCAACATTGCCCCTAGGGAATGGTTGATGGTAGAGATATATAGGTAAAAGAGGTGGTCATCTTTAGGAGGGGTGAGGACATGTAGTGACAAAAGGTACTATTTAAGTGAATCAAAGGCCTTTTGATAATCATTATTCCATTTGAAAGAGAAATCCTTATTTAGAAGGTGATTGAAAGGTTGGCACTTCTCTAAAATTTGAGAAATGAAATGGTGAATGGATTGAACTTTTCTATCCAGGCTATGGAGATGCTTAAGGTTGGTTAGAGGAAGCATGTCCAAAATTGCTCTAACTTTAGAAAGGTCTACTTTGATTTTGTGAAGAGAAATATTGAATCCAAGAAGTTTTCCTAAAAGGAATCTAGAAATGCATTTCTTGGGATTAAAGAAAACATGATAACATATTAGGCATTCAAATATGATCATAAGAATAGTTAAGTGATCTTTTCAGAGTTTAGATTTCTTGAGAAGGTCATCCACATAGTCTTATAAAATCTTATAGATGATATCATGGAAGATATAATTCATGACACATTGATAGGTTACACCAACATTTTTTAACCTGAAAGGCATGACTCTATTGAAAAAAATTCCATAAGGGGTGGTAAAAGTGGTTTTATTCTAATCTTTAGGAGAAATCAAGATCTAATTATAAACTAAAAACCCATCCATGAGAGATAACATCTCATAGCCAGCTATAAGATCAACAAGTTGATTAATGTTAGGTAGAGGAAAGTCATCCTTTAGGTAGGTGAGGTTAAGGTCACAAAAGTCCACATAAATGCATGGACCCCCAGTGATGTTGGTGATAGGTATGATATTTGAGACCTATTGGGGGTAGTCAATAGATTGAATGAAGTTTATAGATAGGAGACACTAAAGCTCTTCTTTGAAAAGAAGGACTATGCAAGTATGCATATATTGAAGTTTTTATTTAACAGGATGGGCATCATGACAAGTGACTATGTTATGGGTAGCAATGGTGGGGTCAAGCCAAAGCATATCACTATAAGACCAAGTGAATGCTATGTTGTGGTCTTGAAGGAAAGATGATAAGTTCTAAATTTATTCAACATTCAGTGATTGGCCCAATTTGATAATGTGGGGTTTATTTAGAGTACCCAAATTGATATCCATGATGGATTTATTCAACATGGGTGAGGCCTTAGGAGGTATGGATTTGTGGATAGAAGAATCCCCCACACCAAGGTAGGTAAGAATGGAATCATCATCTTGATGTTGGATGGTTTTGATGGTAGGATAATCATTCTCTACCATTTCAATGTGTACAATTGGAAGGACTTTGGTTTGGCCACCCTTTCGGTAGATGAGAGGGCCCAAACTAATGGTATTGACTAGAAAAAAAGTTTAGGGAGATGATGTCAGGATCTTTTAGTGGGGAAAGTGGTTAGGTTGGTGACGATGGGATATATACCTCCATGGTGGAAATGGGTTTGGGTGAATTGGTGGGTTATTCATGTGGTTCATACCCAAGGCCAAATGACTCATGAGGTTGTAAATTTTTGATATGGGGTAACTCATGAGGCCCTTATTCATAAGGACCAAGGCCAAATCCTTTCCAAGCACATCCATGAAGATACAACTTAGTAAACTCTAGTTTGTTAAGATAGGAAAAGTTAGAGTTAAATAGTTGGATAGATGAAGTATTGGTAGGGCTTAGAAGTGGTCGATTAAGGCCCCCATAAATGAAATTTTTTTGATGGTTAGGGAGCACAAAAGGGTTGATGGTTTTAATGTTAGGGTTGTAAGAAGGGTCATGTATAAGATTCCCATATTCTTGGGGAGTAGAAAATGATTCTAGGGCTAAGATTCTATATTTTACAAAGAAAATATGTTGGAATGTGGTTTTCATAGGGTCCTCTATTAGAATTTGGGAAGAAGTGATAGACAAGCTAGTGGAGGCTTTATCAGTATTTGGTGTGGAAGTGTCATAAGTTTTAGTTGGTGGGGTTATGTCATTAATAGATGGTTTTAAGGTGGATGAAGGAGGAATAAATATTTCATTAGGCTAACATGTCATATTTCAAGACGTGAAAGGACTAGGGTTAGCCTAGATAGTCACAACTTGCCCTTCGTGCTCAAATTTGACACATCGATGTAAGGTGGAAGGGACACAACTCATGACATGAATCCAAGGGTGATCAAGTAAAAAAAATTATTATAATTCTCCTTCAAAAACATAACTTTTTTTTGGAATGGTATGGGGCCCTACATAGATATGGAGGACAATTGTGCCCAAGGTAGTATCATTGAAAGAATGAAGGAATGTTATGCTTTTAGACATGATGTTTGTGGGTAAGTGTAGTTAGTCATAGGCATGGGAGGAGATAATATTGATGTTGCCTCCTCCATAAATCATCACTCTTTTTATGTAATTTTGATTAATGTATTTCATAATGAAGAGGGGAGATGGGGATCCTCTAGATGAATAGAAGGTATTTATGAATCTTTGAAGGTGACAAGGTTAGAATTTTAAAGGGCACTAACAAAGGAAGCTAGAGGTTGAGGGTCATTGGGTTGGACCTCGATGGATTTAAAGACTTATATGAGTGCTTGGAAATGATGGGAAGGGGTAAATATTAAATCACATAATCTCATTTTTGCTAGAGTTTGGTGAAGCTACTTGAGGATAGATTTCTAGATGGATATTGCATATGGGTTAGGGTATGGAGGGTTAGATGGGGAGGCACCTAAGATAGACATCTTGGGTTTGTTTGAAGGTAGAGATGGTTGGGTATTTTTTTCTTAAGAGTTTTGAGAGGGGTAAGTCCAAGGAATGGATGCCTTAGCCTTCCCTTTATCCTTTTATTGGGCCCGAGATCAAGTAACCATGTGAATAGTGTGGATAAGAGGTTTTATAAATTGGGTGGTTACTTTGGTTCCTCCTCTTCACTTTTGGGTGAGACTAAAGATTATATGGGTTGATTTGGTGGTTAGATTAGTAATGGGGATGGAGGAGGTTTATCTAATAATATATCATCATCTTTGTATAGGCTATGAATAATTGCTTGTAGAGCTTTACAATGTTTTTTGTCATGTCTTGGTGCCCTATGGTATGCATATATCAAGTTATCATTAAACCAAGATGGTTTGGTATATGAAGTGTCAAAGGGTTTGATGGGTGGTAAGCATAAGGAAGAAGTTTGCAATAATTTTTGGAGAATGGTTAAGTAATATTTGACTAAAGGTGGTAAAGGTTTAGCAATTTTTATTTTGGGTGTTGAAGTAGAAGGTTGTGTGGACGTAGATCTGGTGGTAGGTGTCTTAGGTAAAGTGGTATGCTTGGTTAATGGTTTTGGTTTAGGAAAGATGGTTGACAAGATGGAGGTAGAAGAGGGAAAATTAGGTCAATTAGGAATTATCGAGGTAGTGAGGAAAGGTGTCTTAGAAAGCAAGTATGAAGGTGTGACAAATAGAGGTGGTAGGGTTTTGGTAAAAATGATATACTTTGTGTTCAAGGTAGAGAGATGAGGGACCAAAATGGAGGGAAAGGTTAAGGGAGGTAAAATTTGGGGTTTTGGGACCTTTTGGTGGTTTTACTTATTTAGTTGTTTTAGTTGTTAGTTTTAGAGGGGATTTGATCCTTTAGTTGTCTTGGTGGGTTTAGGTTTTTTAGGGTTGATTAATTTGGAAGAGGTTTTAGTTAGTTGGGTGGATGTTTTAGTTTATTTATAAGGGCTAGATTTGTCTACCAAGGAAGGGGTTGAAAATTCTAGTTTGGTTCCCTTACCTTTATCTTGACCTATGACAAAAGGTTTCAAAATTAGAGGTTGGGTGGATAAATTCATCTTCTCTTGTGAGATAGCTTCCAAAGAGGGGGTGGATGGTTATGTGATATGGGAGGTAGGTGTGGTATCATCAAATATAGGTGTGGATATGGTGGATTCCTTTGTTTAGGGGTTTAAAGGAATAGAAGGAATTTTTTTCTTCCATTAGGGGATTGGGAAGTGGTTAAGGTAATGTTTTAGTCAACAATGGGTTCATCAATAAATGCATTACTAGTATGTGCCTCATGATATGGGTCTTGTTTATTGGTATGGTAAGGTGTATAATGAGAATGATTAGGAAAAGGATTGTAGAATATGTCAAGGTCCTAGTTCATTATTTCATTAGGATTGTCCAATGTAATCTCCCCCTTGTCAATGAGGTATTGGATAAAGTATATGAAGGTGTTGTACCTATTTATGTCATGTCTTATGACTCGATGAAAGGTGCAATGGTCATTCTCATTATACCATCCTAGTATGGGGTGAGAAGCATAAAAGTATTGGGGTGGTTTAATTGGTGGAAGTTAGATGATATTGGATTTTAGTAAATTTTTAAAAATAAAAGGATAGGGCTCCCCAATTGAAGTTAATTGTTTATGATTATTCCAAGTTTGGTTCCTTTGGTTTTGGTTTAAATAATTAGAGGAGTTAGAAGTTTGGTTCCTTGGGTTGTTGGTTGATAGATGGTAGTGGTGAAGCTTTGAGGATAATTACATTGGTGGTTGATTTATTTTTAGTGATGGGTTTGGTTTGGTTTGGTTGTTTGGTTTGGAAGAAAAGGACTCATTGGGTTTGTAAGTTGAGTTCTTTCTCTTTAACTTTAACTTTCCTTCATCAATGGTTCTTTTATATAGTTTATGAGCCATGGTAAAAGCTTCATCAAAGGTTTGAAAGATGTAGACATGTAATGTGGATGAAATATGTTTTGCACATGCTTGGGTGAAGAGATCTATAATCTCAAGTTGAAGAAATGAAAAGGAAAGTTGTTTGATTAAGCTCCTCTAACGAGCCACGAAATTAGTAATAGATTCATCTTAAAATTGATGAATGGAGTAGAGGTTGGTAATGGAAACTCTCTTGGATATATTGATTGAAAAGTTATCCAAGAAGTTTTGGGTTAATTGGATAAAAGAGAGGATGGAATGTTTGGGTATGGTACTTTACCAATCTAATGCTGGTTTGGATAATGACATAGGAAAGGTATGGAGGAGGAGAGCATCATCATGGGAAATCAAGTATCACGAATGCCTAAACACCCTTAAATGTTGTTGGAGGTTTTCCTTACTGTTAAACTTCACAAATTTTGGAAGTTCCCACTAGGTTAGATAAGCTCTAATGGGGACCAAGGGGTGAATAAGCTCATTATAAATTTGATCATGGGATAATAGATTATGGGATGCAGAGGTGGATGACTCAAGGGTATTCATCTTGTCCATGATCAACTTCATGAAGTTTGCTTGAGGTTTTTGGGATGTGTAGTTATATGATATGTTTTGTTGAGGTTGGGCAATGTGTGCATAACTAGTAGATGGTTGAGATGACTTCATGTAATGGTATGTGGTCCTTGGTGGTTATGTGGAAGATATATATTGGTATGTGTATGTTAATGGTTGGGTAGAGGTGGGTGGTTGGATAATGGGCATATGCCCTTGTGGGTTATAAAGATAGCTAAAGATTATGTGTTATATCAGAGTGGTGGTTTGGTTAGTGTTTAATGGAAGGGTGGTGACTCTTGTGTTGATTGGTGGTAACATGGAGAGTATGGACACCATAAGGATTGGAATTGGAATATTATTTTATGGATTGGAGGTAACTAGAGGAAGATGGGTAGTGTTATAGGTAGGCACTCCTATTATTGGGGAGTGATTAATAAGAGGTATAAGGGCAGTGATAGTTTGGGTTGGTGGGTTAGTTTTGAGGGAGTTGTTGGTTGATGATAATGTTTTGGTAACTAAAGGTTGAGTAATTAATGTGGTATTGGATGTATTATTCATGATGTGGATAGGCATGCCATAAGGTAGATCTATATATGGGGTTTAAACCAGGATTTGGTAAGGAATGGTTCTTAGGTAGTGTTGTAGGGATACATGATTAATATTTAAGAAAGTCATAAATTATTCATCTCCTAAGATTACCCAAGTAGGAATTTTTGGAGAGTGAGGGGAGTCTATAGGTTTGAAAAAAAATTCCATGGATGAAGAGGTGGAATTTGGTGATGGTTGATTTGGTGGTGGGTTTTGTTCCTCAAGGTCCTTTTGTTGTTGGTGAGTGAGAACCATACAAGAAGACAAAAAAAAGATGACATATTCTCACATACCAAAAAAAGAGAAATAAAAAGACTCAAGGCAAACACTGCATTCACTAAGAGTGTCCTAAATCTTATGACTCTTTTTAGTCTCTCTTTTGGCTTATGCCTTAGAAAAGTGTGAAGAGGAAATTGGCTTGAATAGGCCTTAAACAAGGTAGTCTAGTTTTAGTTTTGGGTCATGTTTAAGCACTCAATAGAATTATTTGTTGGTCCAAGTACATGTCCTAGTACTTGGGGCTTGCTATCCTCACTTCACAATCTTGTAGCCAATGCAGGTGCTTAGCCAATATGTGCTGATTTCTAGAGTTTATTCTCAGCTAAAGAACTGAGTTGGTATCCTATTAGTGATTAAATCCAAGTAAGATAACTGAGAAAGGGTAAGGTGATCTACTAGGTGATGAAATCATAGTTGGGCCTTGTCTCAAATATGTTTTGATTTTTTTTGTGTAAGTGGTTTGGTTTGTGTAACATTTTTGAACTACAATTAATTCATAGTGCTTTTAATTAAACTAGGTGAGCTAAAAGCAAGCAAGCAGTCAATGGATGCACTCAATTTTAACCCAATTTTTTTTTGATTTATTTGAATGAAGACAATAAAAAATAAAATTCACCTAAATTCAATATTAAAATTCAATCCCAATCTTAGGATAAATTATCTTTTCTTTCTTTTTTGAAATGCAATAAAATTTAATTTTCTAAAAAATGCAACTGAAAATTTTCTTTTTCCTTTTTTTGTAAAGAAAAAAGCTTAATTTTATAAGAATTCAACTAAATTAATTTCAATAATGAAATTATAAATTTCCTAAAACATATAATAACCCAATAAAACTCAAGGATCCCATCGGATGTGCCAAAAAAATTCTATCTAGTTTTCTCTTTTTCTTAAGTGTGAAAATAAGAAACTAGTTAAGAAGGGTCTGTAGAATAATACTTGTTGAATAAATGCATGTTTAATCCACACTTTGTGATAAATTCTCTTTGTCTAGGGAATAATTACCTATAATAATAAATCACTACCACAAAACTTGTTGGTTAGACAAGTAGTTGGGTAGATTGCCTAGCATGAGCTAGATCCTAGAAGCAAAAGCTTTCTAAGAGGTTGTCAATCCACCTGCTTTTAAGACTTAAGTTGAAATGATAAAATAAATATATTTGAATTAAATTATTATAAAAATAAAATAAAATATATAAAATTACATCAAATTAATTGAGAAAATTATATGCTTTGCTAGGTTAACCAAAATGAAGCAATTAGTTTGATTATACTAATGCTGAAAATTGGTTAAGGCAAGATTGTGGTTTTGGGTTTGGTAATTTGATAAGGGTAAAAATAATTTTTCTTTTGGGGTTGATTTATATAACAAAATTATAGGTATTTATTTTTTTAAAATATAAAACAACAACTACAGTAGCAAAAGGATGAGGGAACAAAGAGGGTAGAGGTGGCAAAGGTGCAAAGAGGGAAAAGGAGGTAAATGGAATTACAATGGTGAAGGTAGTAAAGGAGATAAATGGATGAAGATGGAAAGTTGATTAAGGAGTAAATGAAAATTTAATAAAAGGAAGGACTTAAGTAAATAATTGAAAAAAAATAAGGTTACATTAAGGCTTATTGATGTGGTTGATATTGTTGATGATGTGATGAAGGAATCCCGTGGCAATTTCAACAAATCTTCATTGTTTTGAATTATTTTCCTCCAAGATGTGGATGAACCCAAAAATGATTACCTCCTTCAAATACCTTCAAAAATATGTTAATAACCAAATACAAACTTTCAACTTTTGTTTGGGTAAAGGAGAGGGGGTATTTATAGCATTTGTTGTCAAGAACCATAACAAAAGAGGGAATAGTAGAAATATGGTTCCATTTCCCATGTGGTACATGAATGATTCAAAAATGAGGTATGTGTGGATTGACATTTGGGTTGGTGATTATCCCACCTTGCACATGAGTCCAATTTTGAATTGGAATCATGCACATGGGTCTAAATGAGGCTAAAGACTTTTCACCACCCTTTCTTGCCTTCATCCAAGCACTTATAGAGATTACACATAAAATGTGGTTCCATTTTACATGTGGTGCATGAATGAGTCAAATATGAGGTTAGTGGGGATTCCCATTTGGGTTTGTGAGTCTCCCATTTGGGTTATAAAGTCAAAAATGGGTGCCCTTTGTCTTTCCCAAAGCACTAAAGAGTTAGGTATCTTATTTTGAAGGCCACTTTAATTTGTGAAGGAAAAATACATTTTTAATGATGGCCCCTTAAGGGTAAATTCGACATATATCCAGGGGGCCTTGTGATGCTTAAATGAGGCCATTAATCACCTTGGGGAAGGGTATCAAGTGGGGTATGATGTCCCACATTAAGACACCTCACTTTTAATCCATGTAACTTGCCATATCATCTCCCAAATCAACTTCCATGTCACTTTACATGTCACATGCCATGTCACTTTCTATGTCATCATGAATAGTGATAATGGGTCCCATAGTGAGTAGTGAATAGTACTTTCAAATAGTATTTTTGAATAGTATTATGTGAATTGGAGAATAGTGATTTGGTTAGGTTAAGATGGGTTGGTTAAGGGTTAGGAAGTTTTAGAAGGTCTTTAGGCATTTATTCATTGAAAACTATAAGTTTATAGTTTTTTAGTGTCTACACAATGAGTGTACAAGAGTGGCCAAGGGGCCAAGAAAATAAGGGATATGGATGCATGTCACTCAAAATGAAAATAAGTATAAAAGGCATGTTCAAATGCCACATAAACATATATTTTAAAAAAAATAACTTCATGAAATACACAATCACATAAAGGAGTATAGGTAAAGGACATTGGCAATTATCCTAAGGCACAGACATGAATAAAAGGAAAGAACATTGACAAATGTTCTAAGGCACACACAAGAGTAAAAAAGGAATTGGGAAAATGAAATAACATCAAGCTAATGATAACCAATAAAATTAATCATGTAAGAAACTATAATTACAAACACATCTAACTAATTAAAGCAAGAAGTGAATGTATGTAAGACATATTAGTACAAGACTACGTATATGCTAAGAAATACACAAGTGCTATATACTAGTGAGTGTCAATAGAGTAATCTATGTAATATAGTAAATAATGTACATCAACATGATAACTATAGTGTGTGGTATAGGATTGACATAACCTAGATGGTGTAGTCATATAGAGGATGCCCCTAGTGGGTATGTATATTGATGTATGTTTCGAATGTGGAAGTAAGATGCCACCCTCAATGGGTAGAGTGAAGAAATAATGGAGTTGGATGATACTAAACACACTAAAATAATATAAAGTGAATCATGGTAATGTAGAGAAACCAATAAACAAAAATCATTGAATAGTGAGTGCAAGTTGAGCATAACAATAGAAATGTAAAGCATGGATGCATACAATTGAAGTGTTTTTGTCATATTTGAATGTTTTTTTGTTTTTAATTTTTAAATTATTTTTGAATTTTTTTGAAATATTTTAAATATGAAAATAAATAATAATAATACTATATACAATAAATTGAAAGGAACTATGTACAATTAATTATTAGGAGACTATGTACAATTGATTTTTGAAAACTATTATATAATACAATGTGTGAAATGCATTTCTAGATATGTAATATGCATAGATGCATGATATTCATTATATTTTTGAGTTTATTTCCTTAAATTGAGGCTAGAAGATACACTTTAGGGCTATTTTTTTTTATAATAATGTATGGACCTAGTCAATTTGGTTTGAATTTTCCTTTGATTTCTTCTTTTGTGTTGACATTGCAAATATTTTCTTTGAGAATAATATCATTAACTTCAAATTCTCTGGTATAAACTCACTTTTTATAGGATCATTTTATACACTATTGATAGATTCTGAGATGTTTTACTACTTGAATGCATGTATGGACTAACTACTTGAACTAGTGTAGACATTTTTCATGATACTGGTCATCAGTGAGAATGCCTTTTAAAAAGACATGAAGGAATGGGATTTCAAATTTCAATGGTAAAATGAATTATATGCCATAGAAAAGGGAATAATGAGTGGCTCCTATGGGCATGAATATACTTTTTTAATAGTCCCATAATGCAAAAACAAGTTGATTGTGTTAATCATCTCCAAATTTTGTCACTGTTTTGCTTAATATGTTATTGCTAATTTTATTGGTAGCCTCGTCTTGACCATTTCTTTTTGGGTAATATGGAATTGAGAATGTGTGTTTAATCTTATATTTTGTGTAAACTTTCTTGATGTTTTTATTCTTGAATGATGTTCTATTATCATAAATAATGGTTGTGGGTGAACTAAAGCATGAAATAATGTCAGTATTGAGAAATCTACAAATGTCCTCACCTATAGTAGATTGAAGTGGAATGGATTTGACCGATTTTCTAAAGTATTATATGGCCATGAAGATGAATTTATGTATGTTTGTAGATTTAGGGATAATTTTTCTAATAAGATGAAATCCCCATAACATGAATGGCCATGGGGAAACTATAGGCTGTAATTGTTATAATGGTGCATGTTGAAAATTATTTTGTCATTGGAATTTATCACATAGTTTTACATATTGTAAATATTCATCTTCTATGGTGGGCCAGTAGTACACTTATTGAATCAATTTGTGTGACATGGATTTTCCATTGAAGTGACCACCACACTCACTATCGTGTATTTGTGAAAGAGCAATTTTGACCTCTGCTAAAGTTAAACATCGAAGTAACTATCCATCAAAGGATCATTTAAAAAGGTATTCACCAATGATTACATAATAGAGTGCTAGTTTGTGTAACTTATGTTTTTCATTTGAAGAAAAAGTGACTAGTGTAATAGATTTGTTTAGGATGTTATAAATATCATATAACCATTCTAGAGGTGTGGAATTATGTGTAGTGGCTAAGACAAATAGTGTGATCAAATCTATGTTAGATATTGATGGTGATTATAATCATTTAATTGTTAAAATAGCTTGATCATTGTTAATGTCAATAGGAATCAAAGATGAAACACTTACCATTGTGTTTATGTGTCAGTTATCTTTTGTTGGTATACTTGCTATATAAAAGTAGTCAAACTATGATGATAAACATTGTACCATGTTTTTGTATGGGATAAGATTATTTTCTTTGGTTTGATAGACATCATTGACTTTATTGACCATAAGTTGAGAATCACCAATGACTTAAATAGATCTAATTTGGAGAGATTAGGTGAAAAATAGATCTAAAATAAGTGCTTCATATTTTATGGTGTTTTTGGTGCATGAGAAACTTAATCGATATTGAATAAGAACTATGTGATTAGAAGGGTTGATAAAAAAATACCTACACCTACACTAGATGCATATCGATAACCATCAAAGAACATGGTCCAAGTATTAGAGTGAGTAGAATAAGTAGTGAAATCATCTCTAAATGTGTCACTAATAGGATTAGTGACTAAGAGTGGTATAAATGCCAAATGTTCTACAATAATTGGCCCTTTATTGATTTTTGGAGAATGATTTTAAGTCAAATTTTGTTAATAACATGACCCATTTTGTGATGCAACTAGAGAGATGTGGTTTTTCCATGAGAAAATTCAAGGGATATGATTTTGTGATAACCTAAGTCTCATTATTTACCATGTAGTGTCAACATTTTTGTGGAAAAAACTAGTGCTAAACATAATTTTTCTATTATAGAATAGTTTTTTTCATAATCAACTAATGTGTAACTGATGTAATAAACTACTCATTCCATTTTTTGATCATCATGTTATGCTAAAAGTGTTCCTAATGCATGGTTTATTGTTATGATATATAATAGGAATGGCCTATTAGGGACAAGTGGTACTAAGATAGGTGAATAATGAAGATATTGTTTGATTATATCAAAGCTTTCTTGATAGGTTTCGTCTTAGAAAATTTTTGTATCTTTCTTGAGTAATCAAGTGAATGACTAAGTTTTATCAGCAAACTAAGATACAAAATGGTGGATTTATTGTATTTTGCCCTATAGGGATCAAAGTTTCTTCAAGTTTGTAGGAGGTGGCATGTTGATGATTGCTTTAACTTTCTTAAGGTCAACCTCTATGCCACATTGAGAGATAATGAAACTTGATGTAACTCCAAACACACACTTCTTTGTGTTTAATCTAACATTATACTTTTTAAGTCTTTGAAAGATCTTTCACAAATCAAGAGTGTGTTGTTTTCATTGCTTATATTTATCTAAGATATCATCAGCATAATATTAAATGATATGATGAATTAAATCATTAAATATGTATGTAATGGTATGTTGGTATGTAACTCCATTTTTTAATCTAAAAGGCATGACAATATAACAAAATGTACCCTAAGGTGTTGTAAATGATGTTTTCTCTTGATCTTCTTCAAAAAATTTGATTTGATTGTATCCTACAAATCCATCCATAAATGATAACATTTCATATCTAGCTATGGAATCGATGATCATGTCATTGTTAGGTAAAGGAAAATCATATTTTGGGCATGATTTATTTAAATTTTTAGAATCTAAACAACACTAAATTTGTTTATTGGGTTTGACCATGGGGAATATATTGGAAACCCATTCAAGGTGTGTTACTGGTTAGATAAAACCAACATCTAAGAGGCATTAGATCTCATATTTGACTATGAGAGATACCTTAGGATGCATTTTGTAATTTTTTTATTTAATTAGTTTAACATCTGCATATAAAGGAATTTGATGAACTGCTATGGATATATCAATTCTTAGCATATCTAAGTAAGACCAAGCAAAGATTTCTAGAAATTTTGTTAGGGTTTGATGGATATATATATATATATATACATTCCACATTAGTCAATGAAGAAATAGTCAATTTTAATTTTGGAACTGATCAAGATCCTTGCATTGTTTTATTAACCATTGATCTATGAAAGGAAGTGTGTATATATATATACACACTTCCTTTCATAGATCAATGGTTAATAAAACAATGCAAGGATCTTGATCAGTTCCAAAATTAAAATTGACTTTTTCTTCATTGACTAATGTGGAATGATCAAGTGTGTAAGGAGTGGTAGGAATAATATCATCTAAATTGACTAGTATGTCTTATAGATAATCTAAAATTTCTATAAAGTATGCATGGGAATTTGTGTGATGTGGAAATCTATTTTTATGATAACAAGATGGGATGTCCTCATATGTTCTAAGAAATTGTAAGAGGGATTCATCATTAGAGAATTCATCTAATGTATACATATCTAGTGAAAATGTATCATCAATAAAACTAGGACATGGTCTACCAATTTGATGGGTGGACAAATTTTTATATGCTTTAAAGATATATAATAAGGTTTATCATGAAGAAGGATAAGTTGGTAACCTATTCCTTACCTTCCATGTCACATTTATCTCTCAATAAGATTGATGATTCCTTTTTCATGATTTCTAAGACCTTTACCATGATATCCCATCTTAATAAGACATTTAAGTGCAAAAATGGAAGTAAACTAGTGATTTGGTGTTGGTTCTATGATAAAACTTGGAATTGTTTGATGTGGTGCATGGTCTAAGGGTCCATCGTGAGTAGCGGGTTGTGTAGGTATATTAACAAGATTGAAATGTAGAATATAATTATGTGGAGATTCAACAACCTGTAATTATTTAAAAGGTTCATTATTTATTGTACATGTGTAGATGTAGCCTTTGTGACTAAATTTTAGATAGGCATGAAGTGTAAAAGGGACATCGTGCATATCATGAATCAAAGGCATATCAAATAATAAATTATAATTGAGGTCATTTGGCATGAATTGGCAAGTAGTTGGCAATGTCTTAGGTCCCAAAGTAAGATTGAGTGTTATTTGACCCATGACTTTTTATGGGATGTTGTCAAAACCTTGGATGTTCATATCGGAATGGTCTAGATCATGAGGTTGTATATTAAGACATTTGAGAAAAGAAATGTTGCAAATGTTGAATCTTGAGCCATTATCAACTAATAATCTATTTACCCCCACATCATTAATTATTAATTGAATATATAGAGGTAGATGTTGTGAAATGATGTGTTGTAGAGGTAAATCCTCTTTCTCAAAATAAATATGCTCTTCATTCTATTGCATCATGTTGAGAATAGATGAAACATAAGTTACTTTGACAAAAATAGGAATTATAGTATTATAAAGGGATACATATAATACATATTTGTAAACATCTAATCATTGAAGGAGATCAATAATTAAAACTATATCAGAAGGGGTGCTAGCCTAAGTGATAAAGATATAGCCATGGGTGTAATCAACCTACGTATCTTCATAAAATTTGGTGATAGAATGGACCAAATAATTTTATATAGGCATAAAATTAGTAGCAGGTGTGGGATGAGAGCTAGATATACCAAGTTTAAAGGGAGGAGGGATAGATACAATCGTTAGTGTTTTCTTGTGTCTAGTAGTGATAGGGAGATACTCAAAATTAGCCAATGAGTGATATGCATCTATGTAAAAACCATGTATGTGAAATGAAATGCATGTAGTTAAATTAATGAGTTATGCCATAATATGTTTGTAAAAATCATTCCATATGATACATATAAAGCAATGGATATAAATCATGAATTTGTGCATGAATGCATAAGAAACTTTGGCATGTGCTATGACATTTCTGATGTGTTTGACATGATAAACTTGAAAAAATTTCCACATGAAAAATAGATATAAAAAGATAGAAAACATTATTTTTTTCATAAAGGCATGGAAAATTTTGACATGTAACATCATATTCTTAATGCTTTTATCAAAATGGAGTTGACAATTATTCTATATGAACAAAAGGAAGTATGCAAAAACAATATTCCAATATTATGCATGTTCGGCAATGAAGTTTGTAATATCATCTCTTATTATGAAAATTAAGCATGAGAGGTAAATAATGAAGCTTTGTAATAACATATGATAGACTACATCATTCATGTGCATGATAAAACCAATTATGTTCTCCTTGTTATTGTCAAGAAATGTAAGAAGAATTTGTAAATAAGTGAGATTCATTTTTATAATTGGATTATAAATGTAAGGTGATATATCACGAAGAAAATAGGATATAGTACATGTAAATAGGGTTTGGGTAATGATACTTTTGCAAAATACTATAGAATTTTGAAAATGAAATTGTATTTTTGATTTAAATATGCAATTAAAATTGTAGAAAATTATTAGAAAATGCTTGATTGAATAAGACCTAGTATGTATAACTACTATTTTGATATATATTTTTTTAAATTACTATTGAATTTTTAAATTTGAATTTATTTTTTGATTTAAATATGCTAGTAAAAATTTAGAAAATGATTGGAAAATTAATAAAAAAATACTAGGCAACTAAGGTTTGAAAGAAAAATTATTTAAAATTTACTAATAAATTTTAAAATTTGAAATGAATTTTTGATTTAAATATTCAAGAAAAAATTCATAAATTTATGGGGAAAATTAGCTAGTAATCTACCCTAGGTTTTCTATAGTTTTTATACACAATTTGAAGTAACTCGGGTTCACCAAATGATTTAACAATTTTGGGAATATTGAAGTTTTATTCCTAATTTAGTTAAAGGGTCTGGATTGATAAATCAATAAATAATTTGAAATAAATAAGATACTAATTTTTTAAATTTATTTTTAATTAAAGTTTTTCTAAGAATATTAATAAAATGGAGAAAATAAGACTTAGCTTAAATTGTGTTGATTCAACTGAAACAGGGTCTAATATTCACTATATAGGCCTAAGACACTATCATAAATAGGATTTTAGATTTTGTTTTCTGATTGGATAAGAGCATTGAAAGTGGATAGGAGTGGCATCAACATTGTATTCATTGTCTGACACTTTTGTCCTAAGAGTCTGAGCTTTTTGTGTTTTATTTGGTAGGTCTGTGTGACATTATCTCTAAATTTATGAAGCTTCACTATCATTAGTACTCATTTTAGAGATGATTTTCATCATTTATAATCCTTCAATGTACTTGAACAAAACTTTGGCAAATAGGGAAAAGGGGTTAGTGTGTGTAAGATGCACTAGATGTGCTTCATACCCTATGTGTGGGCATGCTTCCTACATACCAATACTCTGAAGAGGGATCAATCCATATTTAGTTCTCCCTTTAAACTTGATTGGTGTAAGTGTGATATGAGAATGTAAGGAAATGCTAAACTAGGTGTGCTTGAGATGACTAGGGACTGGTGCAGAGATTTAGAGGTACTTAGGACTATATTAGATTGATATATGTAGATAATAGGGAAGATTATCTGAATGGTTTCACTTGTATTCTTGCTTGATTTATAATATTTTTCAACCCTTTCCAAATGATCTTTGAATGGGATTTTATAGGGATATATTGGTCATGTATTGAATTTGTTCATGTTAGGCTGATAAGGAGAAGGATGGGGAACCAAAAGGAATTGACTGCTGGGGTCAAAATGAGCTTAGAAAATAACATGAAAATCAAACAATAGTGGCACTGACACTCCTATCTTAGTTGGGTGCTATTTTCATCGATAGACAGGACCTAGGGGGATGGACTGGTCATGAAAAGATGGTCTTGGCTTGGATAGGATCAGGTCTGAAAGGTTATGGATGACTAGGAATTAGTGAAAATAAAACTATGAGGGTCATGAGAACAAACAAGAGGGACCTATGGGTTGGGTGTCATAAGTCATGCTCAAGTTACCAATTTTTGCATTTTATATGACTACATCCCTCTTATTGATCTACCCCTTGTAGACACTCCATAGATAGTTACAAAAATCCTTCCTATTACCATATCTAATAGAACCATCTAGCCTAATATTATTCAGTTAGTTACATATACTCATAATGGTATTGGTCAACTTGATATTGTTCACTCTATTTCTCAACTATCAGACTACATTGACCAACTTGATACAATCTAACTTTCAATCCTAAATATATTGGTAAGGTATCATCCAAAACCAATATGGTTATTTTCCATTCATCACCTAAAATCAAATACATAGGAGAAACTGATACAATTAAATTTTTTTTATTACTACAAATGGTATCTAATAAATGGATATAGTTTAGACAAGTTTTTCTACCCTAGAATATATTTATTAGGTCAATACTATAAAGTTAAATTATTTACCTTCTAATTCACTTCATAACAGTAGCTTAGATGCAAAATTTATTACAATTAGATAAAGCCATTCTTATTTTGATAATAAATGCAATTAAATTATAGACCTTGAAGTAGATGTCAAATATTATAGACCTTTACCCATGCTTCCCAATGATGAAACTATCTTGTAACTCTTCCATGATAGAGAGCCTCAACTTCTTCACCAACATCATGAACTTAGAATTTTTTATAAAAAAAGGATCATTGATTCAATAATTATGTTTATAGCATCAATTACACCACACATCATATTTCTTATATTCCTCCCACTCATATAATTTACAAATTGGAAATCTCATACTTGTTGAATAAATTGTCATAATCAATTATGACCCAACTACCTATCTTAGACCTATTTTAACTCTAAGGAAAGTCCTCCCGAAGAACATGATAATTATATCCTCTTATTAAATAAATATCATAAATATTTTTCTTGGTCATATGGATACATACATGACATTGATCCTAGCATCATTATCCATAATATCATCACCTATCCTAATGCAAAACAAATGTGTCAAAAACAATGAAAATTCCTTCTTGAGATTTATATTTTTTTTCATAAATAAATCATCAATCTCTTAGATTTTAATTTTATCAAACCTATATATTACTGAAAATAGGTATCCAACACTATTCTTATTCGCAATAAAGTCACCATGGTCATTAACATTTGTATTAACTTTCATAATCTCAACTTAACACATCCTTAAGATAACTTTCCTTTACCATAGATCATTGCTATTGTTGACTATTTGGTTAGATATGAAATATTATCTCTCATGGATTTTTTTTCAAGTTATAATTAGATTCACATTACTCTTGAAGATCAAATAAAACTAAATCCACCACTAAATGGAGGGCTTATTGCTATGTTAATATACCCTTTGGCCTTAAAAATATTGGTTCTACTTACCAAAGTGTAATGAACCATATCTTTCATGATTCATCAATAAAATTATTAAATCATATGTTAATGATCTTATTTTTAAGTATAAATATTGTGATAATCATGTTTGTGATCTTGTTATCATATTTTATCAGGTAATTCAATACAAAGGTTGACTCAATCCTCACATGTGTTTTTGGTGTTACAACAAAATTTTAAGATTTCTAATCTCTCTATGTGTAATTCATATAAATCCCACTAAAATCAAGGCTATCATAAACACACCTATCCATCTCTTTATTCCTTATATTCACACCTATATTTTGAAACTTGGGGAAATCTCATGATTCATCCCTAAAATGGCTTACCATATCTATTCAATAAATTCTCTCAAATGGACTGAAAAACATAGAAAATATTTAAACCACATGAATGAATCATTAATTCATACTCTTATTCTTTAACCACCTTACAATGATGTCCCACTAATATTTTACACCCCATATAACCCCATTTCACTTGGGGTAATCTTTTCTCAACAATATGAATCTAATAGAGATTATACCATAAACTACACCTTTCATGCTTTGATATAATATGAGACCATTCCACAAAAGTGAAATGTGGTTGTTGTTATATTTAATTCATATTCTAAAAGCTATGACACTATATGTTTTTATCAAATCACTTATTCCATTGTCCATTCTAACCCCATTCATAATTTCTTATCCAAATAATTTTTACCTAGAGACAAAATTAACAAATGGATGTCACTCTTAATGAAATTTGAGTTAATAATTATTAAGAAATTAATCACATATAAAAAAAAAATTCACCTACACCAACTACTAATCACCTTCAAGACACTCTTCCCTATGAATAAATACTTTACATCGAAGGTCTTAACCAAGCTATCTCTCTTAAAAATTATTTTCACAAGTTCACTATTGATCTCAAGGCACAAACCCTTGAAGAGCCTAAAATTTCAATAGCCACACTGAAAACCAAAATCATCATCAAAAAACTAACATAAATTAAAATTTACTTACACAAAGATACTTGGACACTTCACTTTGATGGATCCACATTCCTTAAAGGAGCTAGATCAAATTGTGTCTTAGTTGACCCTCATGGTAAAATCATTCCTTTCACTTTAAATTTTGAATTCACTAATATCATGTCTAAATATGAATCCCTCATATTAGGTATGCACACATACATTTGCTTAGACATCCCATACTTACATGACTTAGAATACTCCCGCCTTATATGTCATCAATTTAGTGGAAAATATCAATTCAAAAGTGAAAATCTTATCACATATTTCCAAATTGCCTCCACTCTTGCTAAATAATGTGTATCATTTCCATCAAGGCAATCCCATGAGGAAAAAATTCTATAATTGATTATATTACTTTGTTAGCCTCTCTTTTGTACCCTCATCAAGCACTCCATGATTCAAAATTTCTCATCCACATGAGGAAGTCACCTTTTATTCTAAAATCCACATATGATTATCTTATATGACACATTGAGGCTATCAATACTTGATAAATCCCATGGTAAAAATACATTATATAATTTATTGATAATCATACTTATCCTATAGAAGCTTTCTTTTGTGAAAATACCCAACTTCTCAAGAAATCTTGCAAATAAGTACTTAAGAATGACATCCTTTATTATCAAAATGTAAGAGGCTCTTTTAGTTTTTTTACTCAAGATGAAATTACTTATCTCCTTGAGAAAGTATATGGTGGTAGTTTGTGGTGGTTTCTCTACTGAATACACTACAACACATAAATTCCTACACATGGGATATTTATGGCTTACTTTCAAAAAATATGCCATCACATTATCTAAAAATTGTAATCTTTTACAAATTAACAATGATCGCATTAATTCTCCTATGATAGAGATTAAAATCCTTGAGTATCCTTTTCCAATCCCTATGTGGGGATTAGATCTCATTATCAAATTACCTAAATCCCAAGGTGGCCATGTCTTCATCATTACTACAACTAAATACTTTACTAAGTGGGTTAAAGATATGCCCCTTGTAAATTTTATTAGCATCATTATCTCAAAATTCATTCCTAATATAATCATATGTACTTTTCATATTCATCAGACCATAATATTTGATAGTGGTGGTAATTTCAAAAATAGAGACATGAAACAATTATGTGCAAAATATAAAATTACACAAAAATTTTCCACACATTATCACCATCAATGCAATGCTCAAGAGAAATCCACTAGAAAAATCTTGTGAAATAATATTATGTATTATTGTTATAACTATAATATCAAGATTTATCCCATACTTTGGGATTATCATACTAACATATGTGCTACCACTAGGAAAACTCATCTCTCTTTAGTTTGTAATTTTTAAGTTGTCTTACCATTATAATTCAACTTACATTCCTTATGCATATATCTTCATGTCATTATCTCCAATGAATAGATTCATGAATCTCATATTCACACTTTATATCTACTTGATGAGTGACATATGGGTGATTTATAGCATAATCACCAATACAAAGCTTGCATATCTAAACAACATAACAAAAAAAAGAGTCAAGTTCCATACTTTTAATGTTAGAGGCTTGTGTTAAAGTTAGATTATATCCATGATGAAGAGATAAATTACACCCACAAGTGGTGGGGTCCTTAGTCAAATAAATTATAGGATCAAGTACATATAGATTACAAACTAATGAAGGAAATTTTTCAAAGAACCAACCACTGCCTAAAATTTGAAGAATTACTTTTCTTAGTTCTATGTTCCTTATTAGTTTTAATTTTTTTATTGCTATTTACATTTATAGTACATTTTCATTTAATAATTTTAATTATATTTATATATAATATGGAAATAACATTTATTTTAGGTTTTACTTAGACTCACTTTTATCTTTCTTAACATCCACATCAGTTATTTACACACCTATAAGTTTATCCTTTTACACATTTTCCTATCTTTCATCCTTTAGTATTTTGTCTTTACTTACGCCTCTTATATTTTTCATTTATGAGTTGTATTACCATACTTAAAAAAGGACCAATATTTCATTACAAACACTCATCATTTAAATCTTTTTTATATATTTATTTCTCCCTACCTTACCTAGGGCATCTTTCCTAAAAGATAAGGTAATGGTCAAGAGTCATAATCACTTGAACGTAGAATCAATTACATTCCATTGTGGTAAAACTCTAACATTATATTATCATGTATTCATTTACATATATCCTATTTTATAATGATGATTCATGCCTGATTGTCATTATACCAACTTCATATACACCTTTTTTGTGATTTAAGACAACCAAATAATTTCCATGCTCATTTCCATAAATCCCTTTATTACACATCAATGTGGGAACACCAAAGTTAGTTTCAATATTGAAATCTTATCTAATGTGTAATTTATGGAGCCTTAGACACCATGATCTTTTAGTTATATTCTCTAGCTACCAATTGTAAGATATTTTGATAGTCATCTTTAGTACCCATTTTTTTTTTATTAAGTATAAAGGGGGATTTTTTTTTGTGGGGTCCCCAAACCCTAGTATAATTACACACAAAAAGAATCCAAAGGACCACCAAAGTAAAAAAAAAAAAAAGAGACAAGACCAAATAGAACCAGAAAAAGCTATAACACTACCCAAAATAACTAAAGAACATCCAAAGAAATGCCAAGAACCAAAAGCAGTTCAAAGTGAACCTAAGGGATATTCCATGCCCAATTTGCCAAAAACATCTTCCCAACAACTCTTTATCCTTTTGATATTTTAATCTATTTGTAAAATAAAATTTTATTTATCAACATCTTTATGACATCTACTACATTGAACCTGTATACCTTTGCCTTTTCTTGGGGTCTTAATGTTAAATAGATCTCCCAGGTGGGATCTAAGATTTTCAACATTTTATATTCCCTTGTTCATAGTAGTCTTACTACATTCACTAGAAATTTAATATTATTTTTGATATTTTAATTTTATTTTAAAATCATTTCAACCCTTGTTTCAAGACTTTGCATTTGATGATTAACATCCTTATTGGAATAGTTTTAGACCAATATTTAATTCTCTTATTTTAAAACATTGACTTTCTCTTTGAGGTATGTAAATTTCCTCCTGAACCAATACATGATGGACTTTTGAATGTCCAATTATTATTCAATATTTTATGAGTTTTAGTTCCATTTAAAATATATTAAAATATTATTAAACTCTTCATTCAAAATGAGGCTACTTACTTGTGAATTCTTTGCCTTTCTCCTTGGGGTCTTCCCTTGTCTTTCTTTTTCTATAATCCATTTACTTAGGTTGGGTAGCCTTGATAGTTATACCCTAGTCCTTTTAATTATTCTCATCCTCTATACTAGTAGTATCTTCTTCAACCAAAATTGAATCCCCTATAGAATGCCCTATTTTACCATTCTTATCCAAAGACTTGACTGACATAGGGGTTTCCTTGGCCACACTCCTCAGACACTTTTTGATGTTATTATCTTGAGTTTTAACAACTTTAACCTCTATATGATGGGTGTAATTAATACCTTCATCTAATCAACTTGATCTATTGATGTCATTAAAACCAGGGGTAGTGTCCAAAGCTATCTATAGCAAGGCTTATGGTTGTAGGTATTATAGATATGATTGGGGGTTTATTATCTTTCTAAACGTCTAATCTAATCTATCATATAAAATATTTGCTTATGAAATAAAGAAAAACACTTATGGAAGTAAGACACTCTATAATCCAAATTGGTGAAATAAACACACTTGCTAAAAATAAACATACTTACTATAAACAAACAATCTATTGAAAGTAAACACACTTGTTAAAAATAAACAATCTACTAAAAGTAAACACACCAATTTGAATATTCAATTAAATATTAGAACTAGAAGATAATTTCATGTAGGTTTTGAAGTCTATTTATAATTATTGAAAACTGCAAATACATAAAATACCATATAAAAATATGTTTCTGGTTCCTAAAGAGGGTGGGCCAATTCTCACCTTGGGAACAAGAATGAAAGAATACTCATTACTTGGAAATTGAATCTTTATTCATTAATAAAACTAAATTACATAAATTTAATAGTAATTTCACTAGAATATTAACTAAACAATAATATATTATTTATTTATCAATCTCCACATATCTTTATCAAGACATGAAGATGTACTTATATAATGTTGTAACAGAAGATCCCTATACCTTAGTATCCAATCTTCTCTTATTAATATAAATGTCCTAATTTGAGTGGGTCTTCAAAATAGACAATTAAGAGTTTAGAACAAGAATATCTATCTATCTATTATAAAATCCACTGCATATCTACTAAGAATGGCTACCTATATCTACTAGATCGATTTTTTTTAATACTATGGACATATTTACATTGACTAATATATATAAAGTCTATTTATATATTTATTATTTATAGTAGTCTTATAAATATTAAGTGACCAAAACATTCTCTAAGTATATATATTTTAGTCTTGCAAGCTCAAATGCTAGATTAGAAGAGTCTAGAGTGATTCTGGTAGAGTCTGAAGCAACTCCATATCAATTTTAGCACAGTCTAAATCAACTTCATACAAATACTAGTGGAGTCCAAAACAAGTCCATAACAACTCTAACATAGTCCCAAGTAACTATGTAGCAACTTATTTCAATAAACCTAAATGTTTGAAGAAGGCCATAATGAGGTTGCTAGGATAGGTGGAATGCTTTGGTGAATGAAATCAGATCTTGAATGAGTTCATAGCTATGGACTGGGTGAGTACATAACTACTAGGTGAGTTTAAATTAGCAAATTTTGAGAGTCTAGATTTTGAACAAGTTCATAGCTTGGTTTGGAGAAGAATTAACTGAACCAGAAGAGTGTCTAATGAGTTCATAACTTGATAAAATGTCAAAATATTTTCTCTAGGCCACCTTAAAAGATCAACAAAAAGGGCTTTTATTCCTTATAGATTATTTTATCATCTGTATATACATAAATAGAGAGAATAAACATGGAAAGTTAATAATTAAATAGTAGAGCTGGTCATTTAGGATTTAGTTACATTAAGTAAGATAAATAATCTATTTACTATACTAGGATTAGATATAATCCTAAGATCATTGTATTATTTAGTCTAGAAGAGAGGTAAATAAAAGAAAAATGAAGAAAGATGATAGTAATAATGAACCATATTTTAGGCTCATCATTCCCCCCATGCTTTACCTTTTACATGTCCCTTTTACAAAATCAATTGCTATTTGTTCCCTCATAATTCCAAATTTTGGCTTGTAAATGTTGGCTAAGATCATATATGTCAAATTCATCAACCCAATGATTGTTTAGGGGACTAGTGAAACATTTGATATGTTCACACCATTTATTGCCAATTCTAAAATTATTCATCTATTTGAGTACTTCATCTATGCCATATTGGAATAGGAGTTAGAAGAAGTGGTGGCCTAAATCTCATGCCAACCTAAATTTGTTGTCTTAAATTAAAGACATCAAAAATCATGTCATTGATAGATTGTGCCCTTTTTAATCTCTGTCATAGATTGGTTGGAGACATCACCTCTCTTATTTTCAATAAAATTATCGATGTGTCCTAACACTTAACACTGGCTATAAAGGTATCATCAAAATTTTGTCTTGTATACAAATCAAAGGATATAATACTATTATACAAAGCCTATAAGTAATAATCCTTAATGTTTGGATTCATCAGATAGGCAATTTTGAAGTTAATCAATAAATTTTTAGCACTGGCAAAATCAAGTCTAATACATATCCCTATATTTTTAAATTTTTCCATATATTTCTCATGCCTAGATTTCTAGGCTATCTAATTTTTAAAATTAAAAATAAGAGCTCTCAATTTAACTTTTACATATAGTTTGACAATGAACTTATTATAGTCTCCCAAAATTAGATTACTCAAATAAAAATTACATAACAAACCTTTTCATTCTGGAGTAGATTCCTAAAAAATGTTTAGAAACATAGGAGGATCTTCAATGTTGTGAGGTAAATCACATCAAATTATCAATAGCTTCGATTTATAAAATTTTCATGTAAATATAGTCTATAATAAGGAGTGGGGGATCTGAAATCTAGGATATTTTTACCTATCTAACATTTAACTAGTAGATTTTCTTCAAGATTTTGGGTTTGTTGTTTTTATTTCTCTAAATTTTCTTTCATGGTATATTTTTATTTTTCTAAAACTTTATTTTGTTTTTTGAGTTCCATGAACTCAAAACATACCTAATTTCATTTATCTAGGTAGTCAACATGAGAAATAATAGTTTGACAGGCTTGATTTATTAAAGGTTTAGAAGAATATAAAGTCTGCATATAAGGCTATTATTTTTGAGAATTTTGGAGTTATTATTTTAATAACATATTTTCTTCTTCTAATTTAGTGATGTATATCCAAGAATTTACCATGTCTTCATCAAAATGAGTTATTTTTATCTCAAGAATTTTATTCCTAGTCATGTGTTCCAAAGATTTGCATTTAAAACTATCTAATCCTTGAATCAAATAAGAGTTGTGTAGATCCTTACATTATAATTGAGTTAAAATATTAGAAATATCAATATCTTGTTATTTGATGATGACCTTAGCCTTTGACATTGTAAGTATGAGCTACAACTCTAGATCTTCATTTGAGCTAGATGTTTTTTATTATATAGAGACCATAATACCTTTCCCTTTATCTAATACTAGTCTTACATTAGGATTTGAAGAATATGGGGAAGATTCTACTTTCTATAATAATTTTTTTTTGTGAGTATGTTTTCTTTTTGAATATCTACCTTAGCAAGAATATATAATGTGATAGGTTCTTCATCAGGAATCACTATTGATGACTCGGGATTCTCTATTATGATAACTTCTTCATAAGGAGTTATTGTTGTTGACTTGGGAATCTCTACTATGACAACTTCTTCATCAAGATTAATTATTATTGTTTCTACTATTATTGGGGAAGAGAATAATGGTGAATTTTTGAGGCTATACAGAGTGGTAGTTTATTTTTTTCCTCATCATCTTGTGCCAAAATTAATCTTATACATCTTTTTTCATATATATAGGGGGACTAGGTTCCCTTATAGAAGTATCCTCAATAGCTTGTGATGCTCCAATTGTTTTGAGTCCCTATGTTGTGCTTATTGAAGGAATATCCTTAGATTCAAGGTTACATAAGACTGTGAAACCTTAGGTCTTGGTTTTTGTTTTTTTGTAGTTTACTAATAAGTTTGTGAAACCACATGTGTGGTTTGTGATCTAGTCTAGAATCTCTCACTAGACAAAAACCTAACCTTAGAAGAGGAAGCCTCTTCTTTTAACTTGGGTATTAGTGGTTTTCTAGATTATTTGAAGTAGATGTTGAGGACTGAATGAATCTATTATTCAAAAAAGTATTCCATGTTAAATGGATTTTCTAAAGAAAATGATGTTGAACAATTAAATGGATAAAACCATGATGATATAGAAGATATGATATATTAGTGCCCAAAATCTAAATGGTTCCATATAATAATAAGGGAAGGTTAACCCTATATTGATTCTATTATTGGCCATACTTGAAGTGAAGAATTATACACATTGATTCACACCCCAAAATGTTGTACTTCCCTTCACACATAAAATATTTCATTACCCAAAAATAAACAAATTTCTAGTGTTCAAGTAGGGTTACAACAAAAAATTATTATTTTCCATTGAATTATGAAATTAATTCAAAAAAATGAATTCTTCCAAGTATTCTTTTAGCTCCTTTAGCAATTCCATAAATTTCACTAATGATTGAGCTAGAAACTAGAATGATGATGCCTCTCACTATTATAGAGTCTTATATTAGATTAACAATGCATTACTTCACTAGAGCTTCATCCTACCCTTCAATTTTTTTCAAAATTAATAACCAATCAACCTCCTCAAAAACTGCTATAGAGATATCATCTATCATCAATCCATCTATAGACTTAGGTTTAGAATGTTTCTTGTATAACATGGTGGCTCTAGTAAATCTTTGAAAGCTATGGGGTTTAATAGGTGAAATATTTAATGAAAATGGAAACAATAACATGAAAAATTAAAATGTAAATAATTGATTCAAATGGGTATTTGGTTTGATGGTTACTAACACAATCTAAAGTAATCATCATACAGTGTGGAAGTTGAATGAAATTATCTTTAAGAAAGATTTAGTATATTTCTATACTTATGAGACTTTTGCACCATCAAACTTAGAAAATTTATTTAAGGTACTTTGGAGTGAGTAAGTGATTTTCACACATGAATAAAGGTGATTATAGACATTAAAAAATTACACGTGATGGTTCTTGATGTTAAAACACCCCTGATCAGACCATTACCTAACTTTGACCATGACCTTGAGTTAGTTTAGCTAACCAACTAAACTCAACTCACTAACCACCCCTTTTACCCCACTTAACCTTCAACCCTCAATCATTGATGATCACCTTGACTATCGAATATCACCCTGATCATCAATGGTTAGGTCTCTTCCCCATCTAGCCAAAGATAACTCAAGCAGTGTGTAAGATAACACATTAAAATTTAATATATAAACAGTAAGTTAACACATCATAACAACCCACCAAACCTCCTATGGAACCTTCCACCTCCATCTCTCTTTGTCTATAAAATAAGGAGAGAAGGACGTGAAAGGGGATCAATCAATCAATCCATTCATCCAAGCATCTAACAATCAAGCAATCATGAAACTAGTAATCATCAGAAGCTATCAAACTTCTTTGCAGGTTTTCCCTTCAATAAGTTAGCAACTACAAAAAATACCTAAACCTCTACCCAAATTGTTCTTCAAGTAAAGTATTGTTACTCTACCAAAATTACTCCTAGATTAGCTACCATCCATTAAGTAACTAGTTAAGTACATTTTTGGTTTTCAAGTTTTGATCACTCAGTTTCTAACCCAGACCCATCTACATTATATCCTTTAACCCTTTGACCTCAACTAGACCTCCAAACCACTTACTTACCCCTTTTGTAACTTAACCAAACTCTTTTTTAAACATTTTTAGAACCCATAACAACCATCGATGGTCACCCTAATCGTCGATGGTCACCCTCATCAATCATCAATGATCACCCAATAACTGATGATCAACTTAACTATCAATGGTCACCTTGATCATCGATGGTCATTATGATAAGAAATAATATAAATTTATTCCCACCCACTTACCCTCAGCCAAATTCCACTTTTTGACTCTCTACCTATTCATAGAGACCCCACTTATTTTTTGAACCGAGCTTGGCCTATTTAGCATTAGTATTGACCTACTATTTGCTATAGTTATTATATTTCCTTTATCAAGCATTTATTTGTTTGTGTATTCTATTTCAGTCTTTCTTATCATTTGATGCAAGTATTTCATCTTTATTTCTTTAAACTTAACTATTTTAAGAGTGTATTATTTATTGGATATAGTTCATGCTAGGCAATCCACCTTGCTACCCATCTAACAACCCCTTTACATTAGTGATTTCTTATCTATAGGTAATTCTTCCCAAGACCAAAAAGAGCTCTTCATAATCATTTAGATCATGCATGCACAAATAACTAGGTTATTCTACCATACCTACATTTAGTTTCTTACTTATTCTTTAATTAGAAATGAATTAAAATTGAGAGAAATATTTTGGCACTCTTGATGGGACCCAATAGCATCTAGGTTCCCTTTTCTTTCTTATTTTATGGTCATATAAGGAAATAAAAATTTATTTTGGGTATAAAATAAAACTTTAATATAATGACTGATTGCATGTTTAGCTCACTTGGTTAAATTAAAATCAAAGTAATCAATTGTAGCTTCACTTCTTTATCACATACTATACCAAATAACTTAAATCAATTAAATGTCATAACAATCGACATAAGGCATGACTAGGATTTTATCACCTAACAATAAACCTTTACCCTTTGGCTATCTTATTTGGAGGTCATTACCAAGAAGAGAACTAAAATTTACCTCTATGGTTGAGTCTAAACTCTATAAATTGGTATATATTTACTAAACACCCAACACCCTTATCGATGTAGTTTATGAAGTGAGGGGGTAGGCTCTAATACCAAGCCACGTATTTATTTTCAACATATATCCTTTTGAGAGCCTTGAACACCTAAAACCAACCATAGACTTATTTTTAGTACCTGTTCTACAAACTAATTTCTTCTTCACACTTTTTGACTAAGGCATAATCCAAAAGTGAGGTAAAAGGTACCCTAAGATTTTTAACATAATCTAGTGTATCTTTTGATTACCTTGATATCTTTTCATTTGTTTTCTTTGTGTTTGAGTTGTGATCTTTCCTTTATTCCTCTCTATTTCTCATATGGTTTTTACTAGACAAAAGTTGAGGAACCAAACCAACCAAGAACCACCTTCCTCTTCTTCTTCCTCTATGGATTATACCTTAGATATTGAGGGTTATCCCCATCCTTCTATTCCCTTACCATGCCTTGGATATTTACCTAAGGTGATGTGTATTTTTCCACCTTCCCTGATAACAATCCTATGGCCCTCTAACATTACCTCCAAAACCTATCTCATTGCACCCCTACTGCATTGGTTCCTCCTAGTGATCCACCTTATAAACTGCCTCCCCATCTTATGTTTCCCACTACCTCTACCCAACCTATGATCACTCAAACATATTCCTCCACCAATACTCCATTCACTACCTCCACCCAAACTGAATAAAAAAACCCATCCAATTACCAAGCACCCCCTAAACCAACCAACAACTCCTCTAACATAGGAGCAACCTCATATTGTATTACCCATACTCCACCCATGATGGGGATATCTTCTACCCATGTCATTATTAGCCCTCTGATCACTACCAACCCACCAATCTCCACCCCACTTCAAAATGTGGTGATTTTCATACCTTCTTCCCTTCCACCTATCAATACCATTGTTACCACTCACCCCTAACCAAATAACCCATTCACACCTTTAACCCAACCCATATAAACTCCCTAATATACCAATCCAATCATACCTCAAAACCAACCCACATCAAATCTTCAATAAATACCTATGACACCCTACCCCTGCTATATTCCTAATCTACAAAGATACATAGTTCCATCTTCCATCCAACCTCTTGTGCCCATTAACCCTTATGGGGAATCATCCCAAACCATAATGACCACATACCAACATGTGGCATCCTCTTAACCATCTACCATTTATCCATATATTTCATCCAACCAACCTCAAAAAAAATTACCATACAATTATGAAACTCCCCAACCCCAAATAGATTTGGTCAAAATGTTGATGGACAAAATGACCAACTTAGACTCATTTATCTTTGGGGCTCACAACCTCTTATATTATGACCAAATTTGTAATGAACCTATTCACCCATCCATTCATATCCAAACTTACCCACCTCAGTCATAATTACCCAAATTTTCTAAATTCTAAATTAAGGAGGACCCCCAACAACACTTAAGAGCATTTGGGTATTCTTACTACTTGATTGCCTATGATGATGTTCTTCTCCTTCACACCTTTCCTATGTTTTTATCTAGACCAGCATTAGATTAGTATAGTGATGTCAATAGGTGCTCCATATTTTCCTTTTTCCAACTCACACAAACCTTTTTAGACCACTTTTATATCAATATATCTAATAAGGTCTCCATCACCGACCTCTGTTCCATCAGGAAATTTAAGGATGAATCAATTACTGATTTCATAGCTCAATGGGGAGGTCTTATCAACCAACTCTCTTTATATTTTTCCCAACCCAAGTTTATCTAAATTTTCTCTTGGGCTAGTGCCAAACATATTACCCATAATCTATAAGTTTAAACCTTTAGAACTTTTGATGAGGTTTTCACCATGACACATAAATTAGAAAATAAAGCCATCAATCAAGGGAAGTTGAAACTAAGAAATAAAAAATCTAGATTCAAGTCTAATGACCCTTCCCCATCTAAAACCACCAACCAGTCAAACTACCCCAACACCAAACCAAATGAAATTGCAAACATGATTATCCTCAAAACATCCCCACCTTTGGTTGTCAACCAACCCAGCCAAAGCAACTCCTCTAACTTTTCCAATTAACAACAAACCCAAAATCAAAATTGGGCTATCCCAAAACAATATGCTCCACTAGGGGAATATTATTCTTTATTTTTGGACAAGTTTCTCAAAGCCAACATCATATAGCTTCCCCTATCAAACCTCTTCTATGATTCAATGATTCTTACCATGTGCCCACTTGGTATAATGAGAATGATCTTTGTGTTTTCCATCAAGTTATTAGACATGACATTAGTAGGTGTAACACCTTCAAAACCATTGTCCAAAACTTTATTGATAAAGGAGAACTTTCATTAGACAATCTAAATACACACTTGAATCAGTCACTTGACATGTTTTGATAACATTTTCCCAATCATGATCCTTTTACCAACCATGATGATAAAAAAATAGAATCATCTCATGTTTGTGAGGTCCATATGGTTAATGTAATTATTAGTGAACTTATCATCGAGGAAACCATTGCCTCAACTACCTCTTCTTCTACTCCACTTACTAAAGTGGTGGAATCACCCTTCTTTCCCTTGGATACCCAAACAAAGGAAGTAACCACTTCCTTTCCTTTACTTGACAAGATAATGGACTTAACCACCTCTCCTTTAATATAAATACCAAAGGAGACAACCATTTCCATCACACCTTCCTTCCCCCACCATGGAATCACCCACTCTCAGTTTTGAAACCATTCCATAAAGGGATATCACCTTATCTACTCCTTTCATAGAGGAAACATGTTCCTAAATCTTGGAGCCTTTCATCAAGGACAAGGGTGAAGAAACCATTCCATTACCTTAACCTATGGGTCTAATCTTTGAATCCTATTCCCAAGGAATCAAACTCATCTACAAACCCTTCTCTAGACTAGTCCAAATGCTAGAATTATCTTCTCAACCCAATATGGATTGAGTCACATTTTGGCACCATCTTGGGCTCCCCTATCAAAATAACCATAAACCTTCAACCTCACTTTCATCCACAATTAAGCATATTATCACCTCAATCCCTTAATCAAAAAACTCTCCCTCCAAAACCATGGAAGAACTATCCAAACCACCTCCATCCAAAATTATCAAATCACCTTACACTTCTCTAATCAAACCTATCAAGGACCTAGGGATACTTCTTACTCCTATCCTTCTCCACCCATATTTCAAGTTGGACTTAACCCCAACTAGTCTATAAAATAAAAACTTAACCAAACCAACCAAGAAGGTGGAACCACCCAAACTCCTACCTAGAACCATAACCATATCACCCCCTTCCCTCTTAGCTTATATCTTGGGTCCCCATCCTTCTTCCATCCTAGGGACTCACCCTACTATCAATGAGGTGAACCCTCCCAAAACTACCCAAACTAAACATCATCCTTTTATCCTACCTTTGCCTACCCCTTCCAAATCATCAACTTCCCCATCATTTTTATCCAAACTATCTACCTCTACCTACCTATCACCAAACCTTCATCATCTCAATCATCAACCTCAAAATATTTCACCTTTAAATCTTCCAGAATGAAACCAACCAACACCAAAAAATAAAAATAAAACCCACCTACTAAAACCATCCTACCACCTAAAACTTTCATGGTGAAGCCTACTTATAATAAGACTCCCACCCCAAAAACCAAGAACCCATCACCTATAACACCTTTGCTCAAATCTTATTCAAATTTTTTTTAAAGGTTGTTACAAATCTATTCCTTAAGCCTACCACCTATCAAACCCTTTAACCCTTCGAGTCTTAAACCATCTTGGTTTAATGATAGCTTAATATGCTTATACCATAAAACACCTAGACATGACATGAAGAACTACAAATCTCTCCAAGCACTTGTCCATACCTTATGAGGTGAGGATGATCTATATCAAATCAACCTCTCTTAATCCCATCATCAACCCAACCACCAAACTAATGTATCCAACACTTACCCACTCCCTCATTCTCATCTAATAATGAGGAGGAACTGAAGAAACCTTCTAACCTAATACCTCCTCTCATCCACACCATCCATATGATCACCTAATCTCTAGGCCAATAAAAAGATAAAGGGAAGGCCAAATTATACATTCTATGGATATATCCTTTCACCCATAAACCTTCCAACCTAACTAAATCACCTTCACCTTCACCTTCACCAAAACCTAAAATATCCATTTTGGGTGCCCCTCCCTCCACCCTTCTAAAACTATCCAGTGAGTGGTTTTAAAACAACTTCACCAGACACTAGTGATGATGAGCCTATACGAATTGATCAATACCTCATCCCATCAATGCCAAGTATTGATAGAGGCCTTATAATATATAGAGGTCTAACTCAATGACCTTTAACCTCTTATAGCCTTTGTCAGAACTCTTTGTCTTTCTACTCTTGTCATGTTCAATGATTCATAAATACCTTTTGTGTATCCTAAAGATCCTGATTGTCCCCTCTTAATCATTACATACATCAATCAAACCCATATCAAAAGGTTTATGAATGATGAAGGGGTTAGTATTAATATTACCTCCTCTCATGCTTATGACCAACTCTATCTACTAAAGAATATCATGTCAAAAACCATAGTGGTCATCCATTCCCTTAATGATACTATGGCCACAACATTAGGAACAATCAACCTCCATATATTCTTGGGACCTCATATGATTTCAGATATCTTTTATATTATAGAAGGCAATTTCCAATACATCTTACTTGGATGCCCTTAAATCTATACCATGAGTTATGCCCCATCCACCTTGCATTGATGTGTCAATTTTGATCATGAGGGTCAAGTCATCACCATAAAAGTTGACCCTAGTCCTTCCACATTTGTAACATGACATATCAACCCAATTATGTTCATTTTTGTCACTCATCCCCTTAACCACCAACCAACAAAAAATACACCCTTAAGATTGATGAAGCTTTAACTAACTCATATATCCCTTCTTTTTAGATCCCCATAAAGGACCCTTTGGAACCCATGTTCCAACGTCTCTCACTGGGAGAATATCATATTTTGGCCTTATATACCTTCCCCACTCCTCAAGAGTATGGGATTCTTGGCCATGATCCTATTTATGATCCCAATATTAGAACCATCATTATTTTTGAGCTTCCCAACCACAAAACCAACTTCATATATAGGGGACTCAATCATTTTCTTTTTTCTCCCTCTACCACCTCTTCTATCCAACCATTTACCTCTATTTTCTCCTATTTGTATAAACTAGAATTTGCCAAATCATACCTTCACAGGTGTGCCTAGAAAGGATTCAGCCTCAACCATTATGAACATGGACCCTATGAGATAATTTTTATCAAAACCCAAAAACCTTGTGAACTATTTGGCCTTGGTTTTATCTCACTAGAAGAACCCACTAATTCACCCAAACCCCTCACCACCATTAGTTAGGACATTCCATCCTCACCAACCCCATCTCTTTTAAATTTAGAAGATTTTAAAACCATCCCTCCTAAATTTTTTTAATTTAGTACCATTAGTTTAGGCATCATGACCTATCAAAAGGATATCCAAACTAAAACCTTTCCTCTAGTTCATCCTAAAATGGTAGAAAATGACTCTCCTACCATCCACACCATCCAACATGAATATGATGATTCCATTCTCACCTATCTTGGTGTAGGGGATTCTTCTATCCATAAATCCCTTCCTCTTGAAAACTAAACCATGTTGAAAAAATCCAATATCAATGTTAACTTGGGTACTCAATATGACCTTTGCATTATAAATATTGGTCAATCCTTGGATTCCTTGGAATAATATGATTACCCTTCCTTACTTCATGACCAAAGCATAGTATTCACTTGGTCCTATTATGATATGCTTGGAATTGATCCTTCCATAGCTCTCCACAACATCATCATCCATCCTAATGCTAATCCTATTAGGTAAAAGCTTCATAGGATCTACCCTCATATCACCCTTCTGGTCAAAGAAGAGCTTCAATAGTTTTTATCTATCAATTTCATTTAACCCATTGACTATCCCCAATGGGCTTCTAATATTGTTTCCATTACCAAACCCATAAGGGGTCTTTGCTTCTATATTTGCTTTTGTGACCTCATTCTTGCTTGTCCAAAGATAACTTCCCTTTACCTGGCATTGACCAACTTGTTTATATTATAGCTAGCCACAATATGTTATCTCTCATGGATGGTTTCTTAGGATATAATTAGATCTTTATTTCCCTCAAAGATCAACATAAAACTTCCTTCATCACCCCATGGGGAAATTTTTATTATAGGGTCATTCTATTTGGTCTAAAGAATGTCAGGTAGCATGTGATGACCTATATATTTCATGATCTCATCCATAAAATCATAGAGGACTATGTAGATTATCTCCTTTGGAAGTTCAAATCTCACAAGGATCATCTAAAATTTCTTAAAATTATCTTCGAGCATCTGGTCCATTTTCATGTCTGACTTAACCCCAAAAAAAGTGTCTTTGGGGTTCTATCTAGAAAGCTTCTTGGATTTATCATCTCTCTTTGAGGAATCAAAGTAAACCTTACCAAAGTTGAAGTGATAATCAAAATTCCACATCCAACCCACCTTAATCAACGTCATAGCCTATAGGGGAATCTCTAATCCATTTGTTGCTTCATCTCTTAGTTATCAAATAGATTTCAATCCTTCCACCACCTTCTCAAGAGAGATACATATTTTAAATAAACTAAGGAATGTTAGAAAGCCTTTGATTTAATCAAAGGGTACCTTCCTTCTCCACCCATTCTTACCCCTCCTAAAGATGACCAACCCTTATACCTTTATATCTCCATCACTGACCATTCCTTAGGAGTAATGCTCACTCATCTTGATGAACAAAATAAAGAGTAAGTTGTCTACTATATAAGTTGATCACTTATAGAGTATGATACTCAGTACACCCACACCAAAAATCTCTACCTCACCTTAGTATTTATGGCTTCCAAAATTCATCATTACCTCCTCAATTATAAGACCTTTGTCATCACCCACACTGACCCACTCAAGTACATTCACTCTAAACCATACCAAAACTAGTGTATGGCTAATTGGCTCATACTCCTAGTTGAGTTTGACCTTGAGTTCCTCTAGTACAAGTTTATTAAGGGGTAAGTCATTATTTATTAATTAGCCAAAGATCCATTTTCAAATAACCAACCACTTCCTCTAGTATTTCTAGATGAGTCAATCATGAATATTTCTCAAGAGGACATCACCTACCAAATGACCATGTTCTTTGATGGCTCAAAATACCAACATGGTGGGGGTGCTAGAGTTACTCTCATTCTCATAGATGGTGAACCTCTTCTTATTTATTTCAAACTTGATTTTTAATGTACCAACAACATGGCTAAGTATGAATCCCTAGTAATAGGTCTCCAAACCACTCTAGCCTTTGGAATTAAGATGATTAGTGTCTTTGGTGATTTTCAACTTATGGTCAACCAAGTCAATAGATCCTAAAAATGTAATAACAATGTCTTAAAATATTATAAATAGATAGTAGAGGTAATCTTAGCATCATTTGATCATTAACTTATCCAATCTATTCCATAATCTACCAATAAGTTTGTGGATACAATGGCTTCCCTTAATTCCCAAATCTCATCTATGCCTATCAATTCTTATCTCTTTGTCACCATTCATCATTTTATCACACCCTCTTATATTCAATCTAACCTCCCTACCATTTATAGTGTGGAGGAATCTCCATCAAACATTTGGTATAAGCAAACCTTTTACTATCTCAACCTTGTCATCATTCCTCCCAACCTCTATAGGAATGCCTAAAGAGCCTTTATTCAGAGTACCTCTCACTATACCATACTATGGGGAATAATTTATAAACATGGTTTTGATGGCCTCTTCCTTTGCCTTCATAGCCATGAATCTTCCCATGATATCAAGGAAATGCATGATGAGATTTTTTAAGGACATTTTAGTGGCCTCACTGTCACTAAACATATCATTTGCCTCAGCTAATATTGGCCCACCCTCAATTTAAGACTATTTTTATTATGTGAATAAGTGTGTTAAATGTCAAAAAAATGCCAATTTACATCATGCACTAGCTTATGGACTTTAATTATCCAAGGACTTTTGACCCTTCTCCCAATAGGGTATAGATCTCATTAGGGAGATTAATCCTCATTCTTCATAGTGACACCACTCCATCATCACCACCACTGAGTATTTCACCAAATGGATGGAGGATATTCCCCTCATCTCAACCAAAGTTGAAAAGATAGTTGACTTCATCCATCATCATATCATTTATCATTTTGGTGTTCCCCATAAGATCATCACCGATAATGGAAAATATCTCAAAAACAAACATCTCAAAGGTATTTGTGATGCATTTGGCATTAATTTAAGCTTTTCCTTGTCTTATCATCCACAAGAAAATAGAAAAGCAAAATCCTCTAAAGAAACCCTCAACATGTTAACCAAAATGGTCAATGATTTAGGTTGAGATTAGCACTTGCACATCCCTTTTTATTTATAGGCCTATTACACTAGAATTCAAACCTCTATGGGTGATACTCCTTTCTCCTAGGTCTTCAAAGTAGAGGTGGTCTTGCCTCTCAAAGTATAGATTCCATCTCTTCACATTTCCTTACAAGACATCATTTCTAAGAGTGATTATCATTAAGAACGTCTATCATGACTTGAGATACTTTATGAGTGTCACCTAGTTATACTTAACCATCTTCATGTCTATCAAGAATGAATCAAGTGTGCCTATAAAAAACACCTAAAAGAGTGAGAACTCAACATTGGAGACCTCATCCTGAAGGAAAATCAACATGTGACCAATATGTAAAAAATTAAGCAAGGCAAGTTTTCTTTCAATTGACTTGGACCCTACATTATAACCCATAAGTATGGACCAAGAGCTTACTATTTATCCTCTCTTAAAGTCAAACTAGAACCTGAGCCTCTTAATGCTTCACACCTATGTTTAGTCTTTTGTTAAAAAAGGATCAAACTCACCTTTTGTCTAACTTAAGCATGCCCCTTGATTTATGATATTTTCACCTTCCTCACACCTTCATCTTATCCCTTTGAGTAAAAGTAATTATAACATAAAACCATGTGATTAACCATCACAATCATAGCCTAATCTTAAATATGGGTACCATATCTTTACCCATGGCATGGTTCTCATGGATAATTTGTGTCCCAAAGTAGATGGAATCCCATGGTCATTGTTCATCATAAAGGTAAACCTATAAAGCCTAAATAGACTTGTCCATATCAAACCTAGCATTAAAATAATCTAGGATACCAAAATATCACTTGGGTCAAATATCTCTAGCATGTAGACTAATCCATTGAAGGACATCTACCCCAAATATAGAATTGTGTAAGAAGATAGACTTCTCCCATAAAGGACATCTACCAAAATGAACAAGCCCAAACATAGACCACTCCTTGAAACATGGCTAAGTCAAATTTGTCAAAATAATAATTTGAAGCTTCCTACATAGATCAGCTTCACAAACCTATAAAAATAAAACATTAACAATACCTTATATCAAAATCAAAATAAGTTATCCCAAGAAATCTATAATCAAATTTCATATATATCATTAGTAGATTTATTCATCAATCAGTCTACACCTTGTAGTAACACATGGACTTGTCTATTATGGTTATTAGTTTACCTATAGAAGGGGAAAATAACCCTCAAGAGGTTACACTACCCTTAATAACACCTATCTATCTCCCCTTTGTATCATCTACAAATTGATGGAGTTTGAGCTTACTTGACATAATGTGATCAAGACATCTTTTTACCAATGAACACATGCTAATGCGAAGCATTCAAAAGGGTTATGTTCATTAAGTTAATCTAACTTTGGTGTTGTTTAATCTTTACTAATGAAGAAGCATCATACCTTTTTTATATCCTCTCATAATTGGTTCATGTATTCACTTAGACATATGTCTCGTGTTTCTCATCTCATTTCCGACATCTAGTTTGCTATTTAATTTACTTTATGTGATATCATCAACAAAATAAAAATAAATTATAAAACAACATCATGAACATGACATCAACATCATAAGTATCATATATCCATGATCATATCCATAATAATAAACATATATAAAACAAAACATCACATCCATAAACCCACATCATATATCCATGATCATAACCATAAGCAAAAACATCATAACCATATATAAAAAAAAGCATCACATAATCGTAATCATGTATAATCCATATCATCATAACATCACATCCATAATTAAAACATCATAACCATATATGGAAACATGAACCATGAAATCACATCTATAAAAGAAAGCATCACATCCATAATCATCACATGCCTAAGCTAGTGAGTCTACATCTCATGAGCATAATCGTAAACAAATTATAAAATCCAAAACCATGAACCATGAACCATAAAATCACATCTATATATCATCATCACATCATTTACATCTACATCTACATTAATCAAAATCATCTACATCTATACATATCATATCATATAATTATACCCTTGAGGCATCATTGTCATCTAGTGCCTTCTCCCTTGAAGGGACTATATATCCACTCATCAAACCAACCCATTGACCTAGAGTTTCTACACTTGCACAACCTACCAAGATGGCTTTTTACTCACCCCATCAGGGCTCTTGTGGACATTATGTCATAACTATGGCCTCATAATAATGTAAATCCTCAACTGTGGCCAAGTAAAATGTCATAGGAATACTACCTGATGGTCCTACTAGTGCTACAACTCCTCTATATCTTAAAGTATCTCTCTCTTAAGTCATCAAGCCTATTTAAGTCTTAGCTTGGTCCCTCTTTCCCCTTATAGTGGTAACTTGACCCTATAATTTCAAAACCAAGCCATATAATGTGGCCACCCACCCCTATAAAGTTGTGACCTATGCGTATGTAGTGGATAATGTTGTTCTTGCCTATTCAATAGAGCCACCTCCTTGTATTTATACCTATGTACCCCCACTAGTTGGGTCCACATCCATATCCTAATGGCCCCCATCATCCCATCCAAAATTTTCCACTATATAAAGTGCATGGTACCATGCCATGTAGCCATCAACAAAATTGACATCATTTAATTCTACTTTGGTAGGCAAGTCCTTGTAATCAAGGATCATCTCCACTAGCTATGGCACTAGAATAAAAACTTAGCATCCTCTTGTTTTTACATTAATAACAAACTTGGAATCCCTTTTACTAGGCTAAACTACTTATGAACCCTATCAAAAGGGATGAGCTCAATCTCACCCTTTCTCCTCCCAAAAATCCACCTATAACTCTATATTAATAAAGTATGCTAACTATCGTTGTCCCACCTTGAAAATATGACATATGGCCTCCAAACCACATCTCCAACTACCAAGGCCTCTAATTCCCCTTAGAACCAATAATGTCTCAAACACATCCTCTAGGCCTTGTGAGCACATAATCTCTCATCCATCACATAAAACCCACCATAAAGTCCATCTGGGAATATCCCTCCCATGGTAGCCCCATCGGCCTTAAACTTGGATATGATCATAGGCCTAATAATACAACATAAACCCCACACTGATACCATACCTATAGTGAGATCTGAACCCCCATAGCTCCATGTATATTTAAACTAACAAAACAAGCACCCACTTAAAAATTGTCTAACCTAGTAGCATCTCCAACAAAACTCCTAGTAATAGATTAAAAAAACCTCCCACTACTCAAATATAGCAATTCAAAACATGATACTAACATCATCATCATCATAGTCATCAAACTCTAATCATCTTTGGCCCTCTAATACAATGTCCTATAACTAAAGCCTCCCACATGCCACTTGGTGAAGGCCTGAACCTCACCATATATGAGCTCCATGTGCTCATTCCTTTCCTCCCTCTCAATGTGATATATCATCTCCCCTCGAATGAGTAGTCATGTGATCCTATACACATCCTCTAGAAAGATATTCATCTCACTAGTTGGTAGGAGAAATGTGTTCATGGCTGATCTCATCTCTTGATGATGGCCATGATCATCATTGCATCTCATGGCATGTGATAGAAGTATATCATCACATCAGGTTTGACCTCCTCCATGTGCATCTAGTAATCCTAGGATGGATCTCCACAAATATCTAAGGAACTAGATCTTGCATCTAAATCTGATCTTATACCTATAAAATTCATTATAAAATACAATTAGTTTTTGTATAAACTACTCTACCCATGAAAATTCACCTTATTTTTACCTCACTCACCTACCTAAGAACATCTATTTGACCCAAATTAAAATACATCAAACTCTTTTCTACACCTACCTCATACCAAAACCTCCCTTAGCATTATAAATGCTAAAACACATTCCACATAAAAAACTTTCCTTAGTCTTCTATCAAAACCCCTTGACCCTTTAGTCAACCACTAACGGTCAGCTAGCCATTTTGCCTCTGATCTACAACCATCAATAGTCAACTATGACCATCAATGATTGGGTATGATCATCAATGGTCACTATATGTTACCACTGATGGTAAATAGGCAGCCCTATCTAAACAAAAACCTACCCAAACACTCATTTCCCACACCTAGATTACCCTAATTATTTCTTCTACCCTGCCCCCAACCTACATACCTTCCCAATTCTACTTTTCACCCAAAAAATTCAACCAAAACACACCAAAACCTAAAAACTAGGTCAAAACTAAAAACCTTCCCTAAACCAACCATAAATTCACCAAAAAATCAACACAATTTAACCACCAATGCAAAAATCAACCTAATATATTAATTCAATACAACCCCTACCTCATTCCTCAACCATCATCAAGGAGGGATCATGGGTCCTAATGCTTGGCTACATCCCTATCTACCTTGCATCCTTGATTCACCTCAAAAATCAAACACTCAACATGAATCAACTCCTTAACCAATCAGTAACTACCTTGTCAACACTATCACACAACAAGCTAAAGTTTCTAAGTGCATGGGAGTTAGTAAGTCAAAAGTCAAAAGTGAAAATGACTTTCCTTTTTCACTTTCTATCCTCCTTATATTTAGGGATTCACCCTGACTATCGATAATCAAGGTGATCATTAATGGTTATTTTTGAGACCCTTAACTATTGACAATCATGATCTCCTCTTTTTCAAAATTTTAGACACCAACACCTTAGTTTCCACTTCTGGAGATTACCTTCTCCACCTACTCTACCAATCACATTCACCTCAACATTGGCCATTTTGGCCCAACCTATCACATATTTTGTGATGACTTTGCCTTGGTCCTTTTTGACTACATAGACCAACCTTTCCATGTTGAATATTTAAACTTGCACCACCTAGTGCATACCAAACCATTTATGTTTCTCCTAGGATCACTTCCAAGCTTAGATACCTATGAAAACATTAACCCTATCTAGGAGACTTGATAGGGATAACCTGATCATTTATGTGTAATGTTATGGCCTAGCTACCCTATCACCAATCCTTCTAGAACTATCCTTATTTTTACCAACTATGTCAACTTAGTCTTTGTATGATCTTGGATATCACACTTAGTCAAATTTTATGCTTCGAATGGCCAACCACCATTGTCACCAACCTCATGACTCACCATAAACCATTTTTCAAACCCTCACCTGATTCAGTTTCACCTCATCAATTCCTAGTTTGAGGGGGAACACCTCCTCCCATACTTGGGACAACCAAACCTTTGACCCATAATCCATTTTTATTCCAAATATTACTAACACAAATTACATAACAAAAAGGGGAAAAATATAGACACTAAAAAAATGCATGCAATGATTCTAGATGTGAAAACACCCTTGATTAGACCATTACCCAACCTCCAACCATGACCTTGAGTTAGTTTAGCTAACCAACTAAACCCAACTCATTAACTTCCCCTTTTACCCCACAACCTTTAAATATTAACCATCAATGGTCACCTTAACTACCAATGGTTAGGTCTCTTCCCTATATAACCAAAGAAAACTCAAGTTATGTGCAAGCTAACATGTCAAAATTTAATACAAATGACAAGCTAACACATCAAAACATCTGACCAAACCTCTTATGTAACCTTCTACCTCCATCTCTCTTTGCATATAAAAAAAGGGAGTAGGAGGTAAAAGTGGATTAATCAATCAATCCATTCATCCAAGCATCTAGCAATCAAGCAATTAGGTAACCAATAGTCATCAAGAGCTATCAAATTTATTTATAGGTTCTCCCTTCAACAACTTAGCAACCACAATAGAGACCCAAAACTATACCCAAATTATTCTTTAGGAAAAGTAAAATTACTCTACCAAAATTACTCCAGGATCAGCTACCAACCATCAAGCAACCAATTAAGTACATTTCTAATTTTCAAGTTCTAATCACTCAATTTTTGACCTGGACTCTTCTGCATTATATCCTCTAACCCCATAACCTCAACCAAACCTCTAAACCACTTATTGATGCATTTTTCAACCTAAACTAAACTCTTTTTTGAACATTCTTGGAACCCATAGCAACTGTCGATGGTCACCTTGACCATCAACAGTCACCTTTAACTACCAATAGTCACCCAACCACCATTGATCAACTTAACCACTGATGGTCACCTTGACTGCCGATAGTCACTATGGTAGGAAATAATATAAAGTTATTTCTACCCACATACCCTTATCTAAATTCTAGTTTCTAACCCTCTACCTATTCACAAAGACCCCACCTATTTTTTGAACCCAACCTGACCTATTTAGCATTAGTATTGATCCATTATTTGCTATAATTAGTCTATTTCCTTCATCAAGTATTTATTTCTTCTTTTATTATCTTTCAATCTTTCTTGTCATTAGATGCAAGTATTTCATCTTTATTTCTTTTAACTCAATTATTTTAAGAGTGTGGATTGATAGCCTCTTAGTAAGCTCATGCTTCTTGGATCTAGTTCATGTTAGGCAATCCACCTTGCTATCTATCTAAAAACCCCTTTGTATTAGTTATTTCTTATCTACAAGTAATTATTCCCAAGACAAAGAGGAACTCTTCATAATCATCTAGAACACATGTGTACAAACAACTAGGTTCTTATACCATACCTGCATTTAGTTTCTTACTTCTTTAGCTAGAGATGAATTAAAATTAAGAGAAACAGTGATATAACATCTCTTTACTTTCATTTCCTTTCACTTATGACCTCTCTATGTCATCAAATTTTTCTATTAGTAAACATGACATTTATTTTGCTTGTGTGCCCTCTCACTTATGACCTTTTTATGTCAACAAATGCTTTTGTTTGATGTTTACTTTGATGGCTTTCAGGATGTCTTCTTTCCAAATCTCCTCTTAAAAATGAGCATACATGAACTAAAAAACTTATATTAAACTAATGTAGATAAATAAAAAAATTTACTTACTAAATCATACACTTATCCTTCATTCCTTTCCTACCACCTAATTCTAAACACAAAATAAATGCATGAATTAGTCTTTATAGGAATGTATACAAACAAATAGTTCAGTTATTTGATTACCTAGAACAACTAGGAAATTTTTACTATTTTTTATGTTTATAAATATATATATATATATATATATATAATTTTTATTTTTCCCTCAACCATCAATTTTTTGTTTTCAATACAAGGTTTATCATTCAATGCATGATGAGCTAATAAGATGCTTTTTTGATCAACGCTATTGTAGACACCGCAAATGTGTCTGCACCTTGGTTCTCCCACTTGTCCGCCTCAAACCCATATCCTAACCCTTGGCCTTAGTCCTCTCCATTCATTTGATTAAAATAACTTAAATATTTTAATTAAGTGGCCCCCTTTCCACCTCACCCTTGCCACCTTGGATCCTCCCTTGAATCCCTCCACCTTCCTCTTAGCCTTTATTATGCCAAATCTTCTCATTATCTTCCTCCCACGCCCATTTAAGTGTCCTCATGACCGTTCTTCCCACAATCCCTCGCCCGGCGGCATGCAAGAATGGGCAGAGGCTATTTTTAGTCTCTGTCCCCATTCTGCCACTACCGACGTCGGCGACCCTTCGGCCGACGTCGGCAAAACTGCCGGCGTCGGCAACCTTCAAGACCCCTTTCTGCATCCGTTGCAGCCCCTAGACCCTCGAGTTTGCAAACAGAATCCTCTCAGCGCTTTGGCATTCGACTCTCTTCTCTCTAGACCTCATGCAACAGCAGCAACAGGGGCAGGGACTCTAGATCAGGGATTTCCTCTTGCAACAAGTCTTCTATGGCTCCAATAACAGCTCCTCCGTTCTTCAGTCAGCAAGCTAAAAGGTAAGCAATTTCATTATTTTATTTCATTATTTCATTTAGTTTCAGTTATCTATCCTATCTACTGTCTTCTACTTGCTGTGTCCTTCCCCTAAGAGGCTGAAAAGCCTTCTCAGAACCTGTCCCCTGTCCATCTTCCTCTTTCTTGTCCCCCTTTCTATACAATCCCAGACAACTTCCTCATCCCCCTGCCAACAAAGACCCTATACAGGGCACCTAATCAGAACCAGACCATTCCCCAGTCCATCCTAATTCGTCCCTGAACTCTGTCTTGACCCTGTTCACAAACTGGACCCGTCCACAGTCCAGAAACCAAACCGGACCCGACCACAGGCCACAACCCCAACCGACGCCGGTCACTTCCCCAACCGCCGTCAGCAGGATAACCGATGTCGGCAGACCAGATAACTGACGCCGGCAACATTTCTGACCTCGGCGACTGTCATCAGCCCGACAGCTCCTTTCAGGTAATCATTTGTTTTTTCTTTCCTTTCTAATCTGTTTATCACTTCTGTATTCTGGCATTCTGTATTTCCTTGGTCTTTTATCTGTCTGTTATTAGTGGGTTGACCTCCCTTGAGGAAGTTTTCACACTTTCGGGAACAAGCTTTCACTTGGCAACCCACTGCCTATCCATCTAACATTTTCTTGTCCAAGTTCTTTTTCTTTGCAGGTGTCATTCCTCCACAGCCAAAGAGGGGTGCTCACAAGCATCTGGATTACGGTGCACAGTCTATATCTAGGTACTTCTAGCCTTGTCCATGTCCTTAGTTTCTTTATTCATCTTTTGAATGTAGAAAGCGAATTAGCGATAGAAACATTCTGGCACGCCCGGTGGGACCCTAGGTTCCTCTTGGGTTCCTTTTCTTCTTCATTCATTCAGGAGCATTAGGTTCTTACCTTTTCTCCTCCTTCTTTTCTTCTCAATGACACTATAAGCAGGAATTTAAAAAGAATCTTTCTTTTCTTTCTTGCACATTCTAGACTAGTCCAATGTCATACTCTCAACCCTTTTTCAAACTTGTCTTCATAACAAACATCACATTTCGACTTGGGCATTAAAACACTTTGCATTCATTTCTGCTTGTGCTTGCATCTTCTTAGTCCACATCTAGTAACTTAAACGCATATTGAATAAATCGTAGACACTTGATGTTACACTACCAAACCACATGCACTAAAACGAACATAAAACTTACTTGAGATAAGGCCCGACTGGGATTTCATCCCCCAGCGGATACCTTACCCGTCCTGGTGACCCTACTTGGATTTCATCACCAAGGGGGAAGCCCACTCCATTCTCTGGTGGAGGATAAACTCTAGGCGAGGTATATCTTGGCTAAGCGAGACCAGCTAACCACTGGAATTGTGAAGTGAGGGGAGCTTGCTCTTTAGCACCAGGCCACGTACCAGACCCTAACACAGATTTTTGAGCACCTAAAACAAGACCCGAAACCAGCTCTAGACTGCTTCTTCTAGGACCTTCTTGACAGCCAATCTCCCCAAACATTCATCTAAGGCATAAGCCACAGCTTTTAAAGTTAATTCCTAGGATTTATCGCTTAGGCTTGTCTGTCTCTCTCTGTTTTCCTCTTCTCATCTGTTTGTTTGAGTGAGTGAGGACGCTTTCTTCATTGTTTTTCCAAGAATCTTAAAATCTTTTGGTTCTCTGGAAAACACAGTCACCGGCATCGGTTCTTTCATCGACGTCGGCTTTCCCCTATTACCGGCATCGGTTATCTGACTGACGTCGGCCATATTTCTTACCGACATCAGTTTTTGTCCTTTTTTTTTTCAAAACCAATAGCCTAAGACCTGTCCCTTCTCTGTCAAAGACTCCATCCTAGTTTTCTAAAACTGAACAACACAGTTCCTGAAACCTGAACCTTCTTTGCCTTGCATTGTTTTGACTCGTAGCCAAGCCAAGGCTCTTGTCAACCACACTATCCGTCAACCACTTTCGTCTACCCCGTCCCTGACCAGGCCTACAATGGAGTTCAACTCAGAGACTGAAAGAACTCCTACCCATCCAACCCCGCCGCAGACTCCTATTGTCCAAGAAGGGAACCAAGATTTTGAATGATTCTTGGACCTCAACGTCAAGGCCTTGCAACACTATCTCCCGCATAGCCGAATGCGAGACTCCTTGGGCAATCCAATCTACGGAATGCCAACCTCCCTTGTCACGACTATGGCTGTATCGACGGCATCCGTAGTTCAACCTTTGGACACTCAAGCCATCACTTCGACCGCTGACTAGACTTTGACCAATCTTCCAGGTGTGGCCTCTCCCTCTATCATTAGGCCCACTTCCACTGGGGTTCCGGCCCCCTGTCAACCTCAACCCACTCAACCGCTATCCACTCCTTTTCAGAACCTTGTCGTCTCTATTTCGCTTACCCTGGCCCCTATCAACACCAGGGTGGCTTCCTACCCCTTGGCCCCTGTTACCACAATCCAACCTCTTATGGAAACATCAGGCTTAGCTATGCTTTCTACCCAACCACCTTTAGCCTCTTCATCTATCCCTATGACTAGTTACCCCTACATTGCACCTTTACAGGGACAACCGACTACATCATATGCCTCCCCTAGCCTCTTCCAAGTGCCTTACAACTTAGGGGGCATGCCACCCGTCAATCTGTTGGTAGACATCATCAAAATGCTGATGGACAAGATGACCAGTCTAGAGACCTTTGTTTCAGGCTCGCACAACGCTCTCTCATATGAGCAGATCTGCAACGAGCCCATTCATCCTTCTGTCCCAATCAGACCATATCCTAGCCAGTGGGAGCTTCCGAAGTTTTCTCACTTTCAAAGCAAGGAAGACCCACAGCAACACTTGCAGGCATTCAGACATGCCTGTTACCTCATTGGCCATGACGATGCATTACTCTTACGCATGTTTCCTATGTCTCTCTCAGGTGCTGCACTCGACTGGTACAGCTCCCTTCCCAGCCATTCTCTCTTCTCATTCACACAATTGGCCCAGCTCTTCCTCGATCACTTTTACATCAACATAACCAAGAAGGTCTCGATCACAGACCTCTATTCTATCCGATAATTCGAGGATGAGTCCATAGCCGACTTCGTTGCTCAATGGAGAGGCCTCATCAATCAACTCTCCTTTTCCTTACCCCAGGCCAAACTTATTGAACTCTTTTCCCAAGCCTGCGCCAGACATATTTCTTCCACCCTGAGGGTTCAAACCTTCCGCACTTTTGATGAGGCCTTCACGATGGCTCGCAAACTTGAGTTGCGTGCCATCGAGGAGAATAAAGTCAAGTTGCGGAGCAAAAATCCCAGATCTAAGACCAATGACTCTTCTTCTGCTAAGCCATCATCATCCAATTCTAAATCCAAAGCTTCAGCTAATGCCATGGTGGTTAGACCTTCATCTTCTTTGACCAATCAGCCTGAGCCATCCACGTCTCAGAGTGCCACTTGCTAATTCCAGCAAAGATACGTACAACGACGGTATACTCCTCTCCGAGAATCATACACATCTGTGCTGGAAAAGCTTGTTAAACAGGGGGCCCTCAATCTCCCTCAAGCCCGACCTCCTCCACAATTCGATCCCTCACGCGCCATCCCCGCGTGGTATAGGGAGCATGACTTCTGTAGCTTCCACCGTGTTAAGGGACATGACACGAAAAACTGCAAAACTTTTAAGAACATAATCCAAGATATGCTTGAAAAGGGGGATCTCATCTTAGACAATCCAAATGCACCTCCTAATCAGGCCATTGACATCTTCAAACAACCTTTTCCCAATCATCCGCCAACTCAAAACAATGTCCAGACCTTAATTGATGACAATCATGAGCACAACATTCGAACAGTCAATACGGTCTCTCCCTTCGTCCCCAATCAACCTCAAGAGGTTAGGCCATCAATCAGTCCATCACATGTGGACGAACCTCTTTCCTTGGCTAGTTCTCCATCGACCCCTCTCATCTTGGAGGATGCCTCGGCTTTACCAGCACCACCGGTCTCGCCATCCTCCTTTCTACTGCTTGTGGAGGACCTGACCCTTCCTACTCCTCAGCCACAAGTGGAGGGTACCATCATCCCTGCCCTTTACCCGCTGGAGGAGCCTCGCTCCCCGGTTTCTTCTCCACCCAGGGAAGAACCTGTCTCCCCTTCATCTTCATCTAAATCTGTCTTGTCTTCACCATACCATGCGTCTAAGACCACTACACCCATCTCATCTTCAACCTCGCAACCATCAACATCTTCTTCTCAGCCATTTTCCCAGTTAGTGGAGAAAATCGAACTTCTCCCTCTGAGGAAAGTGATGCCTCAGGTGTTGTGGGAGTGTCTTAAAGCCCTTCAACATACCCGTGCCCTCTCATCACATGCTGCTAATCCTCCCAAGGCAGAATCTCGTCAGACTCTTGACAAAGACCAGACTCTCAAACCTCAACCAAACCTATCAAAACTAAAACCTGCATCTATCTCGTCTAAGCCCATCAAATCATTTGGTGTTCGTCCTGTCTCCACCCTCACTCACCCGCAAGTGAAGGTGGACCTAGACCAGACCTCAACCAGTAGTAGTCTTCCAACCAAGTCAAAGAAGACTGCTAGACCACAAAAGTGAATGCCTCCTTCCCCGTCACCATTGCCATCCATTTTGGGCCCCCATCCTTTGACCTTGGCTAGCATCCTTCCCACTCCGGCCTCCAATCAAAACTCATTGCCTCCTTTGCTTCCTCTGCCTACCTCTAGCCATCCCTCTCCCAAAAAGGTGGTACCAACCACCAAGAAAGAGCCATCTACATCTGTCACCGCACCATCAACCCATAAGGTGGTACGAAAACCTCTTCCAGCCTCGCCTAAGTAAAAGTCACCAACCTCGTGCATATCAACTAGCGCGGACCCTTTAGTTGGCTCATACTCGTTGATATTGCACTGACTTCTGCAGACCTCCAACATAACCCTTCCACCCATCCGACCTTTCCAACCTCTCGGGTCCAAGCCCTCCTGGTTCGATGACACGAAAATTTGCTTATATCATCGTACGCCAAGACACGATACCGAGACTTGCTGTGCCCTCAAGGCCGTCATTCACCGCCATATGGAGAAAGACACTCTTCTCCTTGAGGACACTCTTGACCAGACCCTGACTCCTTCCCATCCAACCTCTTCAACCACGTCAACATCTCACTAGCAAAACATGACCCCTTCTTCGCCTCCTATTTTTGAAATCAATGCTATTCGTATAACCACTAGGTTGTAAAAGGACAAGGCAAAAGAAAAAGCTGCCATTCCTTGGACCTATCCCTTCGTCAAGCCACCTCTTGCACCCAAGCCTAAAATTTCTATCCTTGGCGCATCCCAGCCTTCTTCGTCTTCCTCTTCTAGGCCAATTCACGACTCCATCCTGAAGCAGCTTCACCAGACACCTATAAAGATGTCTCTTTATGACCTTATCCAAACCTCGCCTCAGCACCGACAAGCCCTCATCCAAGCCTTGCAGGCAGCAGAGTTCCAACTTGAGGACCCCCAACCACTCGCTACCCTCGTCCATTCTTTATCTCCTATCGCCTCCATCACATTCAGCGATTCTGAGATTCCCACATCTAACATGGAAGATCAGGACGCCACCCTCTTCATCACTGCCTATGTTGATCGGACATGCATTAAATGCATTATGATCGATGGCGGTGCTAGCATCAACATTATCTCTACCCATGCCTTTGATCAGCTGGCTCTTCCCAAGAATTGTGTCTCCAAAACTGACGTGATCTTACGCTCTTTCAATGATACCACCGCCACGACCATTGGCACAGTCATCCTTCACATTCGCATTGGTCCACGCACAGTCCTGGAGCTCTTCTATATCATCGAAGGAGAGTTTCAATACAACCTTTTACTGGGCCGACCTTGGATCCGTGCCATGGCCTATATACCTTCCACCCTGCACCGTTGTGTGAAGTTTGAGCATGACGGGCAAGTCCACACCATTCCCGCTGACCCTTCACCCTTCAAGACTTGCAACACAACTTACCGTCCCAATGATGTTCTCATTCCCATCAAGCCATCAACTCCAGCACCACCTCCATTTGCAGAAGCTTTGACCAGTTTGCAATCGGCGGTCGCCCTCACCCCTCCTCTTCAAGCACCGACCAAAGACCCCATGGAAGACATCTTCCAACGACTATCACTTGGGGAATATCGCTTGTTGACCCTAGACATGTTCCAAACTCTGCAAGAGTATGGACGCCTTCACCTCAGTCCTAATTACGACCATCGAATCGAGATGGTCGTGCCTTATGGTCCTCCTCACTTCTGAACCAACTTTGTCTATGGGGGGCTCAATCAAGCTCCTACCAACGGCAATTCCCTCTCTTCACCCCAACCTTTCACATCTGATTTCTCATTTCTTGGCAACCCCACCTTTGCACACACTTACCTTCACAGGTGTGCATGGAAGGGTTTCAGTTTCGGACGTTATGAGCAGGGCTCCCATCAACCCATCGAGTCGCTCAATGATCACGATGCCAAGAAACGGTATGGCCTGGGATATCATGACCCCACTCAGGCTCCTTCCGACCTTTGTCCCAAGCCAACCATTGACCAATCTCCTCCAAACTCACCCATCTCTCCTTCGTCACCTATGGAGTCAGTGGTTTCCATCCCTCCTAGTTTTTTTTCCATAAACACCATTCGCCTGGAACCCTTGACCTATCAGCTCAATGGGGTGTCTAGGTCTCTCCCTCTCATTTTTCCTAGCATGGTAGAGAATGAGTCGGCAACCATTCACACTGTCCACTGCATTGACGATGACGCCATCCTTTCCTACATGGGTGCCGATGACTCTTTCATCCAGCGTTTCCTCCCTCCTGAGACCCAGGTTATGTTAAATGAATCCACCATTGACATCAACCTCCCTTCTTCTTCTGATGTTCCTCACGTCTTAAAGATTGGCCAATCTTTAGACGCTCAGGAGCAACTTGACTATGCCCAGTTCCTTTCCAACCATAGCAAGGCCTTTGCCTAGACTTACAGCGACATGCCTGGCATCGACCCCACCATTGCTACCCATAACATTGTCACCAAACCAGAGGCTAAGCCTGTTAGGCAAAAGCTTCGAAAGATGCATCATCGCGTTGCACTCCTTGTCAAAGAGGAGCTTCAATGCCTTCTTTCTGTCTCCTTCATCCAACCCATTGATTATCCACAGTGGGTCTCTAACATCGTCCCAGTTACTAAAGCAACTGGGGGGATTCAAATCTGCATGGACTATCACGACCTTAACCTAGCCTGTCCCAAAGATGACTTCCCTCTTCCTAACATTGACCAGCTTGTTGATCTCACAGCCGGCCATGAAATGCTATCTCTCATGGACAGGTTTTGAGGATACAATCAAATCCTGATCACACCGGAAGATCAGCACAAGACTACCTTTATCACCCCATGGGGGACTTTCTGCTATCGAGTCATGCCTTTCGGCTTGAAAAATGCTGGTGCCACATATCAGCGTGCCATGACCTACATTTTCCATGATCTCCTCCACAAAATCATGGAGGACTATGTGGATGACCTTCTCGGCAAGTCCAAACTTCACCGCGACCACTTGACCATTCTCACAATCATCTTCTCTTGCCTTCTGCAATACAATGTCCACCTTAACCCCAAGAAGTGTGTCTTTGGGGTCCTCTCAGGCAAGCTTCTCGGCTTCATCATTTCCTTCCGTGGTATTGAGATAGATCCCGCCAAGATCCGTGCTATCCTCGAAATGCCACCCCCGACCAATCTCAAGCAGCTTTGCAGTCTAAAGGGAAGCTCCAGTCCATTCACCATTTCATCTCGTAGCTTTCAGACCGCTGCCAACCTTTTCATCACCTCCTTAAGAAGGACGTCTCCTTTAAATGGGATGAGGACTGTCAAGAGGCTTTTGAAGCCCTCAAAAGCTATCTGGTCTCTCCACCAGTCCTCATTCCACCTAAAGACGACCAACCCTTCTACCTTTATATCTCTGCCACCAACCATTCGTTAGGTGCCATGATCGCGCACCGAGACGAGCATCATCATGAGCAAGCGGTTTACTACATCAGCCGAACACTGGTCGACTATGAAACTCGGTATACTCATACTGAGAAACTCTGTTTGGCATTAGTCTTTTTCACCACCAAGCTCTGCCACTATCTTCTCAACCACAAAACCTTTGTCATCACTCACACCGACCCTCTCAAGTACATGCACTCCAAGCCATATCAAAATCAATGTATGGCTCGATGGCTCATGCTGCTTGCTGAGTTTGACCTTGAATTCATCCAGCAAAAGTCTGTCAAGGGGCAAACCATCGCTGACCAACTGGCAGATGCCCCTCTTCTCGACAACCAACCTTCACAGTTTGTGTTCCCTGACGAGTCTATCACTACCCTTTCCACCGATGACACCGTCTACCAAATGACCATGTTCTTTGATGGCTCCAAATGTCAACTCGGTGGGGGTACGGGGTTCATCCTCATCCCACTCGAAGGGGAGCCCATGCCTCTATCTTTTAAGCTTGACTTTGATTATACCAATAATATGGCCAAATACGAGGCCTTAATTTTGGGACTTCAAACTACCCTTTCCCTCCACATCAAGTCTATCAACATCTTCGGCGACTCATAGCTCATCGTTAATCAAGTTAACGGTTCATATCTCTATAAAAACAAAGTTTTGTAGAGGTATAAAAATCGTGCTAACCTTCTTTTGGCATCTTTCGATGATTACCTCTTGCAGACTGTTCCACGCTCTATGAACAAGTTTGCCGACACCATGGCTTCTCTTACTTCGCATATCCCATCTTCATCATCGTCATCTCGCCTTTTTGTCACAGTGCATCGCGTACCTTTGCCTTCATACATCTCTCCTCACATTGACCATATCAACACTATCAATCCTAGCTGGTATAAGCAACTTGTGGACTACTTGTCTCTTTCTGTCACTCCTCCCAACCTCTCTAGCAATGTGCGGTGAGCTTTCATCAAGCGCACTGCTCACTATACCATGCTAGGAGGTCTTCTCTATAAGCGAGGCTTCGACGGCCTCCTCCTTCACTGTCTAACCTCCACTAAAGCTTCTCAAGCCATAAAGCAAGTCCACGATGGGATTTGTGGTGGGCACTTTAGTGGAAACTCAGTTGCCAAGTGCATCCTTCGCCTGGGTTATTATTGGCCCACCCTTCATCAAGACTGTAGCGACTATGTTCGACGTTGCATCAAGTGTCAGCAACACTCTAACCTACTTCATCTCCCCAGCCACGCCTTACAAGTCACTCAAGATTTTTGGCCTTTCTCTCAGTGGGGCTTGGATCTCATCGGTGAGATCAACCCTCACTCGTCCCTTCATCATCAGTCCATCATCACTGCCACTGAGTATTTCACCAAGTGGGTGGAAGCCATTCCTCTTGTCTCCACAAAAGCCAACAAAATTGTCAACTTCATTAGCAGCCACATCATCTGTCATTTCGGTGTCCCTCACAAAATCATCACCGACAATGGCAAATCATTCAAAAACAAGACTGTCTAAAAACTATGTGACTCATTTGGCATCAAACTCAGCTTTTCTTCGCCTTACTACCCACAAGCAAATGGGTAGGCTGAGGCTTTCAACAAGATTCTGACTAAAATTCTCATGAAGGTGGTCAACGATACAGGAAGGGATTGGCACATTCATATTCCCTTCGCTTTGTGGGCCTACCGCACTAGCATCCAAACCTCTACGGGTGTTACTCCCTTCTCCCTCATGTACGAAATAGAGGCTGTCTTACCTCTCAAAGTACAGATCTCGTCTCTCCATATCTCCCTGCATGACATTCTCTCCAACGATGACTTTCATCAAGATCGCTTAACTCAACTTGAGTTACTTGACGAGCGTCATCTTGCTGCCCTTAATCATCTCCATGTCTACCAAAGTCGTGTAAAGTGGGCCTACGACAAAAATCTGTGAGAACGAGATTTCAACATCGGAGACCTCGTCCTCAAAGAGAATCAGCACGTGACCAATATGGAGCGAAGTAAATGAGGCAAATTCGCCCCCAATTGGCTTGGACCTTTTATCATCACGCACAAGTATGGGTCAGGGACTTATCGTCTATCCTCCCTCGATGGACGGCCAGAACCTGAGCCTCTTAATGCTTTGCATCTTCGACCATTCTTCTGTTAGTCGAGTACTCATCTACTTGACACGTAACTTGAGCTCATCCCTTGAGCAATCCTCATCCTCCTAATCCTCATTCCTTTCAACCCTATTCCCCTTTAACAAGTCCTCTACAACCCTTTTATGATGCATGGATGCTTTGTCCTAATAAAAGGGAGTCCTTGAACTTCTACAGTCTTGTCCATGACTCAAAAAAAAAAAAAAAAAATCAAAATCAAGATGTCAAAACATATCCACGGTCACAAAATCAAATTCAAAAAGACAGATTGATCCCTCGAAGGATAGTTGTACTATCATTGCTATAGCTAATAGACTGATCCCTCGAAGGATAGTTATTCAAACAGATACCACATTGGCCCTCTAACCAGGGCTATGTAGGCAGCACTCAGATACCACATCCTCTGAGGTTAGCTCGACCACCCCCATTTGTTTGTCTCTTTGATGGACAAACCTTCTCTTCTGTGACTTTGACCAAGACCAATCAATCTCTCTGACCCTTCCTCCCTTTTAGGGAGAACTACATTGGCCTGAGGCCCTTCACACAAGGGCTATGTAGGCAGCACTCAGATCACATGACATTTTCTGAGGTTAGCTCGGCCACATCCTTTTGTCCATCCATCCCCTTAACCAATGACCATTGGAGATCATGCATATCTCCTTTGACCTTTGACTACTTCCAAGCCAATGATGCCTTGGTTGTTTTTTGCGTGTGTGCTACCTCACGGCTGGTTAGCAGAATTGTCTATAGACTATTTTTGACCCTTCGCAAGTATAGGATCACAATCCAGTTGATCCCTACTACTTGTGGCTTTTTCGTGTCTCTGGGAGCACTTCCTAAGCCTAGGATACCTAGAACACGATGACCATTTGGAGCTTCAGCTTAGATTGAGTGACCCGATCAGTAGACGACTAAATGCTGGGGCCTGGTTACTTCAATTTTGGCACTCCTTGACCCTCGACATGCGACAATTTGACCCGACCCTCCCATGAAGTGGACTACGCACAATCACGACTATTGCAGCATTTTTGCTCACTCTCTTCTATCCATTTCTCTGTCAAATCGACACTTGATCTTCGGTTCCCTTCTCTCGACTATCGCTTTGAGGGGGGAACACCTCATCCTTTTCCTGAGGTAACCAACTCCTATTTTTGTATTGCAGTTCGTCAAGAACAACCAATAAGACAAAAAGGGGCAAATGTAGACACCGCAAATGTGTCTGCACCTTAGTTCTCCCCCTTTTCCGCCTCAAACCCATATCCTAACCCTTGGCCTTAGTCCTCTCCATTCATTTGATTAAAATAACTTAAATATTTTAATTAAGTGGCCCCCTTTCCACCTCACCCTTGCCACCTTGGATCCTCCCTTGAATCCCTCCACCTTCCTCTTAGCCTTTATTATGCCAAATCTTCTCATTATCTTCCTCCCACGCCCATTTAAGTGTCCTCATGACCGTTCTTCCCACAATCCCTCACCCGACAGCGTGCAAGAATGGGCAGAGGCTATTTTTAGTCTCTATCCCCATTCTGCCACTGCCAACGTTGGTGACCCTTCAGCCGACGTCGGTAAAATTGCCAGCGTCGACAGCCTTCAAGACCCCTTTCTGCATCCGTTGCAGCCCTTAGACCCTTGAGTTCGCAAACAGAATCCTCTTAGCACTTTGGCATTCGACTCTCTTCTCTTTGGACCTCGTGCAACAACAGCAACAGGGGCAGGGACTCTAGATCAGGGATTTCCTCTTGCAACAAGTCTTCTGTGGCTCCAACAACAGCTCTTCCATTTTTCAGTCAGCAAGCCAAAAGGTAAGCAATTTCATTATTTTATTTCATTCTTTCATTTAGTTTCAGTTATCTATCCTATCTACTGTCTTCTACTTGCTGTGTCCTTCCCCTGAGAGGCTGAAAAGCCTTCTCAGAACCTGGCCCCTATCCATCTTCCTCTTTCCTGTCCCCCTTTTTATACAATCCCAGATAACTTCCTCATCCTCCTTCCAACAAAGACCCTATACAGGGCACCTAATCAGAACCAGACCATTCCCCAGTCCATCCTAATTCGTCCCCAAACTCTGTCTCGACCCTGTTCACAAACCGGACCCATCCACAGTCTAGAAACCAAACCGGACCCGACCATAGGCCACAACCTTGACCGACACCGGTCACTTCCCCAACTGATGTCGGCAGGATAACCGACGTTGACAGACCAGATAACCGACGTCGGCAACATTTTCGACCTCGGCGACTGTCATCAGCCCGATAGCTCCTTTCAGGTAATCATTTGTCTTTTCTTTCCTTTCTAATCTGTTTATCACTTCTGTATTCTGGCATTCTATATTTCCTTGGTCTTTTATTTGTCTGTTATCAGTGGGTTGACCTCCCTTGAGGAAGTTTTCACACTTCCGGGAACAAGCTTTCGCTTGGCAACCCACTGCCTATCCATCTAACATTTTCTTGTCCAAGTTCTTTTTCTTTGTAGGTGTCATTTCTCCACAGCCAAAGAGGGGTGCTCACAAGCATCTAGATTATGGTGCGCAGTCTATATCTAGGTACTTCTAGCCTTGTCCATATCCTTAGTTTCTTTATTCATCTTTTGAATGTAGAAAGCGAATTAGCGATAGAAACAGCTATTAATAGCATCCTAAAAAGGATATTCACTTTTTAAAATTTTTTTTTTGTTGAATAAGGAAGACCAAAAAGTGACATCCTTATATTTTATATAATATACCATCATGTAGTTGTTATCATGGAAGAACTAGGTCTTTTTATGAAAACTGCTTCATGTCTGATGTTTTGAACAAATTCCTCTTTATTGACAGGTTTTTGGTATAGTTTGAGTATATGTTCATTGACCAACAAAGTTTTATGATTCTCATGAATTGGAAATAATTACATTGATCCATTCTCAAATATTTTTTTCTATTTTATATGGGCCTAACCATCTTGTCCTCAACTTGCCTTTGAATTACTGAAACTTCAAGTCAAACAAAAGTGCCCAATCTCCTTTTTGAAATATTATTACGTTGATGTGAGAATCATGTCATATTTTCCTTTGATGTTGCATCATATTTATTTATTATAAATATTCTATCTTCATCTCATTAATTTCATTTAATTGAATAATTCTATCATGATGTGCCTTATCCAAATCAATGCCTACTTCCATTGATATTTTCAAAGTTTGTAATTCAAATTAAATAAAAAGTAAAGGTTTCTTACCATATAATAACTCATAAGGTTAGAACCTAGTGGTTTTTTTCTAAGTATTATTATAGGCCCATATTACTTCTGGTATTCTGGTTACCCAATTTTTTGTACTGCTACTATCTTCATCAAAATATTTTCTATCTCTATGTTAGTAACTTTTACTTGGTCATTAGATTATGGATGGTAAGGATAATATTTCCTAAGATTGACTTGTTAGACATCCATAAAATGTTTAATAATAATATAAATAAATTATGGCCCTTGATTTAATACTATATCCCTAGGTGCACCAAACTGCTACATGATATTAAAATACATAAAATCTGCTACTACTTCTCTAACAAAAGTCAAGGCTTGGACTTTAGCCCATTTAGTGACATAATTTGTACATACTAAAAGGTATTATTTTCTTTGAGATATAGGATGTATAGGACCAAAAACATCTATTCCCCCTTTTTCAAATGGTTCCAATAATGCTTATGGATGAAGAGGCATCTTTGCTCATAGTATAGGTGATCTCATCGTTTGGCATAAATCACATTGTCTGATGTACTTGTTTAATTACCTATGAAGGCAAGACTATTAATATCCTACTCCTAAGATCTTATGTATGGTTATTTTTTTAATAATTCTCTCTTTTTAATTCATCATATTAATCTCTAATGATATCATATGCTTCATTATTAGTTACACACTTTTAAAACACATGATTAGGTCTATACTTGAATAACATGTCATTAATCTATTTGAAATAACTTTATTTAATTAAATGTTTTCTTTATTTTTGAGTAAAATGAGAAGGAAAATTCCCTATTTATAAATATTTGGATATGTTAACAAACCATGGGGATTATACTAAAATAGTAAATAGTTGTTCATTTGGAAATATATACTCAATTGGTTATTCACTACCTACATTATTTATTCTAGATAAAAATTCTACAATCACATTAAATTTTCCTAGTTTATCAATAATGGTTATATCAAATCCTTACAAAAGTAACAATAATATTATGATTCTTCCCATTATTTTAGGTTTATTAATAAGAAACCTAATGGCTAAATGATTTGTGTATATAAAGACCTTATAACCTATAATATAGCATCTAAATTTGTTGATGACATAGATTATAATAAGTAATTAATTTTTATGGTTGTATAATTCCTTTTATTTGGGGTGATATTTTTTTTGTTAGAAATATTATCATTGATGTCAAAGGTCTAGCATTGGTGATAAAGGCCCCATTATATTTAATGGTGTTTTTAATATTCATATCTTGGCTAATGTGTGTTAATATTTATTTAATATTAATAAATATGTTTTTGGTTGCATATAAGTCAAAAGAGGGCCCATGGATAAGTCAAATAATCATGAGGTAAAGACAAAAGAGGAATGGGATGCATTTCTCATGAAGAGTCATCTTGAAGAATTCTAAGAGTCACCATGTGAAGACAATAGAGGGTATGACATATTTTTCCATGAAGGGGCACTTTGAGGAATATGAAAAGTCACCAAGATAAAGACAAAAGAGGAAAGGATGCATTTTCTTATGAAGGGTCGCCATGTTAATTTTCAAATGCAAGGATATGAAGGGTCATGCAAGTTTGGCACCATTTTCTATGAATATTGAAGGGTCACAAAGGGGGAATGCCAAAGGTCATTTGGAAAGATATAAATAAAGGCTTGGGAAGACATTTGTAATATGCAAGAGATTGCATGGTTTTGTAATTATTTTATATAATAAAATAGGAGACAAAAGTAGGAGATATTGTAGATCTCTATCATTTTTTGAGTAATCAAGATTGAGAGATTGTTATGTTTTATACATAAGAGGGGTTAGTACTCCTGTGGGTTGTTTCTCACAAATATTTTCAAGGGGTTGGTGATCACAAATAGTTATTGTGTTGGTGATTGGAAAAGGGGTTGGTGATCCTACAAGTTGGTGCTTGCAAACTTTATAATTTTATTTGGTGCTCATTCATATACTTGATATTTTTCTCCATGGTTTTTCCAACTTTGGGTTTCCATGTAAAAATATGTGTGTCTCTCTCTTCTATGGTCCATGCTATTATTTCAATTTTATTTCATATCTTGAATGTGTTATTAAGTGGTTAAATAAAAGAAATCAGATTAGGTAAAAGATATATAATATATTGATTCACCCCTCCCTCTTAGTATATTTAATGCTTAACAATTAGTATCAGAGTGGGTTCCTTTGGAAAGAGTTTAATAGCTTTAAGGTAGATCAGAGAAAGCATGATGGTTGGATCACATGAAGGTTTTTCAACAAATAAGACACCTTTGTTTGATGGAAGAAATTATGCTTTTTGGAGCATAAGGATGAGGACTTATTTGATGGCCCTTGGATTTGACATTTGACAAGTAGTGGTGGAGGAATATGAAGAGCAATAAACACTTGTAATTAATCCAATGGAAAAGAAGGAAAGTGAAAATAATGCTAAAGATTTAAATGTTATTTTATGTGGTTTATGTAAATCATAATTTGTTAAAGCTATGCAATGTAAATCTACTCATGAAACTTGGGTAAAACTTGAGAATATTTACAAAGGTGATAGAAAGGTTCAGCAAGCTAAGCTTTAGACTTTTAGAAGATAGTTTGAGAGTTTGAAGATGGAAGAGGAAAAAAATATAGAAAGTTACCTTTTGTGGGTTGATCAAATAGTTAATTAGATTTAAGGTCTTGGAGAAAAGTTAGAAGAATCAATTATGGTATAAATTTTTTTGAGATCTCCACCATTGAGATATGATGCAAAAGTTTCATAAATTAAAGAGATGAAAAATTTAGCCAGGATAAAAATGGATGAGCTACATAGTATTCTTATGGCATATGAGATGTAGACCGAATAAGAGAAAGCCTCAAAGAGAGAAGCTACTTTCAAGACATCAAAGAAAGAGAAGTCTAAGATTCAAGAATCAAGTGACAGTTATAGCGATGATGAACATGATAATGGAGCTCTAGTCATTTGCAAGCTAGAAAAAGGAACAAGTAAATATCAATTAAAATTACCTTTTAAATGTTTTAATTGTGGAAAGATTAGACATATTGTATCTAAGTTCCTAGATAAGGGTAATGGTGATAATGAAGAAGGAAATTCTACATACAAGAAAAATTTCAAAGGAAAATTCAAGAAGGGATTTGAGAAGAAGAGTTTGTATTCTAAAGATCCTAGATCAACTGAAGATAGTAGAGTCAGCGATTTAGAAGAAGAAGAGATTTTATTCATGGCCATACATGAAGATGCCTCTATAAGCAAAAGTACAGATGATCAAGAAGAATAATAGGATTAAGATGAAGTGAATCTATAAGGAGAACTCATTTTTACCTTAGAAGAGTTCAAACCTCTTGAGAATAAGAATCAAATATTGAAGCTCTAGATCAAGAAAAATGAAAAGTAGTCAAATAAAATAATTGAAGATCTACAAACACATTTTGAAGAAGCCAAGAAGATTGAAAAAGATATAATATCATAGTTGTAAAAATTAAGGTGAAAGGTATGTTATTAAAATTGCTTCTTTAAAATTATATCTTGAGAAAACAAATAAAACAATCAATGATATAGTATCCAATTATTCAAAATTTGAGAATAGTACTAATATGTTGAATAAGATATTAGAAAGTCAGAGATCAATGTTAGATAAGATAGGTATTATATTTGAAAAAGAGAAAGAAGAGGCCACTAGTTTTACAACAAAAATGAAATATCTATGTTGAAGCTTGTACAAAAGAGAAAATAAAAAGGGAAGAAGTTAAGTATACAGAGGAAATCTCAAACAAAGAAGGTTGGAAGGAATAAAGATACAAAAGGAAATAAAGTTAGAGATACAAAAATAGGTCATATTTTTATGGTTATTATTTTTATTGTAATGGATATGGTCATAATAAAATAGAATGTCAAAAAAGGGCTAACAATTTCAAAAATAAAGAGAAGGAAAGTCATGTAGAGTTAAGTAGAAGCCATAACTCTATTGCTCCTCTATCAAGCTTTAATGAAGAGGCCATAATATGTTACAAGTGAAATAACTTTGAAAACATAGCCTGGTATTGTAGAAGCATGTTCAAGTCAGTCAAGAAGGACCAGAGTTTTAAGGCTCCATTCATCAAGAAGAAAGTTCAAACAAGTTCATGGCAAAAGAAACAACCTAAAAAGTCTATGTTGGTATAAAAAACTTTGCATGTAAGAAATAAATAAAATACATGGTTCATTAATAGTGAATATTTGAGTCACATGATAGGATACAAGAAAAATTCTATAGCCTTGAAGAAGATCAATGGTGGCATAGTAAAATTTACATATAATACTACTATCAGAATTGCTAGAAAAGGTATACTAAGTTTGGATAATGTTAGAATTAAAAATAAAAATGTTTTGTATGTATAAGGTCTTAATAATAATATTTTGAGTGTAATTAAAATGTGTGATCAAGGGCACTATTAGGTTGTGGAGCTAAAAGCTTCACCAAGATGTGAATAAGAGGAGTTACGGAGGTTGCAGGGGTTGCAAAAAGTTGCAGAATGAGTTACAGGGCAACTGATATCGGTCTGATCAACCGACGTCGGTCAGATAGTAGTGAATAAGCAACTAACATCGATTACCAATTGGCTGACATCAGTCAGGAAGGTGCTGACATCGGCAGCCTGTACGTGAACATGCAGTTTGCATGTTGATTCTGGAGAGTCTATTTTTGGACTATTTGTGTGCATGTTAAACGTTAGTTGTAGTCTTGAGTTGCACATCTAATTATTGTAATTAAGATAGTCTAATTATTTTAAGCATGAGATCTATATATGGACTCATGGGATGTATTGTAAATTAGTGCTAGGGAGTAAGAGAGCTAAATAAGCTCCTTCTGAGAGAGGAGAGCAATGGTGTGTTCCTCCTAGTGCCACAGTACCAAGGTGGGTGTTGGTTTGGAGAATCAGAAGGGTTCTTCATATTTGTGTGATCTTGGCCAGCAGGTGTGCATGGCTTCTTTTGGAGATCTACAATGGTGAGTAAGGTCTAGTGATTTATAGGTAGCAGTAGAGAGCAGGAGATCTACTTGGAGTATGGTTGTGTACTTGGTGTACTGGCAGCGTGTTACTGACTAGTGGAGGTGAACATCAATTCTGTATTGGAGTTGATTGTTGGGACCGAGAGAGAGGGAAGAAGGTCTTGGGGTGTGGTGAGCCTTTGAGGTGGAAGAAGAAGTGGCATCTTCTTTATTGTATTTTCTTTTGAGTGATTATTAATACAATTGTGTATTGTCTCTCATATTCCTGTGTTGTTTCATATTTCTAGTTACTTATTGATTCTAGTTAAATTCCATGTTTAGTTGCTAATACAAGAAGTAATCATATGTGCTCTATTGGTGGAACAAGATCCTGACAAGTGGTATCAGAGCCTGTTGTAGGTTCAAGAGCTAATACCATCAAGTGGTATCAGAGCTTTTGGTTGGGTTGACTAACAGGTGGTTCAAATTTGGTAGTGTTTTTGATTACAGGTCACTCGTAGGGGTTTTAGATTGAGTGGGAGTATAACAATGGCAGTAGAAAGTAAGCTACGAATGGAGAAATTGAATATCACTAATGGTCTGATTGATGGAAAGAATGAGCAGGTAAAGGGAGATTGTTGGTCAGTAGAAGATCAGCGTGTAGAAGCAGATGTTGCAGGTGATGTTGCATAAGTTGCTCTAGATAAAGTAGAATCTTTGTTTACAGATTCTTTTGCCTCTTTCCATGCAACCTGAAATAGAGCATCTTCTCAAGAGTATGTCCAGGGAGACTTTGGAGAGATTTATTTAGGGGTTGGTGAGCCTTGTCAGATTATTGGCAAAGGAGAAGTGAAGTTGAAATTGTAGACAGATGACACACGGGTGGTGAAAGAAGTCATGCAGGGACCAGTCTTGGAGATGAGTCTAATTTCTTCAAGAAAGTTGGGTGATGGGAGATGCACTATAACTCTCATAGTGGATGCACTTAAATTAGATGGTGGTAAGAAAGTAGGTATCCTTTATCTATCTACTTATATTACTAATTCACCTTCTGTTGTAGAGATGTGGCTTTGTAGGCTTGGTCACATATGTAGGAGGGGAATGCAAGTTTTTAGGTGGAGGTCAGATGTCTTTGACAAGCTAAAGAACTGGAAAGCCTTGGTGTTCATGGAGGAGATGATAGATAGAGATTAGCAGAGTGGACTGAATTATTTTAAGCAGGGTTGTGTTGATTTAAATAGGGTTTTGATTCATGGAGAGCTCACGGGTAAAAAGTTATCACTCATAGGTGAACACAAGTACCGGCGTCGGTCAGACAGTAACCAATGTCAGAAATAAGAAGACCGATGTCAGTCATACAAGAACTGATGTCAGTAGAAGAGATACCAGTGTCAGTCAGGGAAATAATGTCAGCAGTCAGGGTCAGTGTAGGGGAATTGACATCGGTCAGATGCAGACTGGGAGATGGCTGAGATCGGTCACTGGGACGGATGGTGGGCAGACATCAAGCTGTCAAAAGGTCTCAAATGCTCACATGGAGGACTGAAAGGGTAATTAAACCTCATATTCATTATTCACCTTCTTTATATTACTTATTGATGGTCGTGAACCAGGAAGATGTGAAGAGGCAATGTAGGTAAAATCCAAATACAGTGGGAGCTTGGCATGGATGAGGAGTATGAGTCCTTGGAGAAGAACCATATAGGTATTTGTTGGTGGAGTTGTCAGCTGGAAGAAAGCACTGAGAGATAGATGGATTCCCAAGTTAAAGAAGAGAGTAGATGGACACGTGAGATAGAAGGCCAAGGTATATGGTCTTGAGGAAGCTACAGGACAGTGGTATAGGGCTGACAGGTGGTACCAAGTGGATGAAAAAGAAGTGCTTTTGTCAATGTCAGTATAACCATTATGTTTATCTTACCAGGTGGATGATGGTCGCAACATTATCTAGTTACTATATGTGGGTGATTTGCTAGCAGGTTTGTACATACAGGGATTTGCTAAGCTAAGGGTAAGGTTAGTTTAGAGGTATGTCATGAAGAATTTGGAGCAGTGAAATTCTTTGGCATAAGAGACATGGAGATTTTTGGGTCTCTAGTGGGAGCTGATGTGAAGATGGTGTTGGCAGGGTTCATGATGCAGGATGCTGAATTAGAAAGCACACCAAGGGCTGGATAGTTCAAGCTTAGCTTGAAATAGGGTTTGAAATCACATGAGGTCTAGTGTAGACCTAAATTTTCCCAAGCAATGGGAGTTGTCAGAAAAGTATGGAGCCAATTCAGGGAAGGAGTACTAGAGGGTAGTTCAGTGGATTCTCAGGTATCTGAGAGGGACTAGCAGCATGTTAACATGTTATGAAGGGTCAAGGTCTTCACTACATGGAGTTGTAGGTTCAGATGTGGCAAGTTACTTGGATGACAGGCGTAGCATCACAGGATGTGTGGTGGTCAGTCTTCAGGATTGATCTTGAAGAGGGATACAAGCTAGGGAATAATTTAGATGGTGTATAGGTATAGGTACAGGTGTATCTATTTATCTCCAAGTGGGAAATTGTTAGGTTGTGGAGCTAAAATATTCACCAGGATGCAAATAAGAGGAGTTATGGAGGTTGTGGGGGTTGCAAAAAGTTGCAAAATGAGTTGAAGGGCAACTGACATCAGTCTGATCAACTGACATCAGTTAGATAGCAGTGAATAAGCAACCAACGTTAGTTACCAGTCAGCCAACATTGGTCAGGAAGGTGCTGACATTAGCAGCCTGTACGTGAACATGCAATTTACATGTTGATTATGGAGAGTCTATTTTTAGACTATTTGTTTGCATGTTAAACACTAGTTGTAGTCTTGAGTAGCACATCTAATTATTTTAATTAAGATAGTCTAATTATTGTAAGCATGAGATCTATATATGGACTCATGGGTTGTATTGTAAATTAGTGCTAGGGAGTAAGAGATCTAAATAAGCTCCTTCTGAGAGAGGAGAGCAATGGTGTGTTCCTCCTAGTGCCACAGTACCAAAGTGGGTGTTGGTTTGGAGAATCAGAAGGGTTCTTTGTATTTTTATGATCTTGGTCAGCAGGTGTGCATGGCTTCTTTTGGAGATTTACAATCGTGAGTAAGGTCTAGTGATTTGCAGGTAGCAGTAGAGATCAAGAGATCTACTTGGAGTATGGTTGTGTACTTGGTGTACTAGTAGCGTGTTACTGACTGGTGGAGGTGAACATTAATTCTATATTGGAGTTGATTTTTGGGACCAAGAGAGAGAGGGAAGAAGGTCTTGAGGTGTGGTGAGCCTTTGAGGTGGAAGAAGAAGTGGCATCTTCTTTATTGTATTTTCTTCTGAGTGATTATTAATACAATTGTGTATTGTCTCTCATATTCCTGTGTTGTTTCATATTTATAGTTACTTATTGTTTATGGTTAAATTCTGTGTTTAGTTTCTAATACAAGAAGTAATCATATGTGCTCTATTGGTGGAGCAAGATCCTGACAGGCACACACTAAATTTTTATGTAAAAGGTTGTGAAATTAAGAAAAAATATTTAGATGTGTTGGTTGTAGATGCTTAGAGAATAGGAAATAATTTGTATGTGTTATCAGACATCGAAGGTCAAATATGTTGTTTGAGTTAGATTGAAAAAAATTGGCTATGGCATAGGAGAATGGTACACATAAATTTTAACAATCTTGTCAACATCAACAAGAAGTAGTCAAAAATCTTCCAAAATTTACAAAGCCATCCAACATACTTTGTGAACCTTGTCAACATGGGAAATAGGCATGTAGTTAAAAAAAAAATAATACTCAACCACTCAGATGTTAGAGCTTGTTCACACTGATTTATGTGGACATTTGAGAACTCAAAGTACTTAATGTGAGAAATATTTCATGTTGTTTACTGAGTATTTTTCACATATGACTTGGGTAATATTTTTAAAGAAAAAATTAGAAGCTTTTAGACATTTCAAAGTGTTCAAAGCATTAGTTGAGACTAAAACTAGTTTAAATATTAAGTACCTAAGATTATATTAAGGAAGAGAATTCATGTCAAATTAATTTATTAAGTTTTGTGAAGACCATGGAATAAAGAGACATTATTCAGCATCTAGAACTCCACAACAAAATGGAGTAGTTGAATGGAGAAATAGAATAGTTTAGGTGATGGCGAGGACAATACTAAATGAATCCAAGATACCAGATAAATATTGGAGAGAGGTGGTTGGTACAATAGTGTATATCTAAAATATATCATTATTGAGAGCCAATAGTGAAAAGATTCCTTATGAGCTATGGAAAGACAAACCAAATATAGTTTATTATTTTAGAGTTTTCAGTAGTAGATGATTCATAAAGAGAATCAATGAAAAATTGGATAAGTTTGAATGTATAGAAGATGAAGGTATATTTCTTGGTTATTCTTATAAAATTAAAGCCTATAAATGTTATAACAAAAGAACCAAGAAGATAGTTGAAATTTCTAGTGTCATGATAGAAGAAGATGAAGCACAAAGAATCAGTGATCTAATAGAAATTCCTAAAACCATTGAAGAGGAAGATTTTGAAGAATCAGATGAAGATAAGAAGAAGGAGAAAAAGGACACCAAACTGCATCCAAATATGTATAGAGAAATCATAATGAAAGTGACATCATCAGGGACATAAATGAAAGAATTTACACTAGAAGAATGATGGTAAGTGAATCTGAGCAAGTTAATTTCTCTTTATTATCCAAAATTCAACCTAGAATTTTTTTTAAAAGCTATATATGATAAGCATTAGGTTAAGGAAATGGATGAAGAATTAAATTAGATAGAAAAGAATGATACTTGGGAATTAGTGCTTAGACCAAAACATCACAATGTGATAGGAATAAAATGGGTTTACAAAAATAATTTTAATGAAAATGGAGAAGTGACCAGGAATAAAGCAAGATTAGTATGTTAAGGATATGCTCAGATTGAGGGAATTGATTTTTAAAAAAATTGCACAAGTGGCAAGGCTAGAGGCTATTTGAATGTTTCTTGCATATGTAATGTTTAAAATTTTCAAAGTGTTTCAGATAGATGTCAAATCTACTTTCCTAAATGGCAATATAGAAGAAGAGGTCTACATTGAGTAGCCTAAGGGATTTATTCTCTCAAATATTAGTATCCATGTATGTAGATTGAATAAATCACTGTATGGATTGAAACAAGCTCCCAAAGATTGGTATGCAAGACTTGATAAGTACCTACAAGATCAAGATTTCAAGAGAGAATTTGTTAACAATAATCTCTACATCAAAATAGAGGGTGAGCATCAATTGATTATTGTGGTATATGTTGATGACATCATTTTTGAAGTAATATTGAAAAAATGACAAAATAATTTCTTGACAATATGCAAAAATAATTTGAGATGTCTATGCTTGTAGAATAATCATTTTTCTTAGGATTGTAAACATTTTAGTTAGATAAAGGAAATTTCATATCTCAAAGTAAATATGGCAAGGAAATATTAAAAAAAATTGGTTTTGAGGATTGTGCACCAGTTGGCACACTAATAAGTATAGGAAATAAGGTGAGAAAGGATGAAGATTCACCTATTGTAGATCAATCCTTGTATATATTTATGATTGGTAGTATTTTATATTGGATCAAGGCTAGACATCATGCATGTAGTAGGTATGGTTGCAAGATATTATTCATCTCCAAAAGTTAGTCATGTTTAATTGGTGAAGAGAATATTTAGTTATATCAAGGGGACATTGGATTATGGATTGTGATGTCCCACAAGTAGAGATTTTACTTTGGTTGCTTATAGATATCTATATTGGGAAAGTTTATTGGATGATAGAAAGAGTACAAGTGGAGGAGCTTTCTTCCTCGATGATAGCTTAGTATCATGGCTAAGAAAAAATCAGAACTTAGTATCACTTTCTACATTTGAATCAAAATATTTTGTAACTGTATTGTATTGTACTCAAGTGCTTTGGATGAAGAAAACTTTGGAATATATTAAGGTAAAATATGACTTACCTATTTATATTTTTTATGACAACACAAGTTCTATTAATATTTCTAAGAATCTAGTGATGCATTCAAGAATAAAACATATTCCTATCAAATATCACTTCTTGAGAGAGAAGGTTGTAGATCAATAGGTTAAGATGGAATATATCAGTACTATAGAGAAGATTGTTGATATTTTCATAAAGGCCTACCAAAAGACACATTTGAGTATCTATGGGAGAAGTTTGGAGTAATTTTTTTAACTTCCTACCATTGAGAATCAACATCGGTTGAGGGGGAGCTAAGTGTTAGCTCCAGGATAGGACTTTTTCCATTCATGTCAAAGGGGGAGAAGAATATAAATAGGTATAGGTACAAGTACAAAAATAGGTGCATAAATAGGTATAGGGAACAGATACAATTGTTATAGTGAGTGGAAGTTATTGTATGTTTTTTAGATGGCAATATGTGTAGGTTGACATGTGTAGTATAGGTTTTAGCATGTAGTAGTTTCAATTTGAGGTTGCTATCAATGACAAAGGGGGAGATTTTTAGAAATATTGTCATTGATGTCAAAGGTATAGCATTGATGATATAGGCCCCATTATATTTAATGGTGTTTTTAATATTCATATCTTGGATAATGTGTATTAATATTTATTTAATATTAGTGAATATATTTTTTGTTGAATATAAGTCAAAGGAAGGCCCATGGAGAATTCAGAGAGCCATAAGGTAAAGACAATAGAGGAGTGAGATGCATTTTCTCATGAAGAGTCATCTTTAGGAATTCTAAGAGTCTCCATGTGAAGACAAAAGAAGGTATGGTGCATTTTTTCATGAAGGGACACTTTAAGGAATATGAAAAGTCACCAAGATAAAGACAAAAGAGGAAAGGATGCATTTGCTTATGAAGGGTCACCATGTGACTTTTCAAATGAAAGGATATGAAGTTTCATGTAAGTTTGGTGACATTTTCTTTGAATATTAAAGGATCACAATGGGTGAATGCCAAAGGTCATTTAGAAATATATAAATAAAGGCTTGAGAAGCCATTTGTAATATGCAAGAGAGTGAAAGGTTATTTAATTATTTTATATAATAAAAGAGGAGAGAAAAGTAGGAGATATTATAGAGTTCTATCATTTTTTGAGTAAGAAACATTGAGAAATAGTTGTGTTCTATACACAAGAGGTTTTGGTGCTCATGAGGGTTGGTGCTCATAAATCTTTGCAAGGAGTTGGTGTTCCTATGGGTTGGTGCTCATAAATAGTTGATGTGTTGGTGCTTAGCAAAGGGGTTGGTGCTCCTACAAGTTGGTGCCTGTGAACTTTGTAATTTGAGTTAGTACTCATTCATAAACTTGAGATTGTTTTCCATGATTTTTCCCACTTTCGGTTTCCACATAAAAATCTGGTCTCTCTCTCTCTCTCTCTCTCTCTCTCTCTCTCTCTCTCTCTCTCTCTCTCTCTCTCTCTCTCTCTCTCTCTCTCTCTCTCTCTCTCTCATGTGGTGCATGTTATTGTTTTAGTTTTATTTCATATCTTGAATGTGTGATTAAGTGGTTAAATAAAAGAAATCAAATTAAGTAAAAGATATATAATATACTGATTCACCCCCCCCTCTCAGTATATTTCATGCTTAACATTTTTGACATAATAAATGACATACAAATTATCATTCTCATTTTTTGTCCTAAAACTACCCCCATTACATAATTAGAAGCATCGATGTAAATGTGAAATATTTTTTCCCAATTGGGTCCTCTTAGCACTAGTGCATAGCTCAATTTTTCTTTAATGGATTCAAAGGATTTTTGATAGTCCTCACTCCACATAAATTCACTATCCTTTACCAATAAATAAAACATAAGAGCATTAATTTTATTTAAGTCTTTAATAAAATGTCTGTAAAAGCTAACATGACCTAAAAATATCTTGATATCAATTTGATTCTAAGATAGGCAAGTTAGAAATTATTTCATTTTTCTTAGGATCCACTCGGATTCCTTTACTAGAGATGTGGTGTCTTAATACTATGCCTTGATACATCATCATAAGGAATTTATCATGGATTAATGATAGTTGGTATTCTTCACATCTATTTAAGACCTTGTCATGATTGTGTAAGGCTTTGTCAAATTTATCTCAATGAGTAGTGAATGCATCCATATATACTTCCACACAATCATTAGTCAAATCAGAGAGTATATCTAAAACTTCTCATTGGAAATTAGTTAGGGTATTAAAAATACCAAATGGTAAGAATATATAAGCAATTATACCCCATAGATAGGTGAAAGTGGTTTTGTTTTGATCTTCAACTACCACTATTATCTAATTATACCCACTAAATCTATTTAAAAAGTAAAATTATTTCTTTTCAATCAGATTTTCAAGCACTTGATCAATAAGAGGAAGAGGAGAATAATCCTTCCTAGTAGCTTTGTTTAACTCTTGCTAATCTACACACACTCTTCATTTTCCATTTTTATTTGGTAAAATTACTAGTGGAGAAACCCATTGGCTATCTGAAATAGGGTAAATGAATCATACGTTGAACAATTTATCAATTTTAGTTTTTATTATATCCCTTAATAATAGATTTATTCATCTATATGGTTGTCTAACTAATTTTTCCTAGATTGTGTAAATGTTATGGATATAAAAACTCAGATGAATTCCTCTCATATCTATATAATCCCAATCAAATGTTTTACTATGTTTTTCTAAAACTTAAAAAAAATTCATTTCATTATCATGAGTTAACCAACTATTTATGTTCAATATTTTTCTTAGTAATACCATACCCTATTTAGTGTTATGATGGACATAGTCTACTTGTTTAAATTCACTCATCAAGAAATTAAGAGGACATGGATGTGGTAATAATAGATGAAATGTAATTACATTTTTTACAAATCCACCTCTTAGAGGAATGATTTTGTCTAATGGACAATGGAATGTAGTTACAAAATTAGTTGATGTGTCTTCTATCCAATTTGAAATACTTTCTTACAATGGTCTATGGTTGTATGTTGAATGTTCAAAGATTGAGTCTATAGTAAAAAATTTGGTAGAGTCCATACCTGAGGAACTAGTAGATTTCAAAGCCAATAATTAGATAGTTTGTAGTAGACAAACTATCAAAGTTTGAAGCAAATAGATTGACAAATTTTGAAGTGGATAGACTAATATATTTTGAAGTGGATAGACTAACATAGTCTATAGCTAGGCTCATGATATCAATTGTTAGAGACTGAAATAGCTAACCAAAGTCTTCCCAAATGTGTGGGTATTATAACTTCTTTTTTTTAGGTTGTAACACCATAAAATCTACTAGATATTCCCATGATTCAATCATTATAGCTAAATATTATATAGTACCTTCTAGTTTAGCAATTGACTGATCATCCATTTAGAGAATGGTGGAGGTAGGTTGAATCCTCATAAGAGATAATGCCTAGAGAGTTTTAGTTATCATTACATTTATTGATGCACCCACATCTATTAGAACATTGGGTATTTATTTCTTTCCTATGGTAACTATTATGATTGGACTTCTTATGTCTGCATATTTAGGTAACAATAATTTTCTTGCTAAAAGATTAGCTAGTTTACCATCTACATGTATAGTCTTTGGTTATTGTTTGTTTATTAAAGGTGTCTTGACACACATGATTATAATGACTCTATTTAATTCTAAAATATCTCTGATGGCTTGTAATAATGGTATTTCAATGATTAATTTTCTCAATTCCTAAATCAAATCAAATTCTTGCTTGATTTCAATCTCCTTTAGTTTGTTAAGAAAATGAATAGGTGGAGGAGTAGTAATATGTTCCTCTAGATTTTTTTGATAGTTTTTTATATTACTCTTTTATAAATATGGGTTGATGTGTATCTAGTTTTGTATTTTCATTGGGCAGTTCAAAAATGATGATAAGAGGTTCTTGAATTGTTCTTCCTAATCTAAGTTAAATGTTTGCAATTTTAATAGCTCCTATATTCATGGTTTCTCCTTGTTAATTTACATAGATAAGGGTTGATGGTTTATTCTTAGGGTTAGACACTATTTGAGTAGGAAATTGATGATAATTAACTTTTTCTATAGGTTGAGCTATAAGAGGTACCATCAAAGCTTACTATGGTGGAAACCTTTTAGGGTTAAACTATGGATTGATGTTCCACTGTGTATTTCCCCATTATTACAACTATGATTTGGGTATCCATTATTGTTGAGGAATAATCCATTATTGATTATTCCATTGTATTTATGTTTATCCCCATATAGGTTAAGGTTCTTAAGTAATTCAGGGTGTCATCCATAGATTAATGGGATTTTTCGGACCGAACTAACTTTGGGTCTAGTTTTGTGGAAATAGAATTTGTCTCTAGACATAATTTTGATCTTATATGGGATATGTATTTTATTTTAATTTATTTTTAAAAATAAAAATATGACTACAATGATTTGTGTCATGTTCTTTATTGTCACATATCCCACATATTTATGTTTTATCCAAAGGAAAATATTTAAGAGCATTTTTCAATTTACATTTTAGGCAATAAATGGCTAAAGGTTATGTAGTGGAGTTGGATTTTTCTTGAAGGCCATATAATGTAGTATTTAACTTAACCAACAAGTCATTTTTTGGAATTCAAATTCTTCCATCAATCGACTAACTTCATTTGATTTACCTAAATTTCCTTTCCTAAAACTTGGTTTTATTCTAGAATAATTAGTACATAGATCAAAAATTTGATCAAATATTAATTTGACGATGTCTCCTTTACCCATTAGATTTAAATCATCCCTAGATTCATCATCTAATACCTTAAAAAAAACCATTTTTGTTACCTCTTCTATGAGTGGATAACCACTATGTTTGTGGGTAAATGTGAATCTATACAAATAATCTTCCAAACTTTCTTTTTTATTCTATTTAATCTTGAAGAAATATTATTTTCTATCCCTTAATCTATAATAATCTTGATATTTATCAATAAATTTAGTTTCCATGTCTCTCTACGTATTTATAGAATCACTTAAAAGGCCCACAAACCATCTCATGGCTAGCTACTTAAGTGTAGAAGGGAATAGTTTGAGTTTTTGACTATTAGTTATTTAATCATAAATTTGTCATAACACTTTGAATTAAAATAGGAATTGATATGTATCTTCTAAATAATTACCCATAAAAGTTTTTTATAATTTATGGTGAGATGTTTTTCATTAAAGTTTGATCTATTAGATCTATGACTATAGGAAAATAAAAAGGTTCTACCTTGTTGCAATTGCATTGTATTTTCTTAAGGATTTTCTATATTTCCTTAGTTATCAATCAAATTTTTATTTATTACCAATCTAAATTAGAGATCCATTTTATTATTTCTTATTGATATTTTAAGGATTGATGTTTAGGACCTACTATTCTAGATAAAGGATTCTTAGGATTAATTTTTCCTATCGGAGAAGATCTCCTAAATGTGAGTCTTCTTACATGATTTTATTGTGAGGATGATCCCAATTATAGTGATGAATATAATTGTGATTCAAGTGTTTTTATTATACTTTTATATCTCTTATTCAAAACTTTTATTCTTTCCTCATTTGGTCCCAATTCAAGATCTTTGAAGATGAAACTTTCTTTAGCATCTCTAGGTCGGTTCATAAATTATTTTTGTTATTTTTATTGGTTTTTCAGTATTTTTGGTTTTTTTACTATAGATCAATAAGGATTATCTTAATAACACTTTATAATTCCTTATAAATGGTGCCAAAAATGATGGGTGTTGTTAATCCCTTAATTTAATCAACTTGATCTATTGATGTCATTCAAACTAGGGGTAGTGTCTAAAACTATCTACAATAAGGCATATGGTTGTAGGTATTATATATATGATTGGGAGGTTATTGTATTTATAAATGTCTAATCTAATATATCCTATAAATAATTTGATTATTCAATAAATAAACACAATTGAGAAATTAAGACACTCTATAATCTAACTTGATGAAATAAACACACTTAATGAAAATAAACATAGTTAGTATAAAAAAATAATCTACTGAAAGTAAACACACTTGTTGAAAATAAACAATTTGCTAAAAGCAAACACACTGATTTAAAATATTGAATTAACTCTTAGAACTAGAAGATAATTTCTTGTAAGTTTTAAAGTTTATTTATAATTACTATTGTGAACATGAAATAGGTTTATAATTACTAGAAACTATAAATACATAAAATACCATATAGAAATATGTTCCTAGTTCTTGAGGAGAGTGGACACTTATTTGCCTTGGAAGTAGAAATGAAAGAAGACTCAATAATTGGAAATTAAATCTTTCTTCATTAATCAAATCGAATTACATAAATGTATAATAATTGTGCTAGAATATTAAGTAAAAAAACAATATATTATCTATTTCTCAATCTTAATATATCTTCATCAAGACATGAAGATATACAATTTTATAATAGAAGATTCATATATATTAGTAGTCAATATTATATTATCAAGATAAATATCTTAATTTTAGTGGGTCCTCAAAATAGACAATTGATGGTTTTGAATAGGAATATTTGTGTATTAAAGAATCCATTGCATATCTAATAAGAATGGTTACCTATATTTAATATATCGATTTATTTTTTCAAGACTATGGACATATTTACATTGACTAATAAATATAGATATTCTATTTATAGATTTACTATTTATAGTATTCCTATAAACATTAAGTGACCAAAACAAACTCCAAGTATATAGAGTGGACACTTATTTGCCTTGGAAGCAGGAATTAAAGAAGACTCAGTAATTGGAAATTGAATCTTTCTTCATTAATCAAATCGAATTACATAAATGTAATAATAACTGTGCTAGAATATTAAGTAAACAACAATATATTATCTATTTCTCAATCTTAATATATCTTCATCAAGACATAAAGATATACTTATATAATTTTATAATAGAAGATTCATATATATTAGTAGTCAATCTTCTATTATCAAGATAAATATCTTAATTTTAGTGAGTCCTCAAAATAGACAATTGATGGTTTGGAATAGGAATATTTGTATATTAAATAATCCATTGCATATCTACTAAGAATGGTTAACTATATCTAATATATGAATTTATTTTTTCAAGACTATGGACATATTTACATTGACTAATAAATATAGATATTATATTTATAGATTTACTATTTATAGTATTCCTATAAACATTAAGTGACCAAAACAAACTCCAAGTATATATCTTTTAGTTTTCCAAGCTCAAAATCTAGATTAGAAGAGTCTAGAACAATTCTAGTAGAGTTCGAAGAAACTCTATAGCAATTTTGGGAGAGTCTGAAGCAACTCCATAGAAACTATATCGGTGTTTGAAGCAAGTTTTTAGAAACTTTTATTGTGTCTAAAGTAACTCTATAGTAACTTGTTTCAAGAAACCTAAATGTTTAAATAAGTCCATATTGAGGTTACTAGGCTATGTGAAATGCTTTGGTGAATAAAATTGGATCTTGAATGAGTTTATAGCTATGGATCAGGTGAGTCCATAGATACTGGGTGATTATGAAGCAATGGATTGTGAGAGTCTATATCTTCTGAACAAGTTTTTAGCTTGGTTTGAAGAAGAATCAAATGAACCAAAAGAGTGTCCAATGAGTTTGTATCTTGCCAAAATGTTAGAATATTTTCCATAGGTTGCCTTAGAAGATCAACAAAAAGGGTCTTTAATCCTTATAGATTGTTGTATCATTTATATATATACAAAATGGAGAGACTAAACATGCAAAGAGTTACAATTAAATAGAAGAGTTAGACATTTAAGCTTTAGTTACATTAATTAAGATAAAACATCTATTTACTACACTAGGTGTATGCACTAAAATTTGCTCACCCCACTAGTTACACTAATTATACTAATTTAACATATAACTACATTTTTTAGCTAATTTAAATAATATCCCATTGTCCCATATCCCATTTCCTACATCATAAAAGTTTTACTCCATCTCATAACCAATTAATCCCCTCATTAACCTACTAAAAAACTAATTTACCCACTAACCTACTCTCTAAGCCACTTGCCAATTTAAAAATACAATTTATTCTACCTATACTACCCTATTCCTATCTATTCTTAAACCCTTAAACCCCAATAGGAGATTTTTAGAATTGGAGGAATCTAGAAATCTCCTCCATTTTATCCCTTTATCCTCTAAAATTTTGATTCTAGATATTTCCAAAGAATTTTGAATTCTAGAGATTTCCAAAGAATTTTAAATTCCTTGGAAATATCCTAGCCATTGATCTCAATGGCTCAAAATAAATTTTGAGCCATTAATTTTCCCTCCACTCACTATATGACCTAACCAATTTCCTCCATGGAAACCAGCTTGAAACTAACTTGAAAACGTAGATCCTTTTTTCTGTCTTGTTGCCATTATAATCCTTCTTACATCCATCAAGAGCCACTATCAAGCATAATTGACCATTTGGAAACCATTATAAAATATTTAGAAAGCAATCCAAAAATCATCAATTTGGCATCAAACATAAATTTGGAAATCTTGGAGAGGAATTATAAAGAGGTAAAATTATGGTAAGAGTCCCTCTAACAATATGTTTATCTCTTTTATCCCCTCCTATTGATGTGTTTAGATTTTAGGTTTTTATTGCTAAAAATAGTAACATTATTTGAATATAAAATTTGGGCTACATTTTGGCAACCAAATTGGGAGATTACTCTCTAAAATAACTTTCTAATCTTTTTGGAAGTGATTTGGATGCTTGTATGACTAACTAGATGTAAATTGAAGACTAGATTTTGATATTTTCTCACATATAGACAATTTGTGGCTTTGCTATGGTATTAGTGATATTGAATTTGTGATTTTTTAGGATAAATAATGATATTTAATAATGGTCTATACTTAATCACTAACAGTTTAGGCTTTTTTTAAGTTTTTGCTTTTGTACAAAATCACAACTTTTCAAGATACAATTTTACCCTGTTAATCATAGTTTGGCAGGACAAGTTATGATTTTGTGGAAACCAATAGTTAGGGTCATATTTATGTATTTTAATTATCTCATAATTATTGTTTTGTATATTATTTGGAATTATCTTAATCTCTCCTGTGTAGGATAAAAAAGGGCAATCTAGCACCTTGACTGTTTGTGCCTCAAAAATAATATCACAACTTTTGAATTAGTGATTTTTCCCTGCTAATTATGGTTTTAAAGGAGTTATGGTTTTATAAAATCTATGGTTTTATCTATATTATTTTTCCTTATCTATCATTGATCTTTTTGAAGTTGTTATTATTCTATTTATGTTGCCTAGAGGGTATTTTGGGTTTCTAGTGTGTAGGAAAAGAAGAAATAATCAAACTTTGACTATTTATGACTAAACCTATAATATCACAACTTTATCATAATTGATTTTGACTTGGTAACCATGGTATTACCATCAAAAATTATGGTATTGGCTAAAACTGGTAAAATTCTCTTGGTACTTCTAAAAACTCTTCTGGTTGGTCTCTATTCTCAAGGTAATTATTCCACATTCTCTAATTATAGGGTATATTTGTAGCTAGGTAATATATTTTGAAAAAAATATATTTGATTAATTATAAGCCAAATATTATAAAAATTAGGGTATTTTGACTCTCTTTGACTAACTATGCTTTTGGACCTATTGTGTGCAAGGGGAAACAGGTGAAAATATAGAGTACATAGATTAAACACCTCACCATTAAACTATTTGTCACTTTTGTCATAATATCAAGACTCTTGAATTAATTGTATTTCTTTGATATCTATGGTATTATGTAATATAATTTTGGTTTTATGTTTAGGTATAAATAGGGTACACTTTGATTTTTATGCTTGGTCTCCTAGTTGACCATTAGAATAGTTCTATCAGTTTATCTACACCTTTGCATATACATCATCTAAGGAAAACATTTTAATAGTCCTAATAATTTGTAAATTGGTATAATTTATTTTTTAGGTAATCTATGATATTTTAGAAGCTAATTATCTCACTGATATCTTTTAATTACATCTACATCAAACAAATTGTTAATAATTTTATAATTTTCCCATTTGGTGCAAAACCATAGATTGTAAATTTTTTAAAATTGTGATATTACGTTTGTAATTATAGTTTTGTCTAATTGTCATGGTTTTTTAGGGAAATTATCATGGTTAGATAATTTTTATAAGATCACAACTTGTGATTTATGATTTTTTTTAGATTTTAGATTTTCTTATTTCTAGTTGTGATTTTGCACTATGTAATTGTAGTTTTGTAGGGAGTTATAGTTTTGTAAAAATTTAAACTAATAACCCCTTTGGTGTAGGACACATTAAGACCAATGCACCATTTTTTATTTTCTAACATTTGTTATTTCATGAGGGGTGACAAAAAATTTATATTCTATTTTTATTACTTGTATATATTTGTTTGTTATGTGTGGTTTGATTATAAATACTTATGTTTCTCTCACATTGGTAATTAGATATAAAGATTAATTGTGTTTTCCTATTTGTTACCCCCTCTTGAGTCTAGGATAACACATGACATGGAATTAATCCCCACACATGGGCTTAGAAACTAGGGGTTGGTGATGGATTTCATCACCATGTACTAGGATTTTGGTGGAGTTTAAAAATCAAGAGAGTTGTCATTAGGTACCTAAGTGGAATTCCCCATAAAGGGTTATGTGGATTGAGGGGTGTTTAAGGTCAAATATGTAAGGTAGTTAGATACTATCCTATATGTACTTGGGCCCTATTTTACCATCACATATATTAGGGATACACCTAGAAACCCTTGTGTAAACCTAACTTAAGACCTTTTGGCTGTAATAGGTGTTTTGATATAGGAGGCAAGATAAACTCCTAAGAAGCCATTAAGTGAAGATGAGTTTGAGAGGGTTTGTTTGATTCCATAATGGGTCACCAACATAAAACCTCACCTATGAAGCTATTAGATGGTGTGAGCATCAGTTTACACACCCTTTTATAGTCTAGTAACTTAGGGATTATCATTGTGTGTTTTATTTGAGTGTTATATTAGACCCATGTTTTCAAATTGAGTCATCCATAACCCATTTTGAGACCCCTAGGTCAACATATATTCATAAAACCCAACATCATACCTATCTCACACCCATCCTCAATCCATCTTACATTGTCCATTCATCTTATACCTTCATCCCTTATCCAAAACCTATCATATATCTTCCACCTATCTAATACCTATCTTATAGTCTCTAGCCATCTTAATATTTATTATACTAAACCCATATTATATCATCTATTCATCTTATATTATCCACTCATCCCACATTTTTTACTTCCTATCCTAGACATCATCTAATATCTAGCCTATATTTCTTACCCATCTAGCACCCATATTATGTCTTACACACCCCTCATATCCAATAACATATATTGTATATCCTTATCCTAAATAACTTCTATAATCCATATTAGTCATGCTACATCCTTCATTACTTATCCTAGACAACATCTCATATCTACTTAATACCCATCCTATAGTCTCAATTCCTCTCATATCTATCTCATATCTCCCTATCGTATATTTTCTATCTTTCATACACCATCCATCTCATATCCTCCCATCACCATTGAATAATATATTTAGTCTTGGAATCAAGTTCTAGTGGTTACCCATCCCTTTTATCCTCATTATCATCCTTAGACTAGGTATTATCAACATACATAGTCATATCAAGATTCTAATATAACACCCATCACTCATCCCTATCAATACCTTTACCACCTATCACCCATATAATTATCACTTTTTTAGTGTAAAAGGTATTTTATCCCATCACTCCTTTTCTATCTTTTTAGATTGTACTCTTAAAATACTTTGTCTTTTGATAGTTCTTAGTCATTCTCAATCTCCACATCCCTTTTGTAAAATAACCACATCACTCTCTTTGGCTATTAGTAGATTTAATTTCTAGATCAAATTAGTATTCAAATATTTTTCATCACTTATCATACCTCATCACATCTCTCTTTTCATCATCCAAAATGGTGATCCACACATGTGCCCAACTCAAGATAGGACAAGCTTCTAACCAAGAATATGATCCATTGGGGAATCTAGGTGATCTAAATTGAGATCATGATGATACACATAGTGATATGGATACCCCTAGAGGAGAAGACAAATGATTCAATCCCCTTCATAATTATGAGGTTAGAAATTTAATTGACTAATACCTCTATGAAAATGTTGATCAAGATTTAGCTCAAGCCATTAAAATAGGGGGCACATTACCCTTAAACTTTGATCATAGCCTTCTATAACACATAATCCATCCTTCTACCCATCCTAATTCACCACATCATAATGTACATACCAATCAAATACCTAAAGAAGAAGAAGGTGTGGACCAAGAATTTGGAGAAGAAGAAAGACCCACACCCCTCTAAAATAACCATATTGAGGCTAACAAGAGGCAAATTGTCTTAGAGGATAGACTCAGCTAACTTACACAACAAATAATTATTTTAATCCATGCACAAAGTTAATAACCTTTATCCCCATGCCAAAATATTCATAACATTCATAGACCCCATAATAGTCATGATAAAACTTCTAATCTTCTTAGGGACCCCAAATTCACACAAGAATGGAAAGTGATGAAACAAACTCTCCAACAAATAGACCCATGCTCACAAACACTAAAATACAAATATGAAGATTTTTACTCTTCTCTGTTAGACATGAGCATCTTACAAATACCCTTTCCACCCCACTTTGAAGTGCTTAAATTTGAAAAAAATATAGGGAAAATTGATCCCTGAGACCATGTACAAGAATTATATGTATCTTGTCATGAAGTAGCATATGAATAGGCCATTTATTAAGGATTTTCTCAAAAATCCTTACTAAACCAACCTTAAAATGGTTCATGCACTTACCAAAGGGGTGTATATATAGCTTTGGTGAATTAATGGAATAATTTTTTATACACTTTTCATTTAATATTGAACATGATATCTACATCATAGACCTCTATAGCGTAAAATAAATAAGTGCGGAAAGCCTAGCATCTTTCTTGCAGAGATAGAGAAGCTTATCAATCCACCTATGATGTATGGTACTTGAAAAGGAGTTAGCCAAAATATTTGTTGATAACCTTAATGCTAAGCTCAAATATTAGTTAAAACTCTAATGTGCTAAAACTTTTGATGAAATTATTAAGAAAGGGATGCAAATTGAAAAGGCACTTTTTGAAAAAGAAACAACTAAATTATACTCATGAAATGAGAACAATTAGAATCTAGATAACTCCTTTTTAGGAAAGTAAAAAATCTTCAACAAGAATAAGAATATTGTGGGAGATGGTTTTATTGATTCGAAATAGTATCATGTGTAAATAGTACAAAATAAGAACCCCATAGAATAAAAAAATGTCTCCTCTACTCATGTTTTATGAGATAAACCAAAGCCTCAAAATGGGAAAATACCTCTCACTAGCTTGGGAGTACCAATTGAAATGGTCCTTAAATAATTAATTTAATCTAACATGATCACTCTTCCTAAAATTTGACCTTTGGATGATCATCAATCTCAGCCTAATTGGTACCATGAGGATGAATTCTACAAATATCACAGAGTCAAAGGTCATGAAATAGAAAGGTGTATGAAATTAAATCACTATATTCAGGACCTATTTGAAATAGATGATATTTAAATAAAAGGGGAAAGTACTTCAACTCAATCTAAGAATGGGTAGCTAGGAATTTATTAAGACCCCCTACCCAATCATGATTAGAGAAATAGGAAACCACCAAGGAGACTAGGGTCAGGTCTCTTCTTCCAATCACATTGACTATCATGCCATGCCATATCATTATGTCAACACCATTAAAATCCATTTCCCCCAAGATCCCACTCCATCATCACCCACTATATTAAAAATCAATTGAGCTACTACTGATTATGTGGCTACCACTAGATGTAGTAAAATTTTAGTTCCTAGGGTACCACCTAAGAACCTATCCAACTCTAGAACTCAAAGGGGAATACCTCTAAGAAAACTCCCATGTCTTCTGATAAATATTATGATATAATTTAGAAATTAAAGAAGATACCTTCTCAAATTTCATTAATGGAACTTATTAAAACATAACCTTTACATAAGGAGATACTTAACCAAGTTTTAAATAACATTAAGGTCCCTAGTGATCTTAACACCAATAAATTCTAAGAATTAGTGGTACATTTATCCCCTTCTCAAAAAATTAACTTTGGTGCCTAGGATATGCCTCTTATTGGCCTTTATCATAACTATCCATTATTTATTGAAGCCTTCATATCCCACCATCACATTACTCAAGTGATCATAGATGGAGGGTCAGCATTAAATTTATTTAATCTAGATTTCTTGAAGAAACTAATGTATTCAAAATCTTCTTTAGGACCTACTCTAATTATGATCAAAACATATGATGATAATGAACAACCATCCACAGGAACTATCTACCTTCCCATTACCATGGGACCCATGGCCCATCAAACCCTACATCATGTTGTGGATGTTGATATACCTTATAATATGCTACTAGGTCACCCCTAAATTTATGAGATGCAAGCTATCCCATTTACCTTACATCAATGTCTAAACTTCCCCCACTTAGGTATGGAAGTTACCATTCCTAGAGAAATCAATTATTTTTGTAGCTATCAAATGGATCAATCCTTGTCTTCATATCACTATCATAACACAAATAATTCCATTTTAAGTCCAACTATTACTAAGTATATATGCCCCAATATGCTTGTAACTACTTTAGATCTAATAATTAAAGTCACTCATTTAAAAATCACATCCATGGGTTGCAGGGAATACGGATATAAAACTTTTTGTGTCAGTGATTTACCCCTTTCCCCATATAGTTTTGGGTCCTTGACAATGTAAAAGGTTAATCCTATTAGATATTATTTTGTACCAATAGCCTTATCTAGTGTAGGATTATTATCAGAAGAGTACATTAATGAATTTGATGAATCATGGCTCATTTTAGACAATGAGGCCCTCAAATCTTCTAGAAAGTGATACGCTCGTATTAATAAAATGTTACATAACATGAATTATCAAGGAAAAGGACAAGGTAGAATTAAACCCATATTAGTTTAAGAACATCCATAATATATTGTTTTAGGGTAAAAATTATTTGATGATGACTTAACCAATATTATTATGGATACTACTTCAATTCCTAAGTAGTCTCTCTTTGACAAAGAAATCATAATGGGTTCTATTTATAGTCACCTCAAGGATCTTGATGCCATAAACCTTTTCCCTAAAACCATCATTTCCACCATCAAAATATCCCTCTTATGTCCCTCTTTAATTAACTAAGATCAATATCAAGATCCATATTTTGATATATTTCAAAATGATGAGGCAATTCTAAAATTTCTAGGAGCTCAAGATTTTATGCATTCTAGAGACCATAAAAAAGGCTTTTACATTAATCTATGAAAATCAAATTATTTTATGGAACAAAAACATCCCATTGACCAAAGTGAAAAAGACCAATTTGAAGAAGAAGAAGAACACATTGAAGCCTAGAAGAATGTCCTAATGATCCATTTAAGTCAAAACATTATATTGAAATAGATACAAAACTCCCAAATGGTTTTTCTTAAGATATTTTAGATCAATATTTACCTCCACATCTCTAAGATTAGTCACCCTCTATCATTAAGGAGTTGATTTAAGTTAACATTGGGACTAGATAAAATCCCAAAATTATCAAACTAGGGGAAACTCTAGCACCTGAAGAGCATCAAATTATTATTAAGTTGATTAAGGATTTCATAGATGTTTTCACATGGTGTTATTCTAACATGTCAGGCCTTGATCCCTCCTTAGTATTACATTATTTGGTTGTGTATCCTAATGCTAAACCAATAAATCAAAATTTATGGAAAATTCACCCAAAGTGGCCCTATTATTTAAAAAGTTACAAATTTTATTAGAATCTAGGTTCATATGACCCATTGACTATTTTGATTAGATATCCAATATTGTTCCTATGGCTAAGCCTCAAGGAGGAATTTAGATTTGCATAAACTTTTGAGACATTAATAAGTCATGTCCCAAACATGAATTCCCTCTTCTAAATATTGACATGATCATGGATTCAACAGTAGGCTAAAAAATGTTATCTCTCATGGATGGATTTTTGGGCTACAATCAAATTAAAATAGTTCCTAAGGATCAATAAAAAACAACATTCATCACTCCATGGGGGACCTTTTGCTATCAGTTCATGCCCTTTAGACTCAAAAATTCAAGCACTACTTATCAATAGGCCATGATAGTTATTTTCCATGATATGATGCATGTTATAGTTAAATATTATGTGGATGATATCCTATAGAAGTCTTAACTCAAGTCAAAACATCATGTAGTCTTAATAAAAATCTTTGATGTATTGGAAGAGTACAAAGTCAAATTAAATCCCAAGAAGTGTGTATTTGGCATTACCTTGAGAAAGTTATTGGGGTTCATAGTTTCAAAGAGAGGCATAGAAGTGGACCCAACAAAATTTAAAGTAATTATAGAAATGTTTCCTCCTTGAAATTTGAAGTAGCTTAGAAATCTTCAAGTAAAATTTTAATCCATTTGATGATTTATCTCTCTTCTCATAGACAAATGTCAACCCTTCACTCATCTCTTAAATAAGGGGACCACTTTTAATTGGAACTCTGAATGCCAACAAGCTTTCAATAATCTCAAATAGCATTTGGAAATACTCTTATGTTATCAACCAATATCATAGGAAGGCCCTTTATTTTTTATATTTTACTACTCCTTGTGCAATAGGTGAACTCATTACACAACATAATGATTATGGCAAAGAACAAGTAATGTATTACATTAGTCACACTTTAATCTCTTACGAGCTAAATTATACTCCAATTTAGAAAGATTTCTTATTCATGGTCTTTGCCTCATAAAATATTTGACATTATATGCTTAACAATCAAGTCCAATTCATCACTAAGGCTGATCCTCTTAAGTATTTATTATCAAAATTAACCTTCATAGGATGAATGGCCAAGTGGATTATGTTACTTAGTGAATTTGATATTGAATATTTTAATCAAAAATCTATTAAGGGATAATTAATAGTGGATAAACTAGAAGAAACACCACTTGAAGTGATTGATCCTCTTATCACAACCTTCTAAGAAGAGACTATAATGAATACTTTAAAATCAAGTGGCTGAAAGTTATATTTTGATGGATATTTTACTACATATGGATCAGGGGTAGGCATCCTTATCATCACCCTACAAGGTGACCTCATTCCCAAAGCCTTATGCATCACCTTCCCATGTACCAACAATATCTCAGAGTATGAGGCTTTGATAATTGGATTTCAAATAGCCACCCAATTGAATATGTTGGGATATGAATACCGGAAGCACACAATTGATTACCAAATACAAACAACTTAATATGTGGAAATAACCATAATCAACAAGTAACTAGAATCCAGAAATAACACATGATATGAGAGACAATACATAACTTGTATTAAAACTCTTACAGAAAAGAATATAATAAAGAAGATGCCACTTCTTCTCCACCACCTCTTCAGAGGATTCCCACACCTCAAGTGAACAATAATTCTCTCCTCAAAGCTCTCTCTCTTAAGTCCCAACACCCAACTCAAACATAGAGTTGGTGTTCACCTTATACCTGTGCTCCACGCACACCACAAGTGCTCCACGCACTCCACAAGTACTCAACATACTCCAAGTAGATCTCCCCTAAACCTGCAACAACCTGCACCTCAATAGACCTTACTTATGGAAGGATCTTTCTTGGCTTCCTCTCTTGCTCTATCTGAGTACACACTATACTCTAAGTAGATCCTGCCTGATTCTACTCCCTGTTGTGTTGCTATCCTATCTGATCTTACACACCTGCAAATCAACCTGGTTCTACACACCTATGAACCTTGACCTTACACACACATACATCTGCAAATCAATGATCTTACTTACCAGTAGATCTCTTATAGAAGCCATGCTCACCTGATGACCAAGATCATACATACATGAAGAACCCTGCTGATTCTCCAATCCAACACCCACACTTGGTATTGTGGCACTAAGAGGAACACACCATTGCTCACCTCACACACAGAAGGAGCTTATAATATTGCTCTCTTACTCTCTAGCACTAGTTTACAATACAACCATGAGTCTAATATATAGATCTCATCCAAACAATAATTAGACACCTAATACAATAATTAGATCCATAGCTCTCAGTCTAAAATTAGCTCTAAACATGCAAACACTTGGTTCATCAACTAACTGCCCATAGTATACTTGTAGTTGAACCACACAGGTGACTGATGCCGATCCCTATCTACCTGGGGGTCGCCGACGCTAGCCAACTTCTGACCGATGCCGGTTGCTTCCTGTCTCTTCTCTGTCGATGTCAGTTGGCCTGACCAATGCTAGTTCTTGACACACTCGGAAACCTTCCTAAAACCTCCTCCTCTATTTGCATCAGTGAAGCTTTTAGCTCCACAAGCTAACAATCTCCCACTTGGAGATAAATAGTTGCACTATACCTGTACTTGTACCCTGTCTAATCTATTTCCTAGCTTATATCCCTCTTCAAGATCAATCCTGAAGACAACCCACCACACACACTGTGGTGTACCTCCTATCATCTGAGTAACCTACCGCATCTGAACCTACAAACCCATGTAGTGAAGTCCTAACCCTACATAGCATGAATCCTTGCTGCTGGTCCCTCTCAAATCCCTAAGAACTCACTTCTTTGAATTGGCTCCTAACTCTCAGATAGCTCCCACTACTTGGGAAAACTCAAGTCTATACCAGACCTCATGTGATTTTGGACACTAAACTGTCCAACCCTTACTGTTCTCTGGCTCTGCATCTTACGTAATGAACCTCACCAACACCTGATTCACATTAGCTCCCACTAGAAACAAAATCACCCTATGATCTCCATGTCTCCCATGCCAAAGAATTTCACTGCTCCAAATTCTTTATAGCAAACCACTAAACTAATATTACCCTTAGCTTAGCAAAACCCTGTATGTACAAATCCTGCTAGCAAACATACCATCCACATATAGTAATAGAATGATGTCATGACTCATCATCCACCTGGTAAGACAAACCACAGTAGTTACCCTGACATTGACTACAGTCATGCTTTGTCATCCACCTATCAAAACCTGTACCACTGTCTTGTAGCTTTCTCAAGACCATATGACCTGGCCTTCTATCTCACATGTCCATTCTCTTTATTCTTCAACTAAGGAATCCATTCATCTTTGTGCTTTCATACCTACTAGTAACCCTACCAAATCTCTGCTTGGTTCTGCAATCTCTCCATGCCATGCTCAAATTGTTTTTTGGATCCTTCCTGCTCTGCAGTCAACAACAAGTATAAAGAAGAGGAATAATGAATTTGAGGCCTACTTACATCTTCAATCCTCCATATGGGCATTTGAGACTCCTTAATAGCATGCTATCCACCCAAAATCTATTACAGTGATCGACCTCGATCACCACATAGTCTGCATCCAACTGACATCGGTTCTATGTGCCTGTCCTGACTACCAACCCTGTCGACATCAGTGTCAATGCTACCGACGTCAGTTTTCCTATCAATGCCGGTACCTGTGTTTTCCTATAAGTTATGACTTTTTACTCGTGAGCTCCTTTGAATCAAGTCCCATGTCTAAACTACCCTACTCAGAAGTATCCAGCCCATCCACTAGTCTCTGTCTGCCATCTCCTCCATAAACACCAAGGCTTTCTAGTTCCTAAGCCTATCAAATATATCAGTCTTCCGCTTAAGAACATGCATCTCCTTCCTACTCATGTGACCAAGCCTATGAAGCCACGTCTCCATAATAAAAGAATAATTAGTAATATAAACAAGTAGATAAAGAGTACCTATTTTCTTACCACCAGCTAATTCAGGAGCATCCACTGTGAGAGTTCTTTTGCATCTCTCATCACCCAACATTTCTAAAGAAATTAGCCATATCTCCAAACCTGGGACCTGCATGACCTCCTTCAACACCCATGTGTTGGATGCCTACAATTTTAGCTTCACTTCCCCTTTACCAATTCTTTGGCAAGGCTCACCAGCTCCTCTCCCTGGGGCTACATGGAAAGAGGAAACATAATATGTTATCCAAGATTCAACTTTATCCAAGAAACCTCTCAGAGCATACTGTGCAACAACTGCAACATCTGCATCTTCAGCTCCTTCATGTTAATCTGCTACCAACCAACAATCTTCTTTTACCTGCTCTTTCTTTCCATAAGACCGTAAGTGACCATCTGTGCTTTTCAACTCCTCCATTCTTAGCTTACTTTGATCTACCATTGCTCTACTCCCACTCAATCAGAAACCCTTGAGAGTGACCTATAACCAAACACAAAACTGCTTCCTACAACCTTAGCTCTGATACCATGTGTTGGGATATGAATACTAGAAGCACACAATTGATTACCAAATACAAGCAACTTAATATGCAGAAATAACCATAATCAACAAGTAACTAGAATCCAAAAATAACACATGATATGAGAGACAATACACAACTTGTATTAAAACTCTTATAGAAAAGAATACAATAAAGAAGATGCCACTTCTTTTCCACCACCTCTTCAGAGGCTTCCCATACCTCAAGTGAACAATAATTCTCTCCTCAAAGCTCTCTCTCTTAGGTCCCAACACCCAACTCAAACATAGAGTTGGTATTCACCTTATACCTATGCTCCACGCACACCACAAGTGCTCCACGCACTCCACAAGTACTCAACATACTCTAAGTAGATCTCCCCTAAACCTACAACAACCTGCACCTCAATAGACCTTACTTATGGAAGGATCTTCCTTGCCTTCCTCTCTTGCTCTATCTGAGTACACACTGTACTCCAAGTAGATCTTGCCTAATTCTGCTCCCTGTTGTGTTGCTATCCTATATGATCTTGCACACCTGCAAATCAACCTGGTTCTACACACTTATGAATCTTGACCTTACACACACATACATCTGCAAATCAATGATCTTACTTACCATGTAGATCTCCTATAGAAGCCATGCTCACCTGATGACCAATATCATACATTCATGAAGAACCCTGTTGATTCTCCAATCCAACACCCACACTTGGTACTATGGCACTAGGAGGAACACACCATTGCTCACCTCACACACAGAAGGAGCTTATAATATTGCTCTCTTACTCTCTAGCACTAGTTTACAATACAACCATGAGTCTAATATATAGATCTCATCCAAACAATAATTAGACACCTAATACAATAATTAGATCCACAACTCTCAGTCTAAAATTAGCTCTAAAGATGCAAACACTTGGTTCATCAACTAACTGCCTGTAATATACTCGCAGTCGAACCACACAGGTGACCGATGCCGGTCCCTGTCTGCCTGGGGGTCGCCAACACTGGCCGACTTCTGACCGACATCAGTTGCTTCCTATCTCTTCTCTACTGATGTCGGTTGGCCTGACCGATGCCGGTTCCTGACACACTCGGCAACCTTCCTGAAATCTCCTCCTCTGTTTGCATCAGTGAAGCTTTTAGCTCCACAACCTTACAGAATATCCAACATTTATAGGTGTTTGGTGATTTATAGCTTATAATAAAGTAAGTTAATGATGATTTCCATACTAAAGGTGAAAAATTACTCCCTTATAAGAAATTGGTAGATCAGTTAAAATATAAGTTTTAGACTATTACATTTGAACAAATACCAAGAGGGAGAAATAAAGTAGCTAAATCCATGGCCACTATTGCCTTCTAATTGATCTACCTAAAAATGTCTTAGAAGGGAATTTTTTGATAGAACATCTAATTCTCCCAGCTCATCAAACTATGGCTCCTTTACAAATTTATGTAATTTTTTATCCTAGTCTTCTTTGGTACCATGAAATTTATAAATACCTCCACAATAACATCGTACCACCTAACTTTGATAACCATCAGTGTAAGGCCTTCATACACCATACCTCTGTTAGGTTGTGGAGCTAAAAGCTTCAACCTTTGCAGACTGAGGAACAGATGGTTGCTGAGTTCTACAGGAACCGGCGTCGGCAGCAGGACCGACGACGGCAGATACCAGCGTAGAAGGCCACCGGCGACGGCAGGAAGTCGGCCGACGTCGGTAGAACCAGACAAGCAGGGACCGACGTCGATCGCCTGTGTGTTCCAGAACTGCTCCTTTCACAGACAGTTAGTTAAGTAAATGAAGAGTTTGCATGTTGAGACCAGTTAGAGTCTTGTGCTGCGAGGACTATTGTCTAAATTAAGAGTCTAAGTTATTGTTTGAGTTAGGGATCTATTTATAGACCCATTGGCATGTATTGTATAAGCATGAGATAGAAAGGAAGAGTTCCTTCTAGTTGTAAGATCTATGAGTTGCAGGTTGTTGCAAGCTCATTGGGGATCTACATGTAAGTTTGGTCTTTGAATTGCAGGTTGCAGGTTCATGAGAGATCAGCTTGAAGTGCTATAGAGTGCTTGATGTACCGGTAGGGTTATTACTGACTGGTTGGTGAGGTGAACACCAATTCTGTGTGTGAGTTGGTTGTTGGGACCGTTTTTGTGTAGGAGAGTGTGTGTGAGAAGAATTACTGAACACTTGAGGTGTGGTGAATCTCTGTAAGGTGAAAGAGTGTGGCGGCTCTTTGTTGTATTCTTTTCTGTTAGTGTTAATACAAGATAGTGTATTGTCTCTCATATTCTGTGCTATTGGTGAATTCTAGTTACTTGTGTTTCTGGTTATTTCCGCATATTCAATTGCTTATATTTGGTAATCATACTGTGCTCTTTCTGAGGAGCAAGATCCCAACTAAGAGGTGGAATCAGAGCATGTTTGTTGTTCTAGATCTCCCCTGACAACTGGTATCAGAGCCTTGGTTGTAGGTTCTTAAGCTTGATACCATCAATTGGTATCAGAGCTTTTGGTTGGGATACTAACAGATTGGTGTAGATCTGGATAGTGTGTTTTGATTACAGGTTACTCACAGGGTTTCTGTTTGAGTGGGAGTTGAGCAATGACAGAAAGTAGTCAACTACGAATGGAAAAGTTTAATGGCAAGAACTACCAATTATGGAGGATGCAGATTGAGGATTATCTGTATCAGAAAGATTTGTACTTACCGTTGGGTGGGGTTGCTAGCAAACCCTCGGATATGAAAGATGAAGAATGGGAGGTTCTTGATCGGAAGGCTCTGGGATCTGTTAGATTGAGTCTTGCATCATCTGTGATTTCCAGCTTATCACAGTGTAAGACAATGGTGGAGTTGATGGAATCTTTGGCAAATTTATATGAAAAACCCTCAGCTTTGAATAAGGTATTTCTTATGAAGCGTTTATTTAATTTGTAAATGTTGGAAGGTGGATCTGTTCATAGCCATCTTAGTGATTTCCATGGTTTAGTAAACCAGTTAAGTTCAGTCAATATTGTATTTGATGATGAAATAAGAGCTATCTTAATCTTGTGTTCATTACCTAAAAGTTGGGAAGGTTTGGTAATGGTAGTTTCTAATACTGTGTCTCCTTCAAAAGTCTTAAAAGTGGATGATATTGTGAGTGTAATCTTGAACGAAGAGATACGCAGGAAAAGCACAGGTGAATCATCTGGAGATGCTTTGAGTGTTGAAGGAAGAGGAAGGCCAAGAGAGAAGATAGAGCGTGGGAGATCAAGGTCGAAGATGGGCAAGAGATCCAAGTCCAGGTATGGCAGAATAACCTGCTGGAAATGTGGAAAGCAAGGGCACTTAAAGAGAGATTGCAGATCGGGTACAGATCAGCATGAAGAACATGAAGAAGAAGCAGATGTTGCAGGTTACATTGCACAGGATGCTCTGGTATGTTCTTTGGATAAAGTAGAATCTTGGGTATTAGATTCTGGTGCCTCTTTTCATGCATCCCCACATAGGGAATTTTTTCATGAGTATGTCCAGGGAGATTTTGGAGAAATTTGTGTAGGGGATGGTAAGCCTTGTCAGATTGTTGGCAAAGGCAAAGTGAAGCTGAAACTGCAGATAGGTAACACATGGGTGTTAAAGGAGGTCATGCACGTCCCAATTCTGAAGCGGAATCTGATTTCTGTTAGAAGCTTGGGTGAAGAGGGTTGCACAGTAACTCTCGCAGCGGACTCTTGGAAGGTTACCAAGGGTACACTTGTTGTAGCTAGAGGTAAGAAAGTAGGTACGCTTTATCTATCTACTTGTTTTACTGATTCTCTTTCTGGGTTATCTACCTCAGTTGTAGATTCAGAGATGTGGCTTGATAGGCTTGGTCACATAGATAAGAAGGAGATGTTGGTTCTTGAGTCAAAGGATATGCTTTCGGATTTGGAAGGCATGGATCGTGATTTCTGTATGCAAAAGAAGAAGGTGAGGTTTCTTGAGGAATCTGATGTTAGTGACAGGAACAGGAAAGCCTTGGTTTTCAAGGAGAAAGTGACGGACAGAGTTCAGCACAAGATGCAGAGGAATTCTGAGCAGAGCAAGGGTGATTTGGACAAGGGTTTGATCCAAAAGGAGCTCACGGGAAAAAGTCAGGTCTCACAAGAAAAACACAGAGACCGACGTCGGCAGGAAAAATGGCATCGGTATCCAGACAGGGACCGATGTCGGCTATGTGCAGCCCGACGTCGGTGACTCGGGGCAAACAGAGACCGGCGTCGGCCAGGGGAAACCGACGTCGGCAGAGAGGCAGTCGTAGGGAACCGACATCGGTCGGCTGTAGACTGAGATGTGACCGGCATCGGTCACTGAGACAAATTTTGGGTGGACAGCAAGCTGTCATGGAGTCTCAAGTGCCCATATGGAGGACTGAAGGTGTAAGTAAGTTCTTAAATTCATCATTTCCCTTCTTTACACTACTTGTTGCTCACTTATGGCATAGGACCAGGAAGTTATTGAAGAAGCAGAACAGGTAGATCCAGGAAACAGTGGGAGTTAGGCATGGATGAGGATGTGATTCCTTGGAGGAGAACCAAACAGGTGTTTTGGGTAGTGTTGCCAGCTGGAAGTAAGCACTGAGAGACGAATGGATGTTAAGGATGAAGAAGAGTGGAAATAGATACGTGAGATGGAAGATCAGGGTATTTGATCTTGTATTAGCTACAGGGCAATGGAGGTTTGTTCATTGTGTTTCTCTTTACCAGGTTGGATAGTATTAGCTACACTATCCTATTTCTGTATGATGTGCTTGTTGCAGGGTTACATATACAGGTATTGCTGAACTAAAGGTAAAGCTAGTTCAGGTGTTTGTCATGGAGAATCTGGGAGCAGCAAGATTATTTGGCAAGAGTGTGTTCTAGAGACATGGAAGGTCATGTGTTGACTTTGTTTCAAGATGATTGTGTGAAACCGGTTTGCACGCCGATGGTTAGACAGTTCATAGAACAGGTGTCTTGATTCACATAATGAGGTTCAGTGCATGGTATGTACTAAACCTGAGTTTTCCCAAGCAGTGGGAGTTATCACAAGTTTGGAGTCAATCCGGGAAAGTAATACTGAAGGGCAGTTCAGTGGGACCAGCAGCAGGTGCACATGCTATGCAGGGTCAAGTTCTTTATCTACATGGTTGTAGATGCGGATGTGGCAGGTAATTTGGATGACAGGTTTTACACCATGGATTTTGTGGTGGTTGGTCTTCAAGGGTGATTTTGAAGATGGATACATAGCCAAGGTAACAAACTAGATGGTGTACAGGTACATGTACAGGTTGCAGCTGTTTATCTCCAAGTGGGAGATTGTTAGGTTGTGGAGCTAAAAGCTTCAACCTTTGCAGACTGAGGAACAGATGGTTGCTGAGTTCTACAGGAACCGGCGTCGGCAGTAGGACCGATGACGGCAGATACCAGCGCAGAAGGCCACCGACGACGGCAGGAAGTCGGCCGACGTCGGCAGAACCAGACAAGCAGGGATCGACGTCGGTCGCCTGTGTGTTCCAGAACTACTCCTTTCAAGGACAGTTAGTTAAGTAAACGAAGAGTTTGCATGTTGAGACCAGTTAGAGTCTTGTGCTGCGAGGACTATTGTCTAAATTAAGAGTCTAAGTTATTGTTTGAGTTAGGGATCTATTTATAGACCCATTGGCATGTATTGTATAAGCATGAGATAGAAAGGAAGAGTTCTTTCTAGTTGTAAGATTTGTGAGTTGTAGGTTGTTGCAAGCTCATTGGGGATCTACATGTAAGTTTGGTCTTTGAATTGCAGGTTGCAGGTTCATGAGAGATCAGCTTGAAGTGCTATAGAGTGCTTGATGTACCGGCAGGGTTATTACTGACTGGTTGGTGAGGTGAACACCAATTCTGTGTGTGAGTTGGTTGTTAGGACCGTTTTTGTGTAGGAGAGTGTGTGTGAGAAGAATTACTGAACACTTGAGGTGTGGCGAATCTCTGTAAGGTGAAAGAGTGTGGCGGCTCTTTGTTGTATTCTTTTTTGTTAGTGTTAATACAAGATAGTGTATTGTCTCTCATATTCTGTGCTATTGGTGAATTCTAGTTACTTGTGTTTCTGGTTATTTCCGCATATTCAATTGCTTATATTTGGTAATCATACTGTGCTCTTTCTGAGGAGCAAGATCCCAACTAGGAGGTGGAATCAGAGCATGTTTGTTGTTCTAGATCTCCCCTGACAACCTCCCATTACACAATATTTGGTAGCATGCCTTCTCACAAAGGTTATGATAGTACTTTTTTAAGATTCATGACCTTAGAGAGGTCTCTCTCATGATCAAAGAGGTTCATGATGGTATTTGTGGTGATCACATCAGTGAAATGGACCTAGCCAAGAAATTGCTTTGGACTAGATATTATTGGCCTACCATGGAACATGACTCCTACTAGTATGTGAAAAAATGTGTAGCTTGTCAAAAATATGGTAATCTTATTCATGTACATGCACAAGAATTATAGCCTATTCTAATTCCGTGGTCATTCTCTATATGGGGACTTCATTTGATTGGCAAGATAAATCTGACATCATCATATGGTCACAAGTTTGTCATTATAACAATGGAGTATTTTACAAAATGGGTAGAAGTAATGTTGCTCACCTATAATATAGGCCTTCAAATTTATATATTTATCCTTAATCAGATCATTTGTCACTTTGGCATCCCTACCAACATCATCTCTAATAATTAAAAGTCATTCAAAAACCAATAATTTGAGGACCTATGTCAATAGTATCATATTAAGTATAATTTATCTTCTCCTTATTACACCCAAGGAAATAGATAGGCTAAAACAATAAATAAGACCCTTATCAATATTCTCAAGAAAATAGTTAATTAGGTAGGTAGGAATTAGCACCTATAATTATATCCAACACTTTGGTCTTATCAAACAAGCATCTGAACACCTACTAAGGCCACTCCATATGACTTGGTATATGGGACAAAATCAATCTTTATTATGGAAGTAGAGATCCCATCCTTACAAATCTCATTAAGGGGCATTATCATCGATCATAATTATAGACAAGAAAGGCTACAAGAATTGGATTTTCTAGATGAAAAATGTCAAAGGGCCCTAAATCACCTAAGGGCATACCAGAATATATTAAAAGGCTAATATCACAAGAAGATCTAGTCTAGATAATTTGGGGCTGGTGATCTAGTCCTAAAAGAGAATAAAAAAAATACTAATGCTAATAGGGATAAAAAGGGAAAATTTGAAGCCAATTGGCTCAAGCCTTATATAATAATTGCCAAGTTTGGATCTAGAGCCTAAAAATTAGCTACATTGGATGGTGAAGAGCTTGATGATCCAATAAATATAATGCATTTTAAGTGTTTTTAAACTTGATAGGATCCACCTTCCTTCATATATGGGTCTCCATTCTTGGGGGCACATCCTATTCCATTCCATCCTCCTTTCATTCTACTTCATATTTTTATCCCTAACCTTGGTCTTAACAAGTGGGAATACATTACAGGTTCTATGAAACAACAAGAGACAAATGTTTCAAACAAGGAAGAAGTCATTTCTTATTAATTAATGAGGATTTTTGTTGGAAAAGTCCTCTAGAGTCTCTTATCCATCACTATCATCTATATGTCCCTAAATCTTATCACATCCTTATGTCCATCCCCTATCCTATTACCCCATCACATCCTCTTTAACAATTGTGTCTCCTTTTAACCTCAAGACAAACCCATCCCCATTTGTCTCTTATTCTCCCAAAACCATGGTTCACACCTTCCCACCAACATTATCATTATGGAAGGGTCAAACATAGGTTTTCTACTTTGGGGGTTTACAATACATTATGATACTGAATCTTGATTGATCATCCTAAACCCCATTTATGATTACTTTTGGGATTTGGTTGGAATCTTGTTTTAAAATATAATAGGTTTGGGCACTACATATCCCATATACATAGGCCTTAATCATCACTAAGCCCATTTTTCATAATATTTTTATCACCACCTCATCATCCCTTTGTATATCCTTGTTATTATCCCTATCTTTAATCTATATTATTTTATCATTTTCTTGTGTGATTATGTGTATCTTTGAGTGTGTATGGTTGATTGGTTAACTATGTACATATTAAATAGTCTTATTCATTTAATAAGTTTTGTTAGCATTTTGAATATAGTTTACCTTGTTAAATTTTTTGGGAACAATGATGGTCTTGGTGACCCCCAAAAATTTAATCGGGTAAGACCACTTTCAAATGGAATTTCATTAAAAATTTAATACTTAAAGTTTCTATGACTTTTATCATGTTATATGGCACACACTTACCTACCAATTCAATATTAAAATGGATTTCAAACATTATTAATGGCTTCCAAAATCACCACCTATCCCATTCCCCCTAATCTTATCACTTATCCTATCAAAACTATCCCAATCCTATCTAACCTATCACCATCCCATCTAAAACCAATTATCCTACCTCTATGGTTTAGGAGGATTACTACCCAAATTTAAGTTGTGAGACATGATAATTAAAATTGAGTCAATATTTCACTATTATATTGGCATACATTTTCTCTAATTATCATCTTATAACATAAACTATCATCTCCAAAATTACCCATCCATACATCATATTACATCCATATCTAACATGTCCATCAACATAAAACATATCATCTATCTCACTCTCATAGCGATCACATCATCAACATATAAGCCAATAAACATCACATCATAAATAAAATGGCATATATATCTAATTCATGAATACATCTCATATAACATTGATTTAAACCATCTACATCATACTAAATCAGTCAAATCATTATAACCATAGAATAATGAATATATAACCCATCAGTATATAAACCAAACCATATAGATCTAATAAAAATCCATCTAAACACACATAAGTAAATCTATCAACATTAATGTGTCCATCTAAATACATCACATCATAATCATATAACATCCTATTTCAATACCATATCTACTACATCGGCATACATTCATCATACATATTATAAAAATTATAACCATATAAAGTCTATCACATCATAACTAATATCATGTATCTAATATAATCACATCTCATCTTATAATAAAAAATAACATGTCCATCACATCTATCACAATCCATCAAATCAATCTAGTCACATCATAAATAACAATATAACACAACACATCATCATCATCAAAAATCACATCACAAATAAATATATAAATAATCCACATGGAGTCCATGTCAAAAAATAGATACAATATGTGGGCCCATGGGGTAAAAATGTGCTACAATACAAATATCCTCTATATATAGCATGTCTCGATCATGGCTATAGTTTTGGTGGTCCTTTGGTAGGCTAATATACTAAATGTAGAGAATTGGACCAAAATTAAGGTGCACATCACTCAGCTAGAAGGATAGCCTCATATAATATCCTATAATGCTGGGTCTCATAGTGTTATTCATCACATTGGCCATCCTGCACTCACTCATTGCCAACTCAACCTCTTCCTTGGCCTTCTTAGCCATTTCTACCTCTCCTTTCAAATTCTAAATCTTTACCTACATTTAAATAATTTGGTCCTAATATCCTATGATCTATGTGTTTTAGCTCTAGATCCATTCCTATAATGTGGCTATCTATGTCTATAATTCTATAACCTAACCCTAAGAACTTGTCAAATGTGCTTGGGCCTATGCTAACTTCCCATCTCTCTATGCCATTTGGGCCTATAGTTGTGCCTACAACTAAGCCTTCTCTTAGATGATCCCTACTATCTCTAAAATTTGGGCCTGAATCTTCATTTATAGTCATACGAGTAGAGACCTCTCACTCTCTAATAAAGGTTTCTATGAGGGATCTGCACTGTCAATACCCCACTACCTCCAGCTTATGTGCCAACCTATACTTATGCCTAAATTTTAGGCCCAACATACCTTATTATTTCTACATATCCCCCATTCCCTCCATCCATATCCATGCCATCTCCATCTCCCTACCCATCCTAGCCATCCTATGTGAGTGCCTACCTCATCTTCCTCTATAATGTAGCTTGTGCCTAGAGCACTCACTTCATAACCCCTTTATTAATAATAAACCTAGTATGGATTAATCTTAATGGAATCCTCAATGTCTATCATGATGCATATGTTGTTGTAACCCCTAAGCAATGGGGCAATACTCTCATAATTTATATGTGCTTGGGTTCAATCTACTAGCTTGCCCCACTGGGTCCTCTCTCACTCACTCTGGGTAAATAAATTATCTTTCCCTTACACATCTTGAATGAATCTAGACTACCTATATACCCATTTAGGCTTGTATTATTCTATGATAGTATTCTTAAATCCTACCAAATAGCACTCCATCAATATGTACTGAGTCACCATTGCTTCATCATCTTAGCCAAACTATAAGCCCTTGTAGGGCATCCATGTGATATGATATATATGTAAAATATTAAATGAATCTAGATAGAACTGCATCTCCCCAACATGGCCCCTCTATACTCTTAGGAAAATGTACCATCCAAATACCATGGGTTAATGTGCCTCTAAAGTTGTTTGAGTCCTAAGTGACCACTAGATCATAATATGCTCCTAGATCCATATCTATAATAATAAGGATGCCCCTAAGCTAGTTGCTTACCTATATTCTCCCAAGTGAATCTCTTAATATAGATGAGCTAATACCACTAGCCCCTGAATAAATACTTTAAAACCTTAAACCATGTTTGTTACAACATCTCCTAGTCCTAGATAGAACCACTACCTACTCTTATCTGATAAGAGTATGTTGGTAATAAGAGGCATGACCACAATAGTCAGGTGATCAATAGTCCCCTCTTAGAGACATCTGTTAATATCTACATGCCTATCACAAACTCTCACCTACAATCCTCATGCTAGTTTCTATAGAGTAAAAACTAATGTGTAGGATCTATAGTAAATCCTATCTCCTAAAATTGGTAAGTGAAGAATATAATAGATATCCTTCACAATCACTATCATCTTCCTGGTCATAAAGTGGAATGTGCATGTCTTTTAATGCCAACACTCCATAATGCCATGATCAAGGATTTATTTATGTGCATCATAATCATCATAGCAATATAATCTAGTCCCACTAGCTTCAACACTCCATACTTAGTGTTAGTCAATAGGTGCAACTCATGTATCACCTCAGGTCATTAAAGCCATGAAACTAGTATACCTAAGTCATCTTGCACTAGTCACCATAAACCTATCACTATGTCTATTACAATTCACATTTCCTCTCTATAAACTAAGTTCAAAACCACATCCCCCCTCCTCCTACTCTTGGGAATCACCTCAATTACCCTCATCCCTCACAAATCCAATCCATCCTACTCACACTATGAAACCCTCACCTAACTAATCCACTATCCACCCTTTATCCTCATCTTGCACCTACCACCACACATATTTAACCCTAATTAACTCAACCTCATTACTCCTAATAACCTTCATTTTCCTCCTTATCCCATCTAAATAAATCATTACCCTAAGCCTCTTCCATCCCACTTTACCTAACTAATTATCCCTCACTTCCCAAACCAACGTCAACTAACTCTATTACTAACTTACTCAATATCTTAAACTCTCCCCCACATATTTTAATCTTATATAAACCACATCTCTTATCAAACCCATCTAACCAACCTCTTAGCTTAACTCCAACATCAATTAACTACTTCTAACAATAATTATTTATAACAAACCCCTAACTCATTTAAACCCATCCCCATATAACACCCCTAAGCCCATTCATCCATCCCTTAATCCTTGTTTATAACTTTGGAAAAACTATAACTTATGGGATAGCTCTAAACCATGATACTGACTAAACTATAATTTACATCTTATGGTTTTACCTAGCCCCATGGTTACACAAAATCATGAGTCATTGATTTGAAAATATTTTAATATCATAGGCCTAAGCTTGTGGTATTACAATACCAAAGCTCTAGACTTACAATATTTCAATACTTCTTCTTCCCCTACAAAGCTATAGGTCATGATGATAATATCATGATTGAGGGAACTATCATCAATCATGATATTACCATGGCAACCTAGATGGCATATTTTTCTACCAAAAATCTAAAAATTTCACAAATTTTTGGAAATGATCAAGATTAATCTGACCATCCATCTTAAGATCCAGATGTGTGGCCTTGAATTAATCTAATATTGCTAAAATCATAAAATTTATGGTTTAGTACTCATCAGTGGTCTAACCTCTACCGCTCTCTAGAACTCTCTCACTCATTCACCACAATGGGAATCTCAGGGAAGCCGATCCATGGTTTTAGCTTAGATTAAAAATTCATAAAAGACAAAAATCTCAAATGACCCTATATTTAATATTTTGTCTTATTTTACCCCCCCCCCCACCCTTTTATTCAATCCTCCCTTAACCCCTAACACCCCTTAGCTACTAAATCTTGCATCCACATCCCATCTAATTATTCTAATCCCCAAATTAGTCATTCCTCAAATATCCCAATCCATCATCTTTTATCATCTCTAATGTCATATGGGGCATGGATTTCCTATTTCTTCATCATCCAAATTAATCATGAGTTAGAAATACATTGACTTGAGTTTTCTTAGGACTATGTAGGTAGCACTTTGTCTCACTTTTATACTCAAGGATAGATTTACCACCATTTGTCCCTCATCACCATCATGCCCTTAGATTAGTCACTCAATAATCACACATCAATTTATGATATGAATCTTATTTAAAGTGAATACCTATCATAAATTAACAACTCTTATCTCTACTATTAGTTTTCAAGCCTTCCCTAACATGTGTCTTTGCTATGATAATTATCACAGGCTTGAACCCATCTCATCTCAATCAATTTTGTCTTATTAGTCAAACCACTTTCTAGACATCATCCATTTATCTATAACCTATCACAACGAATCCAATTTACCATAGCTATATCTTAGGGCATCCCAACCCCACTTTATCATCCTAATCTTATCCCACCCTTGGAACTTATATTCGAGTGACCATCCAAGTCAATTCTCCCTTCATATTCCCTCAAGAGGGAATTGTATCCTACTAACTCATGTATGACACCATCTAACATTGCTTCTACATTATTATGGTTCTTCTTTTAAATATCATTACTCCTCTCATCCTATCCACTCGTAATTCCCTTTCAAAGGGGAACAAAATCTATGCACTAAAGTCTGATCACCCTACTAATTACATTAATTTAAACTATAACTACATTTCTTAGATAATTTAAATAATATCCCATTATCCTATTATCCCATTTCCTACATCTTACAAATCTTAATCCATCCCATAACCAATTAATCCCCTCATTAACCTACTAAAAAAATCCATTTACTCACTAACCTACTACCTAAACCACTTACCAATTTAAAAATACAATTTATTCTACCTACCCATCTACCACCCTATTCCTAGCTATTCTTAAACCCTTAAACCCTAATAGTAGATTTATATAATTGGAGGATTCTATAAATCTCTTCCATTTTATCCCTTTCTCTAAAATTTTCCATTCTATAGATTTATAAGGAATTTTAAATTCCTTGGAAATATCCTATTTATTGATCTCAATGGTTCAAAATCAAATTTGAGCCATTGATTTTCCCTCCACTCCTTATATAACCTAACCACCTTCCTCTATGGAAACTAACTTGAAAACATAGAGACTTCTTCCTATATTTCTTCTATTATCATCCTTATTTTATCCATCAAGAGCCCTTATCAAGCATAATTGACCATTTGAAAACCATTATCAAATATCAAGCAAGCAATCCAATAATCATCAATTTGGCATCAAACATTCATTTAGAAATTTTGGAGAGGATTTATAAAGAGGTAAATTGATGGTAAGAGTCCCTCTAATAATATTATTATCTCTTTTATCCCCTCTTATTGATATGTTCATAATTATTAAAAATAGTAATAAGAGTTGAATCTAAAATTCAAGCTACACTAGAATTAGATACAAGCCTAAGATACTTACATTTATTAGTCTAGAAGAGAGGTAAATGGAAGAAAAAAAAAGAAAGTTGATAGCAATAATGACCCATTTTTTAGGCTCATCACTATACCCTTGGAGGTTTTAATTTATGTACCCTTGGAGGAGGCACTACTAGGATACTTGATTCATATTTTCTTAATATTTTAGTTGTCCATAATTTTATGCATAACTATTTTCTTCGAAGTATTAGGAATTTATGGAGTTATCTTATTCATTCCATTAAAGTACTTATGGATGAGAAATATAACCTCTTCATATCTGGGAGTAGGTTAATATCCCTTTTTATATTTCAAGATGGAAGATTCTAATGAGAATGGAATGTAGAAGGGAAGGCTCATGGGGATAATATGCCTAAAATAGTGTATAAAAATAAAAATATACCATCTGATAACATTGAGCCTACCTTCAAGTGTGACATATTACATCAGATAGAAATTAACTTCGCTAAATATCTTTGGTAGTGATTCCTGATTAAATCCGTTGTGAAGAAACTTGAGGGATTCACCCTCCAATAGAAAAATCTCCTCTTTTTTATAGTCCCTACCCATTTTTTATATTTTAGTGTCCTCCATATATAAACCTGTAACATGTGCTATCAACTCTTATGTCATCTCCAATAATACCCCATTGATGTTAAGGGTTATTTCCTCTCAAATGTTTTCAATAAGAGTTGAAACATTCTTGTCATGCCTTTTAATTTTCTCCATGAACCTTGTGAATCCCCTAATTTGTAGAGCCTCACAAATAACCTCATTCTTTTTTACTTCCTTAGGAATTTTTTTCTCTATCCTATTCAATAGTCCCATTGTAACATTTTAACCTCTAAAATAGGGGAAATTAATTTTTTTCCCAAAACTAATTAACTAAAAGATAGAAAATCCCCAAAGCTATCTTATTGTTACCTTTGTTATTATATATACATCTTTTGCTTGTGTTTCTTGATTCTAGAAGCTTCTCATTGATATCAAAGAAGGGGAGATTTAAAAATAACTCAATCAAATAAAATCTATGACTATAGATTAAAAATATAAAGTTCTAATATCCTTCAAGACAACACTTGGGAAAGACTCCCACATCCTCAATAATTTTGTTCATTACAAACACCTCATCCGTTAGTGCTCTAAACAATGTCCCAAGGAAGATCTTCAATATCCATACAATTAGTCAAACCCAAGGAGGTCACACACCTATTATCTAGCCATTCATCTATCATGTTTCCTTTCTGATAGAAATGTTGGATATTCATTTTTTTAATAGAATATAGAATAGAGATGAATTCATCCACCACTTGCTTGATAGACCAACTAATATATTTTTTATTTAAAAGGTAATTTATTATATTTAGAGAATCCCCATTTATTATGAGAATATTAAATCCCAATTGTTGAGATAGTTTTAGACCCCAAAAAGTAACAAGGGATTTAGCCTAATGATTAGACTTAAAATTCCATATCTATATCATAATATTCCATAAAATTTCCTTGATGGTATCTTAATATACCTCCTCCTCCTATTGGGCTAGTGTTCCTTTAGAAGTTTCATAAAATTTGAGATTCAATCAGCCTAAAGGTGGAGGTTTCCATTTAGTTCTTATTTTAATATCATCTCTAGGATCCCTCTTTCCTAGACTAATAAGATCAATTTACCAATTAAGATTTGGTTGATGTTCAAACCTTAATAAATTTTTACCTTTTTCATTAGAACTATATTTATTTTTTCAATAATAGACTCAAAGATCCTTTTGGATAGAATTTTACTAACACATTTCTTATCTCTAAAGATTCTATTATTACATTCTACCCAAATACCCCAAATGATATGCGTTAATGAGAGCCTCCATTATTTTTTAAGAACATTCTAAAAGGGACTATCACATGACCACCACAATTCCATCAAAGAACTAACAAATACCCAATTAGCATTTAATTTTAGAATAAAGAATCTCCAAATTTCTTATTTATAGGGAAAATCCACAAGTAAATGGAAAATATATTCATTATCATTTTCACATAGGACACATATATTAGTCAGGATGCAACCTCTTTTTCTTAAATTATCCATTACTATGATTTTTGTTTTCGACTACCACCCATACAAATAAATTGATTTTAGGAATAAAAAATTTATCCAAAATCTTTTCCAAATTAGTAATGTTTCTTGGATATTGAGCCAACAAATTGTAACCAATTTTCACTTGGTATTTACCATTAAATGACTCCTTCCAAACAAGATGGTCTTCATTGTTGATGGATAATAAATGAAAATTTCTCAATAGATTATTCAAATTGGATACAATGTTGGTATCCTCCTGATTTTAATTTTCTATATTTAATGATTTTCATGTTTTAACTCCTTCAACCACATACCAATATTCATAAACCTTGCAGCCATATTTATTTTAGATGTGTTATTGTTTATGTTGTCAAGGTTTTAGTTAACTAAGAGGGTTTTATAAAACCAATGAATCTTTCCAAAATTAAACATTCAAACCATTACCAATCTAACTTTTTAACCCTGAGGATATTATATATTCATTAGAAATCAAGAAATTCTAGAAATATGAACCCCTAATAAATTGGTCCTCTTAAAAAATACACATCAAATTTCTACCATCTAAATATTTAAATCTCAAAATATTGGCCCTAGTGTTGTTCTTTTTAACAAAAATCCATACAAATTTATATAGGAGTGCTTTGTCCATCAAATGAAAGTTTCTTAGACCAAGTCCTCTATAAAATTTTAGAGTAAAATCTTTATCCCAAGTGACAAGATGAAATATGTTCCTCTCTTTATTCCTAATCCAAAGGAAGTTCCTTTGAATTTTAATAAGTTTATCTTTTATGCTCTTTGGAAGGCTAAAAAGAGAAATGAGGTAAATTGGAAGACTTTAAAATACACTCTTGATTAATAAAAGTGTGCCCTCCTAAGAGAGGAACTTACCTTTCTACCCAACTAAATTTCTTTGAAATCTTTCAATTAATGGGTTCCAATAATAAATTGATAGATGATTACTAAATAGTGGAATGCCAAGGTAGTAAGAAGGCAAATATTTGATTTGGCAATCTAATAATTATCCAATTTTATTTTGTCTATCCACAAGAGTGTTAAAAAAATAGACTGAACTCTTATCCAAATATACCTTCTAATTTTAGGCTTATTCATACATAGCCAAAATTATTTTTAACACTCTAGCTTATTGAATAGATTCCTCAGCTAGTAGAATGGTATCAGCCATGAATTGTTGATGGGAAATGGGGTCAACATGTCTAGATGGTTTGAAACCTTTTAAGTTTGTTTAAGCCATTACTTTTGAGATAAATCTACTCAAAGATTATTCCATGATGATGAATAGGAAAGGGGATAGGGGATCCCCTTACCTTACACCCTTACCACTTCTAAAAAAACCTTGATCAACGCCATTTAAAAGCACCAAGAACTTACAAGAAAATATACAAGATCTGATAATTTTCTATAATTTATCTTGAAATATAAATTGTGTCAAGATGATCTAAAAAAACTCTAATCAAGTTTGTCATATGCATTAGCCATATCCAATTTTAAAATCATTACAACACTATTACTCTTATCCATGGATTAAATAGATTCATGTACAACAATAACTCCATCTTGAATTTGTCTACCTAGGATAAAACCCCCTTGTTGGTCCTAAATAATAGTTTCCATTAGTTCCTACAACCTTATGGAGATCAACTTAGTGATGATTTTATAAATAAAATTACATAAGTTGATAAGATAAAAATGTAAAAAAATTACCACTCCTTATTTATTAAAGATTAACACAATGAAGGTATGATTGAATTCTTTTAACATTTGGGCTGAAGTAAATAATTCATTTATAGCTTCAACCACATCATCTCCTGTGATGTCCCAAAAAAATTTGAAAAAATTAATCAAAAAACCATTTTTTTAAATCCATATGGAAGAGGAATTAAAAAATCTAAAAAAAGAGTTAAAATCCATATGATACAATAAACAAGCAATGATCAAAAGGAAAATACAATATTAAAATTAGATCATACTAAAATATGTGATCTTTATTTGGCACATCTCCTATCCTAGTTGAATCTAAAACTCCATAGCAGGAATCATGATAGATTCACGGTCCATTAGGGTGTGATAGGATAGTAATCTAGGGTAGGATATCTAATTGTCTCATATTATTTAGTGTCACCTAATTTATTACACAAGTACCTATTCTTTGTAGTAGACCGATGGATCTATAACGGGTCTTAAGAATTGTGTACATGTGAATAACACATGATAAAATATGCACTCAATTTATCAAGGTCAGGTTGAGGCAACCAACATAATAGATGGGCTATAGATTTGGTTGGTTTTTAGGTGAAATGGGATTCAGAATGGGTGGTGGTAATGGGTAATTATAATAGAAATAAAATACCTTAGTAGTATCATAGTTCTCATTAAGAGTGTCAAGATAAACTAAAATAGAGATCCAAGGTCCTTTAATTTATGAGATCATAAGAAGGAAAAGCTCTTGCGTGATGCTATGGATAAGGAAATGGGGGATATTGGGATGCACCAAATGAGGAATATGGTGAATGTGTTTGGGTTGACTATGCCCACTCAATGTCATACATGAGATGTGAATGATATGGATGAGGCTAAACTTGATGATGAGAAAGGGGGAATGGAGATGGTACTAAGGATAAGAAATATTGATTAGGTAAACTCTTTGTCAAGGATGGATAACTATAATTGGATTTTGAATGTGTTATTTTTCATCTAAAGTAGTCAAGGAGTCAATAATGAGATGAGGAATCTAGGTGAAATAGAAAAAATCACATCTTAGCTCATTATTAATTTTAATTTGAATATATGTATGTAGTTTTGGTGCTCTAACTCTAAGGAATAAACTTTGGTAGATAAGACCTAGTGTCTCAAAAAGGGTCATCTAAAGGAGGTTAGGCAAAAATCCAAGGTATAAGCATATGAGCTTGTTTAGACAATGGTTTGTTGTGTATACTTATTATGATGTTTGATTCAAGGATTAGTGTAGGGTGCTTATAATTATAGGCAAGGATTTGATGAAGTGTGGATGCTTGCATGTGTTTTCAAGGCTTTTAATGAAATCTAGGTGCTTGCATGTGTTGGTAAGGATTCTTGCCAATATAATTTTTGAGCTTTTGTTATTTTTGGCTTATTTTTAGGTTTTCTTGATTTTATCAAAGTAAAATGCTTGCTTACTAAAATTAAAATTCTAAGATTAAATAAATTAAAAAATTGAAATTAAATGAAAACAAATCATATTTTTATCTATTTCTAGTAATTTATGATGCATGTAAAAGAGAGAGGAAGAAACCTATACTATTATACAAGGTGTTGATTTTTCCTAACTTTATCTGGATGAAAACTAAGTGGTGATGTTTATGAAGTTTTTATTTTTTTATATGGGATGGATTAAGTATGAAAATTAAGTCTTCTAAATGTTCAAGTAATGTAAAAATAAATCTAGTCTAAAACAACAATATCACAACACTTTTTTTTTAATTTTTTAATCTATAAATAAGCTAAACCAACTCTTCAAATTTCTTAGTTTTTTGTAAACAAGATTTTTAAATGATTTTATAAAAGATAAAATAAATACAAATTATGGTTTATCTATTTTCAAGAGGAAACAATAACACTTTTAATTCATCAAAACAAGCAAATTCAGAAGTATGTTAGCTCTGTTTATGTACCTAAGATCGTCTAAACTCTTTTGGTTATCTAGTTGGTTATTTTGAATACATGAAAACTTGTTGTGACTTTAAAAATGGAATGCTATATTGGATATAAATATTTTTAAAATTCACTAAGATATTCCTATGGATTATTTTTTGAAGGGTTTGTTAATGGAGATAAAATAAATCTATTAGAATCCAAGCACAATCAAAACTAATTACTTTTCATTTTTTTGTAATAAAGACAATGAAAAGAAATAAACTTCTCTCCCTATAAAATTTTATATTTTATAATTTATGGGATTAATTTAATGTGATAATAAATATATTAATATAATCTAATAAATAAAATAAATACTGAAATAAGTCAAAATAAAACTATAACTTGACTAAGGTATAGATCAGCTAGAATGCATGTAGTATGTTGATGAAAGAATCCTTAGAATGATATCTCATTTTATCTTTGTGTAAATTATGGGAAATATTTAACTAAAGGATGACCAATATTTGAAACAAATTAGGAAGGAGAAGAGACATAAACATAAAATGGAGAGCAACTAAATTGAGGATGATCAATGCTCTAGTTTGCAAAGACTAATTTGTTGGACCAATAATACTTCTTCACCTATGACAATGTAGTCAACATGAAAACTATAGAGGTTGGAATTTTTATAAATTTTAAATGGAATATGTATATAAAATATTAATAATTAAAACTTCTAATGGCAATTTTTAGATCTAAAATCTAGCCAAAAATAGCCTTTTTGTAGAAAGATTTGGGAGCTTACATGAGGGAGCTTAACTGAGTTTAACTAGGAGTTGAAATTGGGAATAAAAATGATTGATAAAATAAGAAAGAGTGATATATGATTTATTGGAGGTGAAATTAGGATGGATTATATAGTAAATGTGACAAAAACATGCAAAATTTGTCAAGGATTATTTTATGGAGCTAATATTGAAAGATGAATACAAGGGGATATAACTACCACTTTATGCAAGGGTAGTTACAAAACCACCACTTTGAGTGATAAAATTTCCACCTAAACTTTCAAAACCAACCCTATTTTAATATGAATCCACCTCTTTAAGATATAACCATCACCTATCTTATGAAAATACTACAACAGTTATGTAATTTGAGTAACAATTTTGTAAAATAGGAGGTGGTTTTAACACCTGGAGCAATAGTTTAACCCTACATGGGAATTGTTTTAAAATAAGCTAACAAAAGTTGTATAATTAAAATAAAGGGGACAAAAATGGGTCAAGGTAGGATTAGGGAAGTAAAAGAGGGAAAAGGAGTTAGATATTTCCATGTGGAGCACAAAACAAGAGATCATTACATCATCATCATATTTGTATTGAGAGTGTTACACCATGAATATGTGCATGAATACATATTTTACCTTAGTATCATGTCTTGTCATGAGGTTTTAAGGTGTAGTCTCGATTAAAGGTATGTGGAAAGGAAATAAGAGATTAGGAATATTTACCTTACTTACCTAAGTGGTGAAATGAAGCCAACCAAGACTTCATGCAACCTATGAGATGAGAATGAGAATCAAGTGAAATGTAATGAAAAATCAGAAATTAAACTATGTAATAAAATAATGGACAAGACTATATATTATATTCATAGAGAATACCATACTACTTAAATCTCCCCATCAGGGAATTAAATCTAGACTCATGTCATTATGTACTTATAAAATCATAAAATGTGCTACTAGAGAACTAGAAGACCTGTTAATTTGTTAGTTTTGAAACACAAATAATAATAATATAGTATGTAACATGAATAATATAAGTGAAATAGATAATCATGCATAATTTTGAAAGTTTTCAAGTTAAAATGACTAGTTTGGGTGTTAATATATCTGAAAACTTGTCAAGAACTAACTCATTTATGCATTTAGATATTTGTGATTTCATATCTATAGATTGGCCATGATCATTTTGAGTGTGGAAGCAATCAATAGAAAGATGAGAATAAGGGGATGAAAAATCTACTAGTGGGAAGAGTTGTTGGGTAGGACCAGGTAGGCTTTTCTATGTTTTTCTCTTTTATCCCAAATTTTAAAGTTTTCTTAAAACTTTACTAAAATCCAATGGAATTCATAAGTTTTAGTTTTGAGATGATTTTCAAGGGGTTAAATTATGGATATGTAAAATTATTGTTAATGTGGGTTATTTTTATGGGTTTTTGAGTGGATTTAGGAGGGCATGTAGATAATATATGAGACCACCACTTAGGGATGCAATACTCAGTCTTTATAGATTAGATGTTATCACACTACCATGTTGGTATGTAATCACTGTGATTTATAAAATAAGCAATTCCATAACTTCCAAATAGAGGTGGTTATGCAATCACTTAAGATGTTACATCTTGATTCTCTCACTAAGTTGATTTAAATAATCATCTATGGATTAATATGGTTGTTAAAATGATTTGTTACTTTTTAATTAAATTTTAAATCACACATTGTTATAGGATAGATGTATGTTACTTATATTTCATTATTATGAGTTAGATAATTATGAATTTAGTACATAATGATTTTTTTACACTTGTTGTTATAACATTTTTTATGATATATGTATCATGAATTAATTGACTAACTACCTTCTTATCATGAGTTAGATGCAGAAGAGTTCATCCCTCAGAGCATGATGAATGGATATCATCATTAGAGAGGGTGATGTCGATGGAGATGGTGAAGGATGATAGAGGAACTACTAGACCCATGCACACACCACATTAGATTTAATATGTTATATGCATTGTGTGTTTGAATTGTTAGAGTTAGTATGTTTTGTAAGTTGATTTGCAGTTAGTTCATAGATATGAAATAAATATTGTATTTGATTACATCATGTATATTTACGTAGATATAGTGCTTAATGTTTCAATATGATTTTATAAGATTATTTATATTTATTATGACCATGAGAACATAAATTTGGTAGATGATATCTAATTACTAATACATATAGACTAACAAGATGTCTTATCAACATTTTAGAATGTTAAGATTGTTATTATTTATATTTGAGAATATCAATATACACCAAGATATTAATATATCAAAAGACATAATTAACCTATATAGACTAGTAATAACACAAATAATTATCTTGTTATGATAAAAATAAATAATTGATTGGACTATCATTTTGATATAGGAAAATAATCATTGTTGTGTTAGTCAATTTACCATAAAAAGGGGACAATATAATTACCTTATTATTTATTAAAGGATATTGTTTTATCCTAAATATCTATGCCTAATCTTATGGTCATACATAGGCTACGTTGGAGTGGAATTAATACTAATCATTGTTAATAATGTGTTAAGTGGACTTTTTAAAGTGAAATACAAGTAATTTTAACATGTATAGATTTAAAATGAGTATAATAATGATTTGGAAAATGGGGAAGAATTAATAAATGAAATTAGGGCTTTCTTAATTCTTGTTAATGGTAGTTGATTAGTTTTGAGTCACCCTTAAAATGGAAATACATGATTATTGCATGATGACTGTAAGATGGTATAAAATTCATGCAAGGCTCAAATGGATGAGTTAGAGAGAACAAGAGGTGAGCTGAGAGGAGAATAGGGGATGGTGAATAAGAGAATAAAAATATAGAGAAAGAAGTAAAAATAATACAAGTGTAATTTTATCTTAGTCTTGAAAGCAACTTACCAGGTCAATAATGAAATTAATTTCATATGCTTGTATGATTATTGTTGTGGTTTGAATTCTTTAAATTTATAAATGTAAATATTTTTAGTAAAACATAGTCTTAGCCCTATGGATGGCTCGGCCATCCACATAACTTAGCCAAAATACATATAAATTCCTAAGACTACAAACTATTTGGTTGTGGTTGTTAAGCCATTAGGGTAAAATAGATTTAATTTCTTAAATTATTATGCCCTAGTTGAAAAAAAACCCTAGGCAGATGTTATGGAAATATTTGAATATATAACTAGTTTTTGAGTCTTTTATATGGGTATCATAAATTGAAAGAAATGTTTATTATTTAAATATGTATTAGTATAAACTCATATAATAGATATGATTTGTTAATTAAATATATATACATATATTGTGTATATTGATATACATAGAACCAAATTATTTTGATAAAAAAAAATTCTAAGTTAAGATGATTTGTAAATGATTCATTATTTAAGATCAAATTCTATTGTTTCATTTTATTATCCTAGTAGTCGATAAATACCCAATCAACTTGATAAATGATTGTGTAAAATTCAATAGTTAAAAATTGTAAATAGAGTTATTATATATAAAAACAATGGTTTGGATATTCATTAAATATAATATAGTCCATGTGTAGTGTATATGACACATCAATTTATATATACAATAATATGTATTTACATATTACATGAAATACCAAGTAAGGATAAACATGTGAATTTATGTTTGAAATTTAGAAATGGAAAAATGGATGGAATGTATAATATATTTCATAATGAATAAATGTTTATACCTTGTGAACAAATTATTTGGTATAAATTTGAGGCAAGTTTTCATTCCAAAATTTTACATCGCTTATAATATCAAGGTGAAAATAAATATAGAATAGGGGATGTGTCTTAAGGAACATATGGAATAGGGTAAGTGACATTAAGGAACATGAAGAACATATTTTGTTTCAAATAAAAATAATATAAAAGAAGACAATATATTTTATTAGATAAGAGATAGTCGAAGTGAGGAATAATTTTATAATATAAATGTCCTTTAAACGTAGTTAATAATTAAGTCAACTATATATTGGTATGGACAGATGTCTATGAGATAAAATACCTCCTTTGGAATGTTATGATTATGGATGCATCAAAAATCAATTTGAATCTTGATTTTTATATAAAAATTATGAAAGGATATATAAATTCTTAATGGTTAAGATAAGCACAATGCATGACTTATGCTTATAATACTATGTTTTCCAAAAATATGAACATCATTGAGAAATTTTAAAATAATAGGGTATTATATTTGAATGATTTTGGGTCAAAATCATACCAATTCTAATATGGAGATTTATATCAATCTCATAGAGGCTATAATAAGATAATGGGATCCATTTTAGATTTATTATCTAGTTTATATAAAGGATTATTGAATAAAATAGTCTTTAAAATAAATGGAAATAAATGCCATGTTATGGTAGAATTATATATATATATATATATATATATAATGAATAATGAGGACCTAAGTTCACCTATATATAGGTCCTCATTCATCTATATATAATAGGTATGAATATATTGGATGATTCCCATTTTTATTTGAATATTAAAGTCAAAAACATAAAGGATGCTTTGCTTAAAAATTTATGCATAAATCCTTCATATAATTATAATTTAAATAAATATCATTCTTAATAGTTACAAATCATTATGTCTTTAAAAATATTTAATATTGTTGTAGTAATTAAGTAGTATGTGCAATATATTGTGAAAATTATGGTTTTATTGCATTGTATTTACTTATCAAAAGTAGATTCTTTATTATGAGTTGTAGTTTAACTTTTTGGTAAATAAAAAAGTGTTTTTCATGGTTATTATATGTAATAAAAAAATATAAGGATAGAGATTCATTCATAAATTTGATGGACTAAATGTATGCAAATTTATTATTCATGTTAATAGTTAAATTAATGCTTGCTATTAGGAATAAATTTATATGAATCCATTGGTTATTGAGAGCTTAACCAGATATTGCATTGTTGGTACTAACTAAACAATGAGATGGACTTCACTAGATTACTTAGCACCACCAATACCAGACAAAGGTAATCCAATCAAGTGGTGTGTATGAATTTGACTGATCCTAAAGATCAATAACTAATTGAAAAATTTGGCCAAAGTAATTTTAAATAAGCATTATCATTTCATATGTATGATTTACATGCTTGTGAAATATCATGTTAGAATATAATTTTTCTTTATGGTACATATCATGTAGTATAAATCTTATAGAACACGGATCCTAACATCTCTCTAGATTCCTACACTATCACTATCTACCCATCTATAGAGGGAGGTCCATTCCCTATTTGGGGGATTGTGAAGGGGATCTATGGTCCATGTTTGGTGTGGAAAAGTGCTAAGATGATTATCTCCCTCCCCATTGTAGTACTTAATTGGAGACTATGCTTGAGATTTATAGGGATACAAGAGTTAGAGTGACTCAAGCTCCATGGAGCATTGTATCTATCATTGTATTTATGTTGAGACATCATGCTTATTTGAAATGTAATTTATATAATTTTTGTACATTAAAAATAGTGGATGTATTATTTTACCATCTGTGGTTGGATTTTAATATTATTACTTTCCTTATGTAGTATTATATGTTATGTAAGATGCTAGTGATCTATAACTATTATTTCTACATGTTTACTTCTGTTAATATACTTAATATGATAGTTTCACTAATTATATTCTCATGGTGTAATATAATGAAATAATAAGTGTGGTGTAAATGTTTTTAAAAAAAAATACTATATTATTCTAGTAAATCCATGTATAGATGTTACATTGTGGTATCAAATTTTTGACTCAAACTCTAGGCCTTAATGAGTCCACTAATATTTTTCATATTTTTATGTTACCATAATGAATAATGGTGCAAGTAAGAGCATCAGGTGAGCATCCTTCAAATGTCAATGACAATAACCCTTCATTTAATCATAACCAATTTGCTACTAAATAAGCAACAAAGTTAGATCAAATTCTTGAAACCATGAATGAGGCTAGGGACAAAATCATAGTCCTAGAATAATAAATTAATGGATAAGAAGAAGAATCCAATTTGGATAAGATTGAATATTATCCTACTGAACAGTAAATTCCTTAAGAGCAAAGATACAAGGAAGTACCTAAGATGTGAGAGCACGTGTCATTATAGAACTGGTAAGGGATATGAAAAAGATGAATCCACTTAAGTTTTATGGAATCATTATAGGAGATGGATTTGAAGCATGGTTGACTGAAATGGAGAAATATTTCAATATTTGAAACTACTCCAAGGTCACAAAATATATTTTGGGAGTTTATCAATTGGTTGGTGAAGCAACTATGTGGTGGGCCATAAGAAGTTGGGAATGAATATGAATTTGACCACTACCACTTGGGAATAGTTTGTAACACTATTTATATCATGGTGTCTTCCAAACTTTATTTTGATCAAAAGCTTGTAGATTTTGAAAATTTGAAGCAAGGAGACTTGTCAATAAATGAGTACTAGTAACAATTCACCAAACTTCTAAAATATGTACCTCAGTATCATGTAAATGAGAGGTTCAAGATTAGGAAGTTCATCATGGGATTAAAACCTTAGATTGGTAGAGAAGTGGAAATTCATGGACCATCTACTATGGACCAAGTTTTTGAGAAAGTAGTTAAACAGGAGCAAAAGTTGAATTTTCTTGCTTAAGTCAAGGACAATTTTAAGAAAAAATTTGGAAGTTCAAAGCCAAACTTCAAAAATAAGAACTAGAAGCAGAGGATTGGAGACTCCAAAATTAAATTCAATAATCAAAATACTAGATTCAACACTGGTTCAAGTAACAATAAACTTTGTAATGGCTTTAAAGGTGGTTTCAAGGGAAACCAGTAGTTAGATAGAAAGGGACCACCAGGAGGTTACTTCATCTATGTAGGTGACCATTTTTCATGTGAATATACCTAGGATAAATTAAGGAACAAAGGTTCTACCCCTTATCAAGGAAATTTTCAATAACATATTCATGCAATAGTAGATAATCGATAAGCCAAATTCCAAGCTTCGCCCATAGAACTATAAAGTATTTTGTTTGAACAATGACTTTCCATTTTAATAGATATAGGGGATATGGAATGTTTTATATCTCCTAATATTCAAAATAAATTATCTAATAATGTTGGTATAATTTCAAATGCATGGTCAGTACAATATGGGAATGATTCTAATGTCTAGGTTGATAAGTGTTTAGTACAAAATAAATTAGATTTATAGAATTCACAATGGTTGTGGATATTTATGTAGCACCACTAAGGTCATATGATGTGATCATAAGAGTCAATTGGATTTAAAATCATAATGCCAAGATTCACTTTTATCTGAAAAGGGTTGAGTGTGTTGATGATTCTGCAAATTAGATACTAATTTAGGGTGAGATAAGGGAATTAATGCTTAGGTAGATTTATGCAATGCAACTCAAAAAATCCCAAGGTAAAGGATGTCAATTATTTATCATTAATATAAATAAAATGGAGGAAACTAAAGAACCATCAATTGAATATTATCCTTTCCTTAATAATTTTCATGATATCTTTCTAGAGGAATTATCATGATTGCCTCCTAAAAGAGTGTTTGATTTCTCTATTGATATCAAACTAGGATCTGAACCTTAGTCTAATGCTCCATATATAATGACAACCACTAAATTATTCTAATTAAAGGTACAAATTTAATAAGTATTGTCCAAAATTTTGATCAAACCAAGTGTGTCACTATAGGGTACACCAGTTGTCTTCATTAAGAAGAAGGATGACACTCTTCAAATTTACATTGACTATAAAATGTTGAATAAAGTGACCATCAATAATAGGTATCCACTACCTTGAATAGATGATATTTTTGATCATATGCAAAGATAAATTATCTTTTCTAATAATAATCTTAGAGATGGATATCATCAGTTAAGGATAAAAGATGAGGATATTCCAAAAATAACATTTAGAAATCACTATGGACATTAGGAGTTTCCATTATTTACATTTGGGTTAATGAATGCATTTATATCATTCATGAATCTCATGAAAAGTGTATTTATATATTACATAGATTTAAAAAATTGGTCTTTTTATATGACATATGCAGTTATTCCAAGGATTAATAAGAACATCTTCAACATTTGGAGTTGGTTTGCAATGCCTACAAAAGCACAAGCTATATGGAAAATTATCTAAGTGTGCCTTTTTACAAAATAAATTGCAATATCTAGGACATATTATCTCATTGGATGGAATTTTTGTTGATCCAGATAATATAAGAGCCATCATGGAGTGGTTGGTGTATGCACTCAAAAATGCATCATGTCTATAAATCAATCCTAACTTAGAGAAGATAGATCATACTTACACTTCTGATTGGGGATACATTAGATAATAAAAAAAATGACCAAAATGAGGATTTATTAGACCCAATTAGGGTATATCTTACTATAATAAACAACGATAGAGAGGGTTCCAAAGCCTCCAGTCAAGCACAAACACATAATAACCATAGTTAGATCCTATGTTTTCATATTTCACTAAACTAATAACAAGTAAAGAAAAGTTTAATCTAGTGCTCACCAAAGCTTGTGGTATAAAGTAGGGGTAATAAATAAAAAAATTAAACATGCATAAGATACATATACTCATTTCAATGTATATGGAATCCTAATGCATGGAATAGAAGTACAAATGCATATTTAGCTACTCTTATAAAGGAGGAACAAAGTTATGAATACTTACCTTTGAATATGAACCCACTAAACCTCAATCTCTCCCTTGGATAAGGTGCTTCACAAGAGGTTTTTTTGGTATGTAAAGATGATAAGGATAAATTAGATCTAGACTACACAATATATCAATGCATCTAAAATACTTATCCACAAGACAAGATCTATATCTCCAATGAAAGTATGAAACCCTAAGTTTACTCCTCAAGTAGAATGGTGGATAAGAAGATGAAAAATAGCTCTTACTTCTTCTTCTCTTCCCTAAATAATGGTGAAATGATCTTGTATATATAGGAGGATTTAACCCTAAGCCATTCCAAAAGTTCTAGCCAACAGGGTTAACCTAGTCGACCTAATACTGTTATGGACAAAAATTCACTAGGTCACGGGCTAGGTCAATCAAGAGCCAACCTAGACCCTAAATGAATTTTACCCAAAATTGTATAGGGTTGACCCAGTTGAGCTAGTATAGTGAATAGTCAAAAATGGGTTTAGGTTAGTAAAATGAGGACAAAAGGTGGGAAATTATTGAGGAGTACATAATAGAGAAGAAAAACCTTAGGGATATGGTTTTCAGGAGACAAGTGTGTAGATAACAAGTGAAAAAAGGGAGAACAATCTTGCAAATCATTAATGGTCTACCCACCCCTTTCTTGGTGCACCCCTTAAGGCATGCACTTAGAGAGATTGAGACTCAATGAGTTCTTTCAAGATAAAGAGCATCAGTAATTGATAAAAGTTTGAAAATATTATGAGTATACATATACCCCACTCAAAGCTTATCACATGTCACATGAGTGCAACATGGGATGGTGTTTTAAGAATAAAACATGATAACACATAATGTTGATACTAAGGAAAATTTAGTAAGAAGCAAATAAGATAAATGAAAGGATATAATTAAAAAACACATACCTTTACTTACCTTACTATTATAGACAAATAAGGAGGCTGCAATAGATGTTCAAGGCATCCAATGTGAAGAACATTAGGTAAACCTATAGAGATTAGTGCAAAAAAGAGAAAAAAATCAAAAACTTTGGAATATAGGCATGTAGTAGTGAAAAATATTCTATACAACATCATGATTTTAGAACTTTTTATAGTTCAAAAAATGGTTTAGCAAAAATAAAGATATGAGAAAAATAATAAATTTGATGGTAAATATTTGAAAGGTAAAGTGAAAAATAAGTTTAAATAGGATGGAAAGAAAATCATTTACTTATTGTTTGACTTGTTTTGAGAGAAAATAGAGATCTAAGGTACCAAATGAAAGGTAGTAGAGCTAAGATGATGAGGAGATGACATCTAAGATGAGAGGGATACCTAAAAATCACAACAAGCATAACATAAGTAGAGAAATGATAATTTCAAATTTGTTTTGAATATTTTATTGAAAATTAAGCATTTTATATAAATTTGTAAATTAGACCAATCCTAGAAACTAGAATGAACCCTAGATAGTTGTTAAGGGTATTAGAGGCCAAAAGGGGAAATGGGTTGAAGAGAATTGGAGTAATAATTGTTGAAATCATTTATTACAAGTAAGAAAAGGAGTCAGTAATCTAAACCAACTAGGTTGATCTACTAGGCTAAAACTTTTGATTCCACACTGCTGACTTAGTAGGTGTAGGATGACTCAATTGATTTTGGAAGCTTCTGACTTAGTACCTCACTACCAACTTTGTAGGTTAATCCACTCTTCTAAATTAGTACTAAGGGGGGAAATGAAAGGATCAACTTAGTTTTTTAAGTCAACATGGTCAATTGTGGACTATTTGGTAAACTTAGTGGTTGACTAAGTGACCCAAATAGTATGAAAATGTATGAAATAGTCTGAAATAGCATTAAAAAGGCCCAATATGCTTGACTAAGTAATGAAATGACCAACTAAGCTAAAAATTGGTCAAATTGGTGAAAAAATGGATATATTCATACAAATTAAGTTTTTTTATTTTAAAATTTAAAAATAATGTATTTAATTATAAGTGACATGGAGGTCTAATACATCTTGTATTATTTGATGGTTATAGTGACATCTAAGATTCTAGTGATTGGTGGATGTAGCATGGCTCCCAGACCTTTTGGAGTGATTGATAGTGGAGGATTGATATAGGTTAGGCACACTAGGTCTAGGAGGTATTATGGATATGTGTCAAGTCTCATTGAGTACTAATATTATATTCATGTTCTTAGGAGCCTAGTAATGATTGACTAACACTTTTATATGGGTGGTGGATGGGGATACAGTCAAGGTGGGTATCACCCTAGAGGATGTCCATGATATTCTTATACTTTTGATAGGAGGTACACTTATGATCATGGGGTACTTAATAGATAGGAGGAGAGGTGAGCCTTAACCTTATGGGTCATGGGATAAAATAAGATAAATCTTAGGTTGAGAGTTATCCTATTTGACATGTATACAACTCATATTCTAGATATCTAGAAGGTAGTGATAGGACTTGTGATAGCATGAGTGTTGTATCATAAATCAGATATCAAGGTATCATTGTATATGATAGCCTTGTACCAATCTATTTTAGATAAGGGATCACTATATGATCTAGGTTCTATCATCTAGGTTTAGTTCATGCATGATATGTATGGGATATTTTCTAGAGGGTAGAAAACTATGGGGCTAGTGATTTTATTAAGTGTGTGGATATATGAAAGGTTCCTAATGTACCAACCAGATAGGTTGCCCCATGTGGTTGATGATCATTTGCCTTAGGTGTAAAGGTGGTAATAAGATTAGGTAGCATAACTCATGTCTCATGTGTTATAACTATAGATAGTCATGCAAGATGATATCATGTGGTATCCATATGGGCACATCATGATAGTGTGGTCAAGTTAGAGGATAGTGGCGCTATAAATAACATGAGAATAAATTATAGGCCATTACACTTGTTGGATAGAGTTTCATCTAGTGGTATGCATACCAAGATAGTTGGAACTCCCTCACCTATTATCTCTGATAGTAGTACCCACATTTTGGGCTAGAAATGTGAGAGAGCCAAAGGGGAGAAGAGGAGTGGGATCACTAGTTAATAAACCATAAATCAAACTATAATATGATATATCATGGACAAGTCAAGCATGATGGATAATAAATAGAGAGGAGATGGATTTGGATGCAAGAGTGCCATAGGTACTAAAGCCAACACCATATCAAGAGGAGTGGTGACCACATCAATCACACCATCAATATACACACTAGCAGTAAGAGAGAGCACATAGGGTGGTCATCTCAGATGACCCATCAGATGGTCTAAGATAGAGTTGGTCTATAGAATAATCACTTAGGTGGGGCTTGAGATGGGCACAAGTGGTGGCCTCTAGGTTTACATTGATTGGGTAGTGTCCCATGGATAATGTACTTAGAAGATGAGTTGATGGAGAGAACATACTCAATGATCATGCAGATGGGGAGATAGTAAAAGGTGACACTTAGAGAGGTAATAAATGGTTTAAATTTTACTTAAATTTTTGAGATAGATTAGAGATAGATAAATTTTGAGATATATCTATGATCTTATATCTATCTGGATTGAATTTTTTAGATCTTGTGGAGGAGACCAAATGGATATCCCTAGTGAGGGGAGTAATCCATGAGATCTTGGATGATTTGATGATGCCATATGACCCTACTACACTAGATGATCCCATGACACTATCTGCCCTAGATCAAGTGAGTTGGTTTAGACTAGCAGGAGAGGCTATGAGGCAAATACATGTGCATAATGATAAGATACAACCACCAACAAGGGTGGGAATGGTAGAGGCATAGGCATGGAAATATTTGTCTCAAGATAAAGCTATATATATATGGATATCATAATCCAACTAGCATAGGTACAAGCCCAGGTGGCCAACCTATAAGGACAAGTGATAGGTTTGAGATCCTAGACAACTTATTTACAACATACTATTTAGAGGGGATTGTTTGAGGAATATATGGAAACACATGGATATGCCATAAGATAGATAGGATAGAGCCCAATCTAAGAGTTAGAGTGATGTATTTTTTTACTTTTTATCAAAAACACATGATATATTTATAGATATCTCATTTTCATAGTTGGATGTTGATATTATGTGTTTTATATTATGGTTGTGGTTATGGATGCATGGATATATTTATTTATAGAACATGTATTTATATTTTGTTTTATATGTTATAAGAAATATATGACTTGTGATTTCTTTTCTAGCATTATGTAGGACACTTGTATGGTTAAAAATAAATAAGAAAAAAGGACTTAGCTAAGTATAATCAATCAAAAAAATGTACTACACATTATTTTATGTTGGGAAATGTGTAATAACAAGGAAATGACTAAGTATAAGAAAATAAGAGATGGTAAACAAGAGGGTAAAAAGATTGTTTTTAAACTATGATAAAGATTGGCACCAAATTAAAACAAGTAAAATCACACTAAATCACATTGAGAAGTATGAAAGTAATGTAAATAAAGTGGAAATCACTTTGAAAGAAAAAATTGGTATAAAAACAAATAAATTAAATCAATCCATCATACTAAATCATGTTTAGGAAGTATAAAAGAAAAACAAAATTGGCAAAAATGGGTTTTAAATGTATCATACTAATTCAAGTTAAGAAGTATGAAAAACTCAGGAAATGGTTGGATTATTACGTGTAATCAAAAAATAGGAAGATAAAAGTGAAAGAGTAATGAAGTAAGAATAAAATATACTAAATAAAGATGGGAAGCATGCCAATGATGTGTAACTTCATAATCAATCACATCTTATCTCATATTTGACACATGTAATTTTTTTATAACTTAGATTATTGGAAAATTTTATGAGGAAGGCCAAGTCCTATCTATGGTCTTACACTATAACTCACAAAAGAAACACCAATGAGGTAAAATTAATGTGATAATATATTAATAATGGATTTTGTTAATACGAATGTGAAATTTTGGTAATTTGTGGAGAAGGTTGGGTCTTATCCATGGTCTTACAATGCAACTCAAAAATAGAATCCCTAGGGGAGTGATCAGTGAATAAAATAATATTTATCAAGGGGAAATATTAGGATTGTAGGGAGTGAAAAAAAGGGGATTTAAAATCATAATGTACGTGTCTTATGAGAAGACCTTAGGAGACACAAGGTATACTAAGGACATGATAAGACACTAAGTAACTAGTGAACATCAATTTACAAAGGTGACATGTTCGTTATAGACATAAATCTATGTAGGCAAAAAAGTGTGATACTAAGATAAAATCATGAAGGTATATTGGTATAAGAAAATTATAATTTACATACCTTCCCAAAACATGTTCCCCATTCCTCAAGACCCCTTATAGAGCCATCGGTCTACTATGAAGATTGGGTACTTGTGTGAGAAAGTAGGTAACACTAAAATATTTTTTTATCCTCATTTTCTAATCTACTAGCCTACCACACCCCAATGAACCTTGAATCTATCATGAGGCCAAATTTAGAGTTTGATATTTGACTATAAAAAAGAGATGTGCTTTGAATAATGTCTTTTGATGTGATTTGACTTTTGAAAATTTTCAATGTTTTGCATTTTGGATCATTACCTTTTGTTAAATGATTTGGATTTAAAATATTTTTATGGATTTTAAGATTCCTCCTCCATACAGACTTGGAATGACTGGTCATGAGAGATAGAGTGATAAATATGAATGATCTTTAGGATTTGGATAAAGAAAGCTAAATAACCAAAGACACAATTGACTAGGACACTTAGGCTTAACAATGAAACAACATGTTATCTTAAGTCTCAACCATGTATATGCTTAATTTGAGAAAAGGAATAAAGGGGAAGAAATGAGATCCAAATTGGACTGGTAAAAGGAGATTATACTGATATGAATTGTTTGATAACTAATAACATGGCATACAAGGAATGACTAAAGGGAACAAGGTTTGTATAACCAAGTCACAATAATAATTATCTATGTGTATAGAGATAAGATAGAAAAAATCATCAAAAAGAGAACAAAGGAACCATAAGAAAGAAACTCAAGAATAAAAAGAACGAAATGATAAATAATAAGTCCATAAGCAAACATAAATGACATTAAAATAAATATAAATCATGAAATCAAATTCACCATGGAGGATATATAAGAAATTGAAACAATGTCAAATGATATAACAAATAGATAAAGATAAAGTTAGAACACATGAAAATCCAAATTAAAATGTAAGAACACCATGCATGTGCTCATAATTACTAATAGATTTGTCCACACACATTATCCAAAACATCTAATAAGTATTTATAAAGTTTATTGCAAACTATAACTAATATCTCATCTATCTTTAATGAAAATTGGGAGAATACTTCACATATAATATCCTTAATAGAAAAGGTAGGAATGTTTGATGGATTGTGTTAAGGAGGTGTATCTTGTAAGGGATGCTTAGGAGAATTTTGGGAGTGGACTCTAGGAAATTAAGGGATAATTGATGTGGAAAGATCCACAAGTGAGGGAAGGTCCACAAGTGAGGGACTCATGGGTGGAGGAACAAGAGGTGAATAAGGGACCATAGGAGGAGAAGGAACCACATGAGGTGGAACCATGGGGGAATAAGGGGGAGCCTTTTTATGAGGATGACCTATGGGAGGAATGGTAAAAGGTATGAGAATAGTTAAAAGGTGATATTTAAGATGTTACTGAAAGATGTAGAAATGATTAGTGTGATGAGTGCCACATTAGTGCCAAAGATAATAGACCTCTCCATACTTATGGATATACTTAGGTAGTACCTTTAGGGGAGGTATAGTCTTGTTTAGGATTGAGGGGTAGTAGGATGCAAATTATCGATATATTATCATAGCTTATGATAATGCATGGATGAATGATTATCTATGTTGTGGAAATAACAAATACACCTGTGAGTAGGCTTAGTATGGGTACTCATAGAAGGAGGTGTAATAGAAGTGGAAGGAACTTAGGAAGGCTAATCATCCCATTTAGTGGGAAATGGATCCAACTATAATAAAGGAATCAAACCATCACCAAGAGAATGTGGTGTTGGTGGAGAGATAGGGAAAGGCTCAATAGGAGGAGCGATAGGATCAAAAGCAAGAATAGACTTAGCCAAAGTGGGTATAGGAACAAGATCCAAATTGGGATCTACTAAGGGAGGGTCAATTTATATAGAAGGTTGGAAGAGGGTTGCATGAATCTTAAGGATAAGTATGATATAGGGGTCATGTTACCTATCAAAGTAATAGGGCCCAGTCATAGCACAATCCATAAGCATACTCTTTCAATGTTCTTCAAAAATCAGAGGTGTCTGTACCATATCTACCCTATGATAAAGAGGAAAAATGTTAAAATTAGGAATGATATACTATGTAACATGAGAAGATATACTAAAATATTTAAGTAAAGAAGAATGATAACAAATAATCTTAACATCATAATCCTGAATAAGACTACCTAAGAATGGATCATCTAAGGTATACCCATCATCACAATCAGGTGTATGAAGATCAATGACATAGGTAGGGATGACATTGTCATTTAATGAGGTGTGATAAATGGAATGTTGAGTCTTAGTTGAGACAATGGGGAAGTCATCGTAAGGTGGTTTGTGAGAATGAGGTTTCAATGAAGAGGGAATCTAAGAGATGAGATGAGGTGAGAGATCATAATTTTTAATCTTGAGATTGATCTCATCAAGCCCATCATCATAAAAATCTAATAGGTTAGGGGAAATATTCCTAATGAGTTTAGGATGATCATTATAACCTTGAGTGGAATTGATGGGAAAGTTAAATCATTGTGACTCATGAAATGGAACACATGGCAATGGTTCAAGTGTAGGAATATTGAATACACCCTTATCTTTGAATTATTAGAAATCCTAAGGATTTGTATCACCCTGAGTCCTATAGATGGCTCCATTGTGATGAAATTTTATATACTAGTAAGCAAAAGAAGAAACTGGTATCATACAATGAGTCCATAGCCTACCAATTATAATGTTGTAAGATAGAGGAAAGTTGAATAATCATCACCTTCAGATGAATGGTGATAGATGGGATGGTGATGTGGATCCACACAAAACCTAAGGGAGGCATTTGCCTTAGATCATAGCCTTGACATGTGATGCATGTGGATTTGAGATTTCATTCATAATATCTAAGAGTTTTGATAAAATCAAAGGAAGTCACATAAGTACCATAACCCTCCTCAATCAAGGAATGCTTTACTTGGATATCACCAATTTAGACACCAATGAATAGAGGGGGATCATCTATATTAATTACAATCTCATTGAGAATCATGGAAGTGATGAGAAATTTGAGGGAAAGAAAAGTGTCCATTTTTTATCAACATGGATGGACATCTCTTCACATTATTGTAATATGATATATTTAGTTCTAGATAAGGTTGCTTCATGTCCTTCTAGGGGAGGATGAGGGTTGTTTATTTTGAATAAAATTTGCATAATATGGTTATAATGACATGGAGATGTCCTCATAAGCTCAAAAATTGGAATTTGGTATGGGAGATTAGTGAGTTATGTGATAGGATCCCGCTCATCATACCCCATAAGAAGATTATTGGAAATAGGTGCATAGTTTTGAAGGAGGTCCTTGGATGGAGGAGTTGAAGTACATGTGAATTTATGTTGATAAGAGGTAGAAGGTTTAGTGAGAGGAAAATTTGGTATATTATGTTGAGAATATGAAGTAGTTGATGCAAGATGGTTTTGAGAATTATTAGAAGTGTTGATAAAAGCTTGAGTTTCATTAGTGTTAGGTAAAGAAGATGGAGGGATGGTAGAAATAAAATGGGAAGTGTTATATAAGGGAGGAGTTGGAATTGGTTCATCAAAATTTATAAGGTCATCTTTCCCCAACTCATTTAAGTGAGTTGGATAATAATCATGGATAACATAAAATGTGCAAGATATGGTGCTGTGTAGATAGGTTGAGGATCAATGAAATAAACCGCCCTTCACATATTAGTCATATTAACCACATTATCTTTAGGATTTGGGTTAATAAGACTGTCTACACTATTGGTAAAAGGCATGGGCTTGTATTGACTATCTTTGTGATTTAGAAGAGGATCTTTATAGATGGCTAAATGAGCATTATCTTGATTTAAAGCTTGAGATTTAGTATTTGTTTCTTGGGCTTTGAAATCAATGTCATAGGTTTATTGGTGTTTTCAAATTATAGAATCATGGTCAAAATTGGGACCAAGAAGAAAATCCATATCCAAATTAAGAATCTACCTATAGCTCTCATGAGAATGACCCCAATAGTGTGAAACTAACAAAATTTATTAGGATCATACCAAGATTTCATAGGACAAGTGGGATCAATTTCTCATGGAAGAGGCATTGGTATACATTTTAGTGATTTGGTTGAGGATAAAGGTTTGTGAACATTGATGTTATTATCTAAATATTAATGAGGATTGGTAAATTTTTGAGAAAGAGGAGATAGTTTTGAAGACTGGTTAGGAACAACAACTTGAATAGTGTGAATGGTGTCATAAGAGTCCATGACACCATCATTGGTAGCATGACCATTATTGTTCTTGAGTAATATATGAGTACCTTTAGAAGGTTGGGATGGATCGAATTGATGCATAAGGAAATATTGATGTTTAGATTGGTCAATAGCTTCCTCTAAGGTATGGGGAGAGAGAGTCTAGACCTAATATTGTAACTTGGGAAAAAGCATTGGTGAAGAGATGGAAAAGGTTATCATTGACCATATTATGTTCACATTTGTTGGATAATTTCATCCAATGTTTAGATAAATCTTAGGATATTTTAATTTCAAGTTTCTTATAATTGATAAAATAGGCCAAGGTATTATTTAGAAGAGCACTAGTTTGGAAATCTTAGACTAGAGAATTTACTAAATATTCTAAACTAGTAATATAATGAGTTTTAATTTGGTTATACCAATCTAAAGCATCACCTATGAGAGTTTTGGATAATAGTTTGATAGTGGTAAAGGTATTTAATTTGACCTAGTCTTTATATAGATTTATAATTGTTTTTAGATGAAGATTAGGATTAGTAGACCCATTATAAGAAATGGTAGGGGTGATACCTCCTATATCAATATTATCAATTTCAGATGCAAGAGTCTCATTTTGAAGATGCTTGATTATTTTTTTGATAAGAGGAGGTTGAGGTATGAGATTACCATAGGCATCCTAAAGAGGAGGTGGGGCATCATTTTGATTATGCATACCCCATGGCATCTATTGAGGGTGGGTTTGAAGATGGATAAGGTGGTATTGCATTTGCATCATTTAATTTGCATTATTATATTGAAAATAATTCATTTTATTAAGAGTTTGTAATAGGATTTGGTGGGTTTGAATTACATTTTTATCATTATTTAAATCATTAGAATTGGAAGTAGTGGCTTGGATACCACTATAGGTATTAATAAGAGATTCAAAAGAGATGTTAGAATGTGAGGCACTAGTGGAAAATTTTACTTATGTGGCAAAAGATGGACTAGTAAATCAATGAGAGGAAGAAGCACTAGAGGCATGATTACCATGGGTAGAAAATGATGCACCAATGGAATAATTAAGGATATTGGATCTTGGAAGAGGCCCACTAGATGTATAACCTTCCATATTAGTAGAGATACTAGGCATGGAGGTAGAGGAAGTCAAAGAAGAAGAATTCATGTTATGAGAAGGGGTCAAAATAGAGGGAAGAGGTTGGGAAACAAAGAATCTAGTATCCCAAAATCCATGTGAGAATGTGGGAGAAGGTGAATGAGGCTCTTCAGCTTGACCACTAATCATGAGATGGTAAATGGTAGAAGGATTTTTTCCTCAATGTTGAGGAAATTCAGAGATAAATAAGAGTATTTTAGGGTTGTACTCTAATTTGGGTTGATATTCAAGTGATAAGAAAGGATTAATAAATGAAGAGTAATGAGGATGGGTCCCATAGTTCATTGTGCAAGTGGATATATAAACATTACTTTCATCCATAAGAGGAGCCATAATCTACTTATGGGAGACCCTATGAGGGTTGGTAAGACTCATTATATCTATTGAATTCAACTCAATTGTATCTTCAAATAGGAAGTTTATAATGAAGGAGAAGAATTAGATAAATCAAAAGTGATGTAAAAAGGAAGGAAATAAAAAGAGGTAGATAAGAGTATAGAGTTGATTAGGTTGACCTAGTACTAAAATAGGGTCTAAAAATTAATAAAATAAGGATACAAAGTTGATAGGGTCAACCTAGTTTTGTAACGTAGGATAAAAATAAGGCATAAAAATGATATAAATTTGATAGGTTTAACCTAGTACTATAACCTAGGATAGAAAATAAACATAAAAAAGATATAGAGTCAATAAGGTTGACCTAATACTATAACTTAGGATATAAAATAAGAAGAAAAAGGATACAAAGTTGACATAGTCAACCTAGTATTGTATCCTTTGGGTCAGAAAAGAATACTATATCTATGAGGTCAATTCAGTACTATAGGTAGGGGAGAAGATAGTCTATAAGAGATTGTATCAAAAAAAATGATAGTGTACTAAAACAAGAAAAATTTTGCAAGTAATTTTTAAAGCAAGGAATGAAAAGAAACACAAAATTAATTAGGTCAATGAGGATGATCCTTTAGTCACATAGCACAAAACCTTACGCCAATATTGGCCAATGTAAGTTTTTTAAATACAACATACAATTGAGTAAAGAGAAAGCAGTCAACTTGGAAAGTAAATACTAACTAAGTGGTCATCTTTATTGTTGTTAGATTATTAGAGTATAATTTTAAGAGTGATAGGAAGTTATTTATAAATAAGGAACTAAAAAGCAATCTATGGATGGTTTTAAGATGTTTAGGTTGAATAGGATATGTTTTATCAATGGTATTGGATTGGTATTGAGCCCTACCCCCTCACTTCACATACCACAGTGATAAGGGTGTCGGGTGTTTTACCAATATATACCATTAACCACATGTTTATACTTGGCCAAAAAAACAAGTTATTTTCCCCCTTGGTGATGAAATCCAAGTAGGTAGGCCTTAGGTAGATAATTTTTTAAATACATTTTAAGATTATTTGATTTTTTAGTACGTGCATAAAAGAAAAAATAACACAACTAGATAGTTTATTAAAAAAACACCTAATTAGACTATGTGATCTATTATAATAATGCAAGAAACTAAAAGTGAAAGTGTGAAGTAATTACTATCATATAAGTGTTAAATCCAACTTTGAAACATAGTACAGTGTTAGTTCAGATGATAGTGTATGTAGAGATTATAGAATTGAGTTGATAATATGTATATTATACTATTGAAGTAAGGGTCTATTAAGAACTATGTCAAAAATGTCAACCTAGTATTTCAAATATAAGATAGAATATAGAATTAGGTCAATAGGGTGGACCTAGTTTATTGTATAAGGGTAGTTTTAAAGACTTTGAAAAGTAGAACTGTAATAAATAAAAGAAATGAAAGAGAAAGAGAGAAAGGAACCTTGATGGGTTGGAAGATGTAAAGGAAAGTGAGATTGATATTGAAGTGCCCTAATTTTTACTTGCAAATTTTGCCAACTATGTTGATTGAGTTGACCTAGTTCTATAGTTCTTTATTTGCTAAAACCTGTGAGGAATACTATATCGATAGTGTCGACCTAGTATATTTTTTGGAATTCTAGAAGTGTACTATGTCAACAAAGTTGACCTAGTAGCCTATCTGGAAGTGAAAACATGTACTATGTCAACCTATTCAACTCAATAGTAGGTATTTAATGAAGACCTACATAAATAGAATAGAGTCGTATTAATGTGACTATGTGTTAGACCTACGCATAGAAGTTAGAAACTATACTGGCACTGTCAAACTAATATCATAAATAATAATAATAATAATAATAATAATAATAATAATAATAATAATAATAATAATAATAATAATAATAATAATAATAATAATAATAATAATAATAATAATAATAATAATAATAATAATAAATTAATAAATAAAATGATAAAATAATGAAAAACATGAAATAAAATCTTGAAAGGGTTAGATTCATTTCAGGTTTACTAGAATATATGCAATAAAAAATTCATCATGTTTATAAATCAATCCTAACTCAGAGAAAATAGATCATACTTACACTTTTGATTGGGAATACATTAAATAATTAAGAACATGACCAATATGGGGATCTTTTAGACCCTAATTAGGGGATCTCTTACCAAAATAAACAATGCAAGGGAGGGTCATAAAGGCCCCAGTCAAGCATAATCATGTAATAACCCTAACTAGATCTTATGTTTTCATATTCCACTAAACTAATAACAAGTATAATTTAATATAGTGCTCACCAAAGCTTATAGCATAAAGTGGGGGTAATAAACAACAAACATAAACATGAATAAGAGACATATACTCATGTTAATGTATACAAAATCCTAATGCATGGAAGAGAAGTAAAAATTCATATCTATCTACTCTTATAAAAGAGGAACAAAGTTAGGAATACTTACCTTTGAAGACAAACCCATCGAGCCTCAATCTCTCCCTTGGCCAAGGTGCTCATAAGATGCTATTGTGGTATGTAAGGATGACAAAGATAAATCAAATCTAGGCTACACAACCTATCAATACATCTAAAATAATTCTTTACAAGATAAGATACGTATCTCTAAAGAAAGTATGAAACCTTAAGCTTGTTCCTCAAGTTTAATGATGGATAAGAAGATACAAATTAGCTCTTACTTCTTCTTCTTCTCTTCTCTAAATAATGGTGAAAATATCTTGTATATATAGGTATATTTAACCTTAAGCCCTTCCAAAAAATTTGGTTGACAGGGTCAACCCAGTCGACCCAGTATGTTATGGCCAAAAATTCACTAGGTCATGGGCTAGGTTGGCCAAGAGTCGACCTAAACCCTAAATGAATTTTACCTAAAATAGTAAAGGGTCAACCCAGTCGACCTAATATAGTAAATATTCAAAAGAGGGTTTAGGTTAGGAAAAGGGGGACAAAATGTGGGAAATGATTGATGAGTGTATAATATAGAAGAACAACCTTAGGGGTATAGTTTTCAAGAGACAAATGTGTAAATAATAAGTGGAAACAGGGACAATAATCTTTCAAAGCACTAGTAGTCTACCCACCCCTTTCTCAGTACAACCCTTAAGATGTGCACTTAGAGAGATTGAGAATCAACAAGTTCATACAATATAAAGAGCATTAGTAATTGATAAAATTTAGAAAATATCATGTGTATATAGTTGGCACCAAGAAATGTTCATGAGGTAAGGAGTTTCATGTGATTATTTGGATATTATATGAAATTTGTTTTGAATTTTTCCAAGATAGATAATTTGATCACCTTTTTTTAGCATAAGAATAAAAGTTTTATCTAGGTAGAAAAGTGTGAAGTAGATTTTTAGGAATTGAAAAAAAGGCTTACTTTGGCACTAGTGTTAAGAGTTCCTGATCCCAATGGTTAATTTTTAGTGATCATAGATGTATCTAGGGATAGACTAGGAGAAGTATTTATGTAGGATGGTGTAGTATTAACTCATGAGTCAAGGAATTTGAAGCCTTATGAATGAATTATTCCCCTCATGTTTTTGAACTTGAAATAATTATTTATACTTGATAAGTTTGGAGACATTATTTATTAGGAAAACTATTTGATCTCAAGACTGATAATTTAGGACTCAAATACTTTTTCACCCAACCAAATTTAAATTCTCATTAAAGGTATTGGTTATATATTTTATCTGACTATGACTTTGATATCAATTATATCAAAGGTAAGGAGAATGGATTAGTTGATGCCAAGAATCATAGAAGGTACATAGTAGTTATGGATACTATCAGGAGTACTTTCATCGATCATGTGATAAATTTATCACTAAGAGATGAATTATACAATTAGATCAAGAAAGCTTTGTCTTAAAATGATCAAAATCATATTTATATAAAGGATACAACTTGGAGAGTGATGGTCTTCTAAAATACAACAGAAGGATGTATGTGCCAGATCAAGAGAATATGAGGAGAATAGTGCTTAAGTAACTAAAAAACACCTTATATTCAAGACATCCAAGAGTAAAAAAGCTTATTATAGAGCTTAGACCACTTTATTTATGAAAAGAAATCAAGAAAGATGCAACAGACTTTGTGTCATGTTATCTAAAATGTTAGTGAGTGAAAGTTAGACACATGCATCTAGTTGGATTTCTATATCTACATGACATATTAGAGTGGAAATTATAGGTGATTAGTATGTAATTTGTCCAAATATTAACATTTTCATGAAATAGGCATGACATTATCTTGGTTGTAAATGATAAACTACCCAAAGTAACACAATTTATCCTAGGAAATTTGATAGATGATGCATCGGCTCTTGCAAAGATATTCATAAAAGAAGTGTATAAATTTCATGGATTTATAGATAATATCATATTATATCATGATCTTAGAATGACTTCTAGATTTTTATTAACTCTAAATTTAGCTTTGGGCATGCAACTAAAATTTAGTACTATATATCACCCACAAATTGGAATTCAAATTAAAAGAGTTAATCAGGTGTTAGAGGATCTTATTTGTATGTATTGCATAGATCAGATATACAAATGGAAATAATACTTTCCATTGGTTGAGTTTGCATATAATAAATCATATCAATTTGCCTTGAAGACGACGCCATTTGAAGCACTTTATGGGAGAACATGCAAGACACCAATTAGTTGGGATAGGTTGGAATATAGGGTATTATTTGGACCTAAGATGCTTTCAAAAATGGAGGAGCAACTTAGCTAAAACAAGCAGAGATTGGTTGAGGCCAATGATAGGCAAAAGAGTTATGCTAATTTTAATAGAATAGCTAGGTAGGTTGTTGTAGGTGATAAATAATTATTGTGTGTTAAGCCACAAAAGATGTTAATTAAATTTGATAAATTAGTAAAAATTTCATCAAGATATGTGGGGTCTTTATATGTTTTATAAGTGGTCAATCCTATTGTGTATAGGCTTGCATTCCCACCAAGCCTAACTCTATTTCATAATGTATTCCATGTATCTTTTTTTTAAAATTAGATAGTTGATCCTTTGCATGTGTTTGATTTGAATGATTTGTAGGTTATGGATCCTATGGTGGTCATGGTAGAGCCAATCATAGTAATTGACACTTATAAACTTAATTTCATAATAGAGAAGTGTCATAATGTAAGGTCTTGTGGGACCAATACTTTAAGGATACTACTACATGGGAGGACTATGGTGAGTTATATAATCTATTTCCACATTTGTTTTATTGATTTGATGTTAGATACTATGTTATTTTCTACTAAATTATGTTTATTATTTAGAACTATCATTTGAATAAGAGTCATTAGGATGATATCCAACTTTAGGGAGAAGGATTTTACATCTTGATTCTCTAAGTTGATTTACCTAATTATCCATGGATTGATATGGTTTTTAAAATGATTTTTTACTTTTTAACTAAATTTTAAATCATATATTTTTATGGGACATCTATATGTTACTTATATTTCATAATTATGAGTTGGATAATTATGAATTTAATACATAATGATTATGTTACATTTATTATTATAGTATTGTTTTATCATATATGTATCATGAAGTATTTGACTAACTACCTTATTGTCATGAGTTGGATGTATGAGAGTTCATACCTTATAGCATGATGGAGGGAGAGCATCATCAAAGAGGGTAACATAGATGGAGATGGTGAAGGATGATAGATAAATTTCTAGACCCATGCACACATCACATTAGATTTAATATGATATATGCATTGTGTATTTCAACTATTAGAGTTAGTATGTTTTGTAAGTTAATTTGTAGTTAATTCATATATATGAAATAAATATTTTATGTGATTACATCATGTATATTTATTTATAATTATTGATTAATTTTGTAATAATATTTTATAAAATTAATTATATTTGTTAAGATTATGAGAACGTAAATCTGGTAGACGATATCTAATTACTAATATATTTAGACTAACAAGATGTCTTGGAAACATTTTATAACTTTAAGATTGTTATTATTTATATTTGAGAATATAAATATAAACCAATCTATTAATATAGGGAAAGATATAGTTATCCTATATAGACTAGTAATAACACAAACAATTATCTGGCTATGATAAAAATAAATAATTGATTGGCCTATCATTTTGATATAGGAAAATAATTGTTATTGTGTTAGTCAATTTATCATAAAATGGGGAGGAGATATATACCTTATTAGTTATTAAAGGAGATTGTTTTATCCTAAATATATATACCTAATATTGTGGTCATGCATAGGATTTATTGGAGTGGAAGTAATACTTATCATTGTTAATAATATGTTGAGTGGACTTTTTAAAGTTAAACACACAGACTTTTAACATGCATAGATTTAAAATGAGTATAATAATCATTTGGTAAATGGAGAAGAAAGAATAAGTGAAATTAGGGATTTATTAATTCTGTTTAAGGGTATTTGAGTGTCTTTAAGTCACTATTAAAATGGAAAAACATGATTATTGTATGATGACTACAAGCTAGTATAAACTTCATGTAAGGCTCAAATGAACTAGTTGGAGAGAATAAGAGGTGAGCTGAGAGGAGAATATGGGATTGAAAAGAAGATAAAATAAATACATAGAAAAGAGGAAAAAGAATACAAGTAAAATTTTGTCTTAGTCTTGGAAGAAACTTACCAAGTCGGTGATGAAATTACTTTCATATGATTATATGATTACTATTGTGGTTTGAATTCTTTAGGTTTATAAATGTAAATATCTTTTAGTAAAAACATAGGATTATCTTTGTGGATGGTTCAACCATCCACATAACAAAATACATCTAAATTCATAAGACTACAAACTATTTGGTTGTGGTTGATGTTCCATTAGGGTAAAATAGATTTAATTTCTTAAATTATTATGCCTAGTTAAAAAAAAACCCTAGGAAGATGTTATAGTAGTATATGCATATATAACTAAGCATTTGATCCTTTTAAATGGGTGTCATCATTTGAAATAATTTTCTATTATTTAAATACATATTCGTATAAATATAGATAATAGATACAATTTATTAAGTATATATATACATATATAATGTATATAGATATATAGATAATCAAAAAATTTTAATATAAATTAGGTCTAGGTTAAGATGATTTGTAAATGATTCATTATTTAAGATCAATTTTTTGTTATTTCATTTTATTATCTTAATAGTTGATAAATACCCAACATACTTGATAAATGACTATTAAAATTCAACAATAAAAAATTGT
>JARHVA010001362.1:2682500-2695000 GCA_037957365.1 Torreya grandis | reverse complement strand
TTCCGTGGACAGAAGCGAGTGTTTGCATGATAAGTTTGAGTTGAAGTCTCAAGCTCGCATCTCTATTATTGGCATTACTATTTTTAGAGCCCTTGTTCAAGTGGCTTAACTGCTTGTTGGATGTACATGCTCATGTCTCCTAATTCTATATGTAGAATTAGATCTTCTTAGCTTTGTAGTAGTTTATAGTGAATTATTGTAATTCATTGTGTGAGAAGAACAGTACAGAATTGAATCAATCCAGGCTTGTTGGAGTTGATTGTTCTTGAGAGAGAGAGCTCTTGAGGAATAGAGATCTATTGAGAGATCTATACATCTAAGAGAGGTGTGGAAGAAAGAAGCTTTCTTCAATTGTATTCCTTTTGTAAAGAGTTTGTTAATACAAGTTTTTAGGGTGTTTTCTTGTATCTCTTGTTCTTGCTATTATCATTCTAATTACTTTTCAATCTAATTTAATTCTGTGTTTATTGCTTTCACAAGTGTAATCTATTATTGGTTTGATCCCCCAATAAGTGGTATCAGAACCTTGGTTACAGGTTCAGAGCTTGATAATTGGTATCAAAGTTCAGGTTCACTAACAGGTGGTTCAGATCTGTGTAGTGTGTATTGATTACAGGTTCTCACAGGAGTTTCTGTAGGGATTTCTGTTTGAGTGGGAGAAGCAATGGCAGATGAAAGTAAATTGAGAATGGAAAAGTTCAATGGCAAAAATTACCAACACTGGAGAATGCAGATAGAGGACTATCTGTATCAGAAAGATCTCTACTTACCATTAGGAGGTATTGCAAAGAAGCCCAAAGACATGGAGGATGAAGAATGGGAAGTTCTTGACAGAAAGGCTCTGGGTTCTATAAGACTGAGTCTAGCATCCACTGTGATATCCAATTTATCACAGGCAAAGTCTACGGTAGAGTTGATGACTACGTTAGCAAATTTGTATGAAAAACCCTTAGCTTCAAATAAGGTATATCTTATGAAGCAGTTATTTAATTTGCATATGAATGAAGGTGGATCTGTTTCTACTCATTTGAATGATTTCAATGGTATTGTGAATCAATTAAGTTTAGTGAATATAGTGTTTGATGATGAAATAAAAGCTCTTTTGATATTATGTTCTTTGCCTGAAAGCTGGCATGGCTTAGTAATGGCAGTAAGTAATACTGCATCTGCATCAAATATTTTGAAAGTAGAGGATGTTGTTAGTGTTATCTTGAATGAGGAAATACACAGGAAAAGCACAGAAGAGGCATCTGGGAATGCTTTAAGTTTTGAGAGCAGGGGAAGGCAAAAAGAGAAGAGCAAGAAAGGCAAATCAAGATCCAAATCAAAGGGGAAAGGCAGATCTAAATCCAGAAATGGCAGAAGGCCACAATGCTGGAATTGTGGAAAGATGGGGCACATAAGCAGAGATTGTTGGTCAAAGCCTAAGGAGGACAATCAGCATGAAGGAAAGGAAGAAGCCAAGATTGCAGGTATTGCACAGGATGCTTTGATTTTCTCTCTGCATAATAATATAGAATCTTGTGTATTAGATTTTGGTGCATCTTTTCATGCTACTCCTAACAGGGAATATTTCAGTGACTATATCCATGGAGATTTTGGAATAGTGTATCTAGGGGATGATGAGCCCTGTTAAATAATTGGCAAAGGTAAAGTGCAGTTGAAGATGCAGAATAGCAACACATGGGTGTTGAGAGATGTGATGCATGTTCCTAGCTTGAAGAGAAATTTGATTTCTACAAGAAAGTTAGGGGATGAGGGTTGTACAGTAACTCTCACAGTAGAATCTTGGAAGGTGACCAAGGGTGCACTTATTATGGCCAGAGGTAAGAGAGAAGGTACTCTCTATTTGTGTAATTGTGTTACTAACAAATCTCCTTCTGTATTATCTACTTCAGATGTGGATGCTAAATTGTGGCACTCAAGGCTTGGCCACTTGAGTGAGAAGGGGATGTCAATTCTTAAGTCTAAAGGTATGCTTTCAGATTTAAAAGGCATAGATCTAGAGTTTTGTGAGCACTGTGTATTTGGAAAATAGAAAAGGGTTAGTTTTCTCAAAACTGGGTCTACTAAGAAGAGGCACAAGTTAGAGCTTGTTCACACAGACGTGTGGGGACCAGCTCAGGTTACTTCCATTGGAGGATCACAGTACTATGTATCTTTCATAGATGATGCTACAAGGAAGGTATGGATCTATTATATTAGAAAGAAATCTGATGTATTTGAGACTTTTAAAGTTTGGAAAGCTATGGTTGAGAATGAAACAGGTAAAAGATTAAAGTGCCTGAGATCAGACAATGGCGGTGAGTTTTGCAGTCATAAGTTCAGAGATTATTGTTACATGCATGGAATCCGTAGGCAAAGGACGGTTCCAAGGACACCTCAGTAGAATGGTATTGCTAAAAGGATGAACAAGACAATAATGGAGCATGCAAGATGTATGAGATTGCATGCCAATTTTCCCTTACAGTTTTGGGCACAAGCTGTTGACACTGCAGTGTACCTGATTAACAGAGGACCCTCTACAGCTCTGGATGGTGGTATTCCAGAAGAGGCTTGGATAGGTAAAAAGGTTGATCTCTCATATCTCAAAGTTTTTGGTTGTGAAGCCTTTGTGCATATAGATAAGGAAAATAGAAAGAAGCTTGATGCTAAGTCTATGAGATGCACGTTTATTGGCTATGGCTTAGATGATTTTGGTTACAGATTGTGGAACCTAGAAACTAACAAGGTAATCAGGAGCCGTGATGTTGTTTTCAATGAAAGAGTGATGTATTGTGATCAGCTAAGGAAGTTGAATCAATCTAAGCAGAGCAATGGTGAATTGGATGAGGTGAAAGTCCAAGATGAGCTCGCGGGAAAAAGAAATAATCACTTACAGGAAAACATAGAGACCGACGTCGACAGGTTAGGAACCGGTGTCGGTAGGACAGAAACTGGCATCGGCCATACAGAGACTGACGTTGGCCGTACAAGTACCGAGGTCAGTCAGGCAAAATCAACATCGGCCAGTAATAGGTCTGCAGGTGATCGAGGTTGATCACTGTCAAAGAATTTGGGTGGACAGCGTGTTGTAGATGAATCTCAGACACCCATCAAGAGGTCAGAAAGGGTGAGTAAGCCTCCAATTAGATATTCTCCTTTATTTTATTTATTGCTAACTGATGGTAGAGAACTAGAGAGTTTTGAAGAAGCAATACAGGTGGAGTCCAAGAGTGAGTGGGAGCATGGCATGGTTGAGGAGTTGGAGTCCTTAAGAGAGAACCAAACATGGGATTTGGTTGAATTGCCAGCTGGTAAGAGAACACTTAAGAACAGATGGACTTACAGGTTGAAGGAAGGCGAGAATGGACAGATGAGATACAAGGCCAGATTAGTGGTAAAAGGATTTGCACAAAAGCCAGGTATCGACTTTGGTGAGATTTTTTCTCCTATTGTTAAAATGACTTCAATAAGGGTTGTATTGTCTCTGGTTGCTTTTGAGGATTTGCATCTTGAGCAACTAGATGTTAAGACAGTGTTTCTTCATGGAGATTTGGATGAGGAAATATATATGGAACAGCCAGAAGGATTCGAGGTCAAGGGTAAGGAGAAGTTTGTGTGCAGGTTGAAGAAAAGCTTGTATGGCCTCAAGCAAGCTCCTAGGCAATGGTATTTAAAATTTGACAGGTTTATGACTGAGCATGGCTACAATAGGTGTCAATCAGACCATTGTGTGTATTTCAAGAGATTTGATAACGGTAGATATATTATTCTATTGTTGTATGTAGATGACATGCTAGTTGCAGGGTCTCACATGTAGGATATCTCAGAGCTTAAGGTGAAATTAGCTCAAACATTTGCTATGAAGGATTTGGGAGCAGCAAAGAAAATCCTTGGCATGAGCATTAAGAGAGACAAGAAAAATCACAGGTTGATATTGTCTCAAGAAGATTATGTGGACAAGGTGTTGAAATGGTTCAATATGCAGGATGCTAAACCGGTAAGCACACCTTTGGCTGGACATTTTAAGTTGAGTAAAGAACAATGTCCTAATTCATATGATGAGGTAGAGTACATGAGTAAGGTTCCATATTCTTCCACAGTAGGGAGTTTGATGTATGCAATGGTGTGTACTAGACCAGATATTGCCCAAGTAGTGGGAGTGGTAAGTAAGTATATGGCCAATCTAGGTAAGGAACATTGGAAAGCAATTCAGTGGATCCTTAGATACCTGAGAGGAACCAGCAGTAGGCACTTGTGCTATGGAGGTTCAGATACTGCTCTACATGGTTATGTGGATTCAGATATGGCAAGTGATTTGGATGGCAGGAGGAGCACTACAGGTTATGTTTTCACTATAGGTGGAACGACGGTTAGCTAGATATCTAAGTTGCAGAAGGTTGTTGCCTTGTCAACTACAGAAGTAGAGTATATTTCAGCCACAAAAGCTAGCAAGGAGATGATATGGATGACACGGTTCATGGATGAGCTTGGTAGGGAGCATGAGAGTTGCAGATTGTATAGTGACAGTCAGAGTGCAATCCATTTGGCTAAGAATTCAGCTTTTCATTCAAGAACAAAGCACATACAGCGAAGGTATCACTTCATATGACAGGTATTGGAAGATGGTGAGTTGAAGCTGGAGAAGATCCATACAGATAGGAATCCTGTTGATATGTTAACCAAGCCAGTTACAAAGGAGAAGTTGAATCTTCATTTAACTTCTATTGGTCTTCATGACTGAGTTGAAGATGGAGGAGCTAGAAGATGTTGTTGTACAGGTACTGGTGCAGCTGTTTATCTCCAAGTGGGAGATTGTTAGGGTGTGGAGCTAAAAACTTCACCAAGGAGCATTCATTATCAGGTTCGGGTCTACACAAACACCGGCATCGGTCAAGAGCGATCGACATCGGTCACAGGCAGTTACAGAGGCACCGACGTTGGTAGAAGGTCGGTCGACGACAGTCACAGACAAGCAGCAGGAATCGACATCGGTTACCTGCGTGTCCAGAGAGCTATTTTTGTGGACAGAGCGAGTGTTTGCATGATAAGTTTGAGTTGAAGTCTCAAGCTCACGTCTCTATTATTGGCATTACTATTTTTAGAGCCCTTGTTCAAGTGGCTTAACTGCTTGTTGGATGTACATGCTCATGTCTCCTAATTCTATATGTAGAATTAGATCTTCTTAGCTTTGTAGTAGTTTGTAGTGAATTATTGTAATTCATTGTGTGAGAAGAACAGTACAGAATTGAATCAATCCAGGCTTGTTGCAGTTGATTATTCTTGAGAGAGAGAGCTCTTGAGGAATAGAGATCTATTGAGAGATCTATACATCTAGGAAAGGTGTGGAAGAAAGAAGCTTTCTTCAATTGTATTCCTTTTGTAAAGAGTTTGTTAATACAAGTTTTTAGGGTGTTTTCTTGTATCTATTGTTCTTGCTATTATCATTCTAATTACTTGTCAATCTGATTTAATTCCACGTTTATTGCTTTCACAAGTGTAATCTATTGTTGGTTTGATCCCCCAACAAGTGGTTGGTGTGGAAAAGTAGTCAGATGATGCTCTCCCCCCCACTATAGTACTTACTTGGAGACTACACTTGAGATTGTCAAGGATATAGGAGTTAGAGTGACTTGAGCTCCATAGAGCATTGTATCCATCATTGTATTTATGTTGAGGAATCATGCCTATTATAAATGAAATTGATATATTATTTGTACATTAATATTAGTGGTTATATTATTGTACTAATCATGGCTAGATTTTAACATGATTACTTTCTTTATGTTGTATGTTATGTTATGTAAGATGCTAGTGATCTATAACTATTATTGATACATGTTTACTTCTATTAATAAAATTAGTATGTTAAGGTCACTAATTTTATTCTCATAGTGTAATATAATGAAAAAATAAGTGTCGTGTAATTTTTTTTTTCAAAATTACTACATTATTCTAGTAAATCCCTATGGGGATATTACATAGGATGGTTACATAGCTACCTATAGTAGTTGTGTAACCTCTACCTATAGAAGGGGTAGTTCCATCCCATTTGAAATAGGGGAAAGATATGGAAATGAGATATTTTAAAGGCCAAGTTTGGTATTTAAGTTGACTTATAGTTTCCTTTTCTATTATAAGGGGAGTTTATACATTAGAGTAGAGCTCAAGAGAAATAGTTACTCCCCTAAGTTTTGGCACTCTTGATAGTGGACAAGTTGGTCATTCTTGATCATATTTGAATTCTATGGATAACATAGGTGGGGATCATATCAACATCTAATAGAATGCTATGTGACATTCTAACCTATTATGACCCTGATCAGAACATATTTTTGTTCCCCTAAGCTCTAAGGGAGTGTATGATCACTCTAGTTGACATCTACCAAATTATAGGCCTTCCCATAATAGTTTAGTTAGTTTATATCTAGGCTTATAATGATCATGAGGCCTAAAGTTAAGATGAACATTTTAGAGATATTGATGTCCCTAAGGTGGGTACAAAGTATAGTGTGAGGCTTTCCTAAGTAGAGGGATCAGTGATCCCCAACTTGTGGAAAGCTATTATTTATATCCTTATTCCTAGTTATATAAGGGTACTAATATATTATTATTTAGATAGTCACTAACTCTTTGGTATATTGAGGAGAGAAGGCCATTAGTCTTAAACCTAGGAGTTCTTATCTCAAACCTACAGGGATATTTATTGTGTGTCCCAGCTAGGGGACCTCTTAATCAACCACCTGATAATTGTCATGGGTTGGATCTGCAAGTATATTATCCCTTATCAGAGGGGAATACAAATTATAATTCCTAGGGATATTAGGGCCACTATATAGGTAGGTGTGTCACCTTTTCATTCTTTGCCTTGAGTAGTGGGGACTTTGATAATGATTGACCTAAATGCCCTACCCTGCTAGGACATAGCTGAGAAATGGGATAGTGAGGGGGCATAACTTGTAGTATATATCAAGGCAACTAATGTTTATGAAAAGAATTTAAAGCTTGAGGTACTCCTTATGAATATGAGGCATTAGTAGTTTTGTATTACCTTTATAGGTAACCTTCTTATTCTTAGGTTTATATAAAAGAGCATATGGGAGGTAAGAGCATCGATACTGGGATGGTTAGCATGACACCTATTTGTGAGAGGGGTCTCAATCACCCATCCATATTGGCCAAGAGTGACCTAGGGACCTCCCCTATAGACAACTATAAGAGAATGAGGTATGGGAGTAGTAGGTTAGAAATAGATGGGCCCACCACCACCACCACCACTACCATAAAAATAGTTTCCTACTAAAGAGGACCTGACATAGCAGTATTACCTAGGATATGGAGGTAGTGAGGCTCTAGTGTAATTTGAGATGGAGGAGGATATAGAAATAGATGAGGAGGTTGTAGAGGAGGATTTTGACCGTGAGTGGCTCAAAGGAGACCCAATTAAAATTTTTGATTTGTATATTTGTGATTTTAACTCATACTTTGATTCTTTTAGTTGTTTATCTAATTTTATATATATCAAATATTTATATTAGCTAGAGACATTGAATTTTTTACTTTATGATTTTAGACAATATAGGTAGTTAGAAGTAGATGATAAAGGACACCTTGATCAATATTTTTTAACTAAACATTGATTGTATTGGATACCATATTTTTGTCAATCTTAGACTCCCTATAGAGATTGGACATTACACAAATGTTTTCACTCTAATGTATAATGCTTATATGATGGTGACAATGTTTAGGATGCAGAAAAATACCATATTGCCTAGAGTGAGGTGAGAACCCCTATTGTATACTATGATGTTGGGAGGAGGTGGTAAAGCCTCCAACCATAAGATAGGAAGGATATTTTTAGAGTGAGGTGATAATAGGGGTCACCATGTTGGTATTCATATTGGAGAGGGTGAGGAATCTTTTGAGGGAGGACCTAGCAATAGATTTTATAGGAATGAGAGTCCCTAACATTATTTTGATTGGGACCCTATCACAAGAGGAGGACATGATCCTAAGATATGTTTTAGGTGTATTTGTAATTTTATTGTATATGGTGATTCTTTTTTGAGATGCCATGAGGCACATCAACCCTCCACAGAAGATCTTGTATTAGAAATCCTTTTTGTACAAAATCAATAGTTATTATGATATATATATATATATATATATATGTATATATATATATATGTATATATATATATGTATGTATATATATATGAGTGCATGAATTGAAAAATGAAACATGGAAGTTAAATCTATAACATGTGAATGACAAAATAATTGAAAGGTAAGCCAAAACACACACACACATACACATACACACACTCATATATATATATATATATATATATATATATATATATATGAGTGTGTGTATGTGTGTGTGTGTGTGTGTGTGTGTGTGTGTGTGTGTGTGTGTGTGTGTGTGTGTGTGTGTGTGTGTGTGTGTGTGTGTGTGTGTGTGTGTGTGTGTGTTTTGGCTTACCTTTCAATGATTTTATCATCCACATGTTATAGATTTAACTTCCATGTTTCATTTTTCAATTCATGCACTCTAGAGGGATAAGCATGTGATGATGTGTATGTATATGTATCTTTTTATTTTATGATACTACTGGAAATGACTATGAATATGTGGGAACAAAATGTATGAAAATGATGTAATGTGATGGATAAATATATGTAACTATAATTGTGCTAACATTTATTTTGTAGGTGATTACCTAGTGATTGTGTTTACACAACATATAACTTTCAATTTGCAATAGGGAATGAAAGGGTGAATAGGATATACATGATGTGATAAAGAATGAAAACCATAGATAAATTTTTTTCAAGAAAAAGGAATATGACATATTCCTTATGATCAAAGGGTAAAATTCACTTCTTTCTAGAGTTATAAAATACTAACTTTATTTGTTTCACCTAGAGATAATTGTCCCTAACAAAAGCAGTAAATGGGAAAAGGTTACCCTCTTTAAACATAAGAATGTAGGCAATATTTTTAAATAAATTTCTCTTTGGGCACTCTTTGATTTGATATTGGTTCTACATTTGACTTCTAATTTTCTTTGTGACCCTCTACACCTAGTCTCATGTGACCAAGAAGACACATGGTCTCTTCACCAAAGGCGATATGTAAGTGAGTAAGGGGGAATCTCTCCTTGATGATAACTCCATGCATATATTAAGATGTAATGGCTCACCATTTAAGGTTATAAGAAGTGTGAGATATTTCAAATTTGACTTTTGCATTTGCATAAGAAATTTGATTTTCATAAGAGTGCCTACTTTTCAATCTACAAGGTCTTTATCCCCAAATCTTGGCCTCATGCAACTAGTAAGATACAAGGGTTTATCATTGATGACTAAAATAGACAAGTAAAGTTACATATTTATAATCATGTTAATGTTCTATTGTTATAAGGCAGCGGAAGGGGAGAATATCTTGGAAAATCCTCTAGACTCAACTATAGGTTAGTATCTTTCTAAGTTACACAAGAAGACGTAGGGAAATAGGTGTACTCTACTCATAATAAATAAGGCAAAAACCAATGTAAAATGTGAATTTTTAGAATTTTTTTTATGGGGTGATAGGGTAATATGAGAGTGGGATGTTATGATATGATACATATTGAAATTTTCTACACTTTAGGAACTAGCAACCAAAAAATGACTGAATAACACATGATATATAAGCGAGCATGCAACCTATGAAAATGAAAATTAAATGAGAATAGTGTGATATCAAAGTAATAGATATAAAAAAATTAGGTGAAAATATTTCATGGATTCATTGAACTTCTTACCCTCTAGATGTGTATAATCAATACGATCTATTGTTGAAGTCTTCTGTCACTAGGTAGGGCCCTAACCAATTAGGTCTAAATTTCCAACCTTCTCCTTTCTTCCTATTAATTAGATTTTCAAGCCTGAGTACAATGTATCCTACATATATTAGGTGTTTGTAGATGTTTTTGTTGTATTGCCTACCCATACTATCAACATAATCAATCTGCTTATTTGTGATAGTAATCCAATGTTTATTTAAGATTTTTTATTTAGCCAGTCGTGCCTCTCTATACTCTTCTTGATCAAGTAGGCCCTAGATAGAAACATAAAGGTTGGGTATTTATATTCTTTAAGGTTGGAATGGATTCATATAAAAACAAGAGTGAATATCTATTTTCCCCCATGGGTGTCTTAATAGTTGTTTTATAATCCCATAGTGTTGGATAGAGCTATAGATACCAATTTCATTCAAAAACTTTAATAGTTTTGAATAAAATTGACTTCAGGGTATTGTTAGTGGATTCAACTTAACCATTGGCTTGTGGATAGTATACAGAGTAAAAATGGTGTGATATAGAAAATTTATTACATAATTCACAACTTTTAGTATTTTTGAATCAATAATCTATTCATGAATTATTCTCAAAGTCAATCATTATTTTCAATCTATCACATTATAAATCCAATCACATGTGTCTATATCAAAATAAACATACACATTCAATAATAGAATCAAATAATGTGTTCGAACTAAAGTGCTTAAACATAACATAGTCCAATATCACTTCTGTGTGAAAAGTACATTTATATTGTATTAATGATACCATCATAATTTAAAATTACATTTTTTTCAAGAAGTCAAAGTAACATTCACATTATGTGGTTAAATATAATAATTTAATCCACACATTTATTTAATTTGAAATTAAATTCACATCTTTATTTCATTCTCAAATAAAATTCAATAATGTCTAAGTATGAACTAAATAATACAGGCTAACTTTCATATTTTTTTAGTCTAAAAATTCAATTCCAAAGTAATATACAATCCAAAATCAATCTCATAGTCATAATTGAATAATAACTTAATATGTTTAAAACATCATTACTAATACATGATTTAATATTTCCAACTAATAATAAAATATTCAATAATTATAGTCATCTATCCACAATATCCATAGATGAATAATTATTCATTAAACAAATCCATAAGAGATTTTGAATATCATCATTATTGCTAAAAGACATATATGAAGAAATGAAGAAGAACATCATTGGAGGGTTTTCCCTCTAGTGACAAATCCTTTTGGATCTCCTACCCTCCTTTCATCTACTAAGAGTGGCCCTCCCCTTCCACAAGAGTAATTAGTATGGCATAGTACTAAAATTATAATGAATTTAAGGGTCACATTATTTTTCATAGATGTCAATATACATAAGGATTATTATATAATTTTTATTTTATATCCATTACCATAGAATTCAATTCTACATGGAGTTGCATGTTTTTTCTATGATTATTTTGTGTACACAGATGCTCTCTTTTTCTATATATATATATATATATATATATATATATATATATATATATATATATATATATAATTGATAGAAAAAGAGAGCATCTGTGTACACAAAATAATCATATAAAAAACATGCAACTCCATGTAGAATTGCATTATATGGTAATGGATATAAAACAAAAATTATATAATAATCCTTATGTATATTCATATCTATGGAAAAGATTTAGGAAAAATAATATGTGAACCTTAAATTAATTATAATTTTAGTAATATTCCATACTAATAACTACAAACATTGAGTAGTCTTTAATGACCATATATAAATTTCTAACCCTTATGTACATAGTTCCCAATTTTTCATTTCCCAATTCTCAGGTTATCAAATTATATTATAGATTCCCAATCTCATAAATATATTTTAGGTGTACATATATAATATTTAATAAATCAAATAAAAACCCAAATATGATCCAAACATAGATTCCACCACAAGGGTTTTGCATATATCATGCATGAATTGCATCACCAAACCAAGTAAAAAATCAAGGTTAAGGACCATAAACCAGGGTCCAAAATTACTCTATTTTATATCTTGCTATGAAAAATTAAATTAATAGTCATAATATTTCCATTGACAATGAAATATAAAAACTTATCATGAGATATAAAAAATTAAAAGTGTTTTCATCCAAAAAGTTAGACTACTAATGACAAGTTTTAGCTTTTATAGCCAAAACTTCATTTCCCAAAAGAATTTTCTTGTTGAAAATAGGTTTATAATTAATTGTATAAGGTTTATTATTATTTTTTTGGATTAGTGTATATATGTATGATTACCTCCTAATTCAAATTCTAAATCCAAAGAGTTATATCTTCAATTGTGCATTCATCATGCAATAAATGAATAACTTCTACATTTATTTTACAATTGTTCTTAGAGATCCAAGCACAAGTTTCAAGGTTTCATGTTATTATTTACAAATTAAGTATAATATCTCATTTCTCAAGATAAAAATATAATCAACCAAGAAAGGATAAATTCTATTTGAATCAAAATACTAATTCCCAAACCCGAGGTTCTTGAATTTTTGATAATCAAATATTGTGGTCACCATTATGGTATCTAAATATATTATTAGATTCATCATTTTAAAAAATGTATTAAATTTTAATGAGGATTATAATATAATTTAT
>JARHVA010001362.1:2530000-2680000 GCA_037957365.1 Torreya grandis | reverse complement strand
TTTTTTGAGCTTAATCCATTACACTCCCCCTTTATATTGTAAGTTTTTAGCTATTATAAGCCCTATTATGGTTTTAACTTTGACCAAGCCATTTGCACATCATCTATGCATAGATGAAGGTAAATTTTTTGCATATAGTCATATTTAAATAAGGTAAAAATGATTGTACCCTTAGTTTCCTATTTTCCTTCAAAGATCAATATTGAACCACATAAGATAATAATGACAATCAATCCTATTTTTTCCACATAGTTTTGACCCCAAAAAATGACATCTTAGTTTTAATTTTATATATATATATATATATATATATATATATAATCAAGACTAATTTGATCAATTCCAGTCATCTATCCATCATTAAAAATCATCCTATAGGAAAATAATAGCTAAGCCTTCTTATATCTTTCATATTTAACTTATTTCATTCATTTATGATTTGTCCATTTCAATACTTTAATTCTCATATATCTAGTTGAAAGTTATTTACAACATTTTCTACCCTTCAATTCATTTTATCTTAATTAGACTTAATACACCAAATAATTTAAAATTATCATAAAACATATTGGTGAACCCTTATATTTTATTTTTACATTGCTTTAAAAAAATTCTTAGGGTTTAGATAAATTCATGAACATTTAACACTAAAAGAACTTTGTTTAGACTTTGGATTTAATATCTGACACTAAAATAATTTTCTTTCAACCTTGGAGTCAATATTTGACATTGAAATCACTTTATTTTAACTTTAAATTTGATATTTAACATTGGAAGTGTTGGAGGTACAATCACTGAGGGGGGTGAATCAGTGATGCAAGATATTTCAAAATTCAAATATAATCCTTTCAAACTCTTAATCAATGACCATAAGCATTCATAAATCATACAATATGTTCATAATAATGAATAAAAAATATGAATCAAGATCACACACATAACACAAGATATATGTGGAAAACCCTCTTGGGGAATAAAACCCACTCTCAAGCTTACAAACACATGGACTACTTGTCCTATAATATTATCACAAACATGAGACCTTTTAGTGAAGTACCCACTTCACAAAGAGAACCCACCCCTAAGTGTAAATAATCCCCCACTTTTTCTAGATGTTGAGCACCCACATAACACTTTATTAAATCAACTATATCATAAATATGATTGTAGACCAATCTAGTTAGAGACACAATGTATAACAACTTTCTTTAAAATCATCACACAAACATAAACTGCTCATATAATCAATGCATCCAAAACACCATTTTGGATATCTCTAATATTATTCACTCATACTCAATCATTTATATACTTCATTCCATCCACTGAGCACACACTCTCTAATCTCTTTCCTTTGCCTCTATCTTCATCTCTTTCAATGCATGCACATTTAAGTTTAGAAACTATTACCTTGGTCTCCACTATTTATAGAGTCTTCATGTAAATCACCATATATGTCAGCCATGATACTTATCTTAACCATTAATATATATAACATATCTTAATACCATCCTCCTAGGATGGCCATAGCATTCATGGGTCACACTTAAGTAGCTACACCTTTCAATTAGGCCTTATTAGCTCTTATAGGTCTCATGGAGACCTATTCACCCATTTATCACTTCATCGATAAAATTTAAGAACATAAGATAAATTTAAATAACATGGGTCCACTCCATATGATCTATAAGATATTTTAAATTCATTATATCAGCGAAAACATTCTTATGCTAAAGCATAATTTGCTCAAATAACATTTTGTACACTGTAACACCATTAATGAATAAATAGTCAACTTTTAAGCTTCATAAATTTGACTATATAAACATTTAGACCTTATAACTAGGTTATTTGTATGACTCTTGAATTCTTATAAAACTTTTACTTTTACACCATGATCAAATTCTTCATATATCAAAAGTTATAGCTCAGAAAATATAGATTGGTTCTCCCTCATAAATTTGAATATTCAAATTCCAATAGTCACTAAGTAGCTATTGAACATCAGTCATGTTGAAATAATATCATGAACCATATATATATATATATATATATATATATATATATATGACCAAATACACACCATATATCTCCATGGATCATTCTAGTCTTTACTTTTCAATGCTCACCATTGATCTAATCACTGAGCTTCTATGATTGTGCCACTTGGCAGCCCCACATACCTTTTTCATATTTGATTTATTGAATTTAACATGCATCATTGATATTTTTATTGCATAATCATATGTTTATCATTGATATTCTATCCAATATCCATGAATTTGACATGTCACTAGCACATACATTCTTTGACAGATTGACTTTTGCATGCACCGTTGGATCAAGATCTATGATTTAACATGCACTATTAGATATATTGACTAGATGACCTCAGATTTCAATTTAGTTTAACTTGATAGTCTCTATCTCATCATAGTCTTCAATTTTAAATTTTAATATTTATATCTCAAGATATAAAAAAATTTAGGACTCCAAATCTTCATGGTACCTTCTTGGCACTATAGACAACATCTTAATGAAATACTTTGACCTCATTTGATTTTTTGAGTGCCTAAAATAAATACACAAACTTAATGGATCATACATGTCTGTATGATGGTATATGATGGTCTATATTCTCTTAAGCTATAATATGCATGTTCCTCATTCTAAATGATCAAAATACATCAAGACTCATCAATACATCTATGGATGCCTCACAATTTCTTCTTTGTCCTTACAAACTTGAAAATGTGTCATATCTCTCCAAGCTATCAAACACAACCTCTTTGTCATTCATATACTAGAATCACATGATCTCTTTGACATCAATGACAACCTAACATCAATGACCATGCTCAACAATCTCCCCCTTTATCATTCATGACAAAACACCCTTAGAATGAATTTATTTGAATAATGATTTCATTCTTATCTTTCTCCCCCTTTAACATTAATGAAAAAGGGTCTCTTCCTAAAAATGCCAACAATAAATTCTAAATATCATGTATGCATTTAAATACTATCTAATATTCTTAGGATATTTACATACTTTCAAGCATATGAACAATTATTCCCCCTTTTTCATGCATTAATCTTAACTTGGACTTGTTTGATCCTTGGACTTGATGAATTACTCACAGAGCTTAAAAATCTACCCATAACATCATACTCTATCTCATGTCATCTATTTTTTGACAAACACCAATATAAACTTGTGCTTCTCTGATCCTTGGACCTATCTACCTATAAGACTCACAATCCTTCTTTTGATCAAGCAAGAAGATTCAAAACCTTTTTAAAATACATGAATTGGTTTGATCAAGTCATCATGTCAATCTTCTTGAATTCAAAACTATATCAGACATCTTTACACTTCTATCATGACTAAATTATCTTCACATATGATCTCTCTTACATTATGCACATCTTCTTCAAGCTACTCAAGCTAACTGAGTTAGCTCCCCCTTAGCCAAACACTTCTTGAATAATAATGAATTGAAAAGAACATACCTTTGTACTGATTTGCATTTTGATTATAACCTAGAGCGCACACACTTTCATCCACACATGATAGATGTCTCCTAAAAATCATAGGTAGAGACACCCACTTATCATAGACAGACTAAAGATCCTAAAACTTAGGTGACTCCCATATCTCCATGCTCTTACTTGACTTGTAGTCCTTCCTCATCTTTAGATTGTCTTGGAATGAGTTCTCAACCTTATTCTTTTCTTTTATCTCAAGCTCATACTTGATTTCCTTATCCATTTGGGTAGATAAGGCTTGTTCCTTGATAATTAAACTTGTTCCCTATTTTATCATGGAAAATAATCCATTTTGAGAATGTTTTTCATCTACCTACTTAGGCCTTCATTCACTATGACCCCTCTTCATGTTAGGATTGATAATCTTTGAAGTAGAATATTGATCATTCTTGTATAGCCTTGCTATGTGACTTCTCTCATGACATTTGAAATAAATGAGATTTCTCAAAATGTACATACTTTGTTATTGATACATATGATGATTCCTTGGAGTTTCATGAATTCATTCACGTACCTAATCATTTGGTCTCCTGATGAATATATTATAAAACTTTGATATGACCAAACCCTTTACACTTATAGCAAAATATGTCATTCTTTTCTTGTGAACCTATTGACTATCTCGAGTGATGATGTTCTTCATGATTTCCACTGTCTTGCTCATAATTCCATGAAAAATTCATTCCTTGATAATGTTTTACAATCTTTTGACCTATGACCAAATTGATTCCAAGAGTAATAATGTCTATTGAAATTTGCATACCTCATACCATTTGGTTGTCTAGTTAGAATTTCTTAATTATTCCAATGCCTTCATTCCTTGACTAATGATTGACATTAAAATTTTGATTGTCCTTGTTCACATCATCCTTTATCTTGTATTTATTTACATACTTTTGTTATTTTTTGTATCCAAGACTAGTACTATCACTTGCATGCTTTTGACTACTCAGAATATTGTCAAGATGATTTGAACTCTTTTCAAACTTCATAAATGACTTCACCTGACAATATGTCTTATCTAACTCAGCTTTTAATTACTCAATTTTAATTATATACATTAATAATCATATTATTTTGCCTCTATACTTATATACATAGTTTATAATTAACCATTAAGATGCTTGATAGTATATTCATGTTCCTTTGTGTCATCATTTATTCTTGCTTCAAACACACTAATTTTTTCTTCATATTCCTTGATTTGTGACATCATATCTTCATATCTTTAAGAGCATTCATCAATTCATCCTTTTTATCTGAATCATCATCATCATCATATATATATATATATATATATATATATATATATATACACACACACTCGTATCTTTATTTAATTTCATCTACAAAGACTATCTCTAATTGATACATGATACATTCTTCATTATTAATCTTTACTTCTTCATCAAGACTACAAACCTAAGTTTCAATCTATTGTCTAATATCATCATAATCCTTGACTTCATTACTTAGCCTTCATTAAAAAAGGCTAATTTTTTCCTCATAGGATTTGATCAAGGAATCTTGTTTTCTATTCTTTCCTTGTAATATCTTTATTTATTCCATAGTATCTAGATATTTATCTTCAAGAGTGACTTTTTCACCTTATTCCTTTGAGATATCTCCACCAAATAAATCTCTACTTAAAGAACATTCTCCTTCATAATCACTAAGAGCCATGAACAATGTCTCCATGCCCTTATTATAAAAAGAATCATCATTATTAGATGTGTTTACTTCTTCTTTTGTAGATAAGTTACTATATTCTTCATGGTAAAGGCTCTTACTACCTTTGTATGATTCCTTCTTTCCATTTTTATTACTAAATAACTTTCTATACTTACTAAAACCCTTATATTTCTTGTGTTCATCCTCATGAGATTTCTTATCAGCTTCTTTGTGTTTAAACTTGTCTCTACCTGGACATTTGGCTACAAAATGACCAACTTTATCACATGAAAAACATTTGAAAGGAAGTTTTCCTTCATACTTACCTAATACTACATTCAATTTTATTGAAATCATGGCTTCAAGTTGATCTTCATTAATATCAAAATCTTCAAGACTTAACTTGTTCATTTTAACTTTTATCATGTTGATCACTTTAAAGGTTGATTCTTTCTTAGGAGGTTTATCTTCATCAACTCTCATTTCCTAGACTATAAGTATGCCATGTAATTTATCCAACTTCAACTTATTGAGATTATGAATTTCTTCTACAATAAAAACCTTTGAATCAAACTTGAGTGTAAGAGTCCTCAATATATTCTATACTATGGTAGCTTCATCAATCTCCTCTCCAAGACCTCTGATCATGTTTACTAACTCATCAACCTTTAAAAGATAGGATGCCATAGTATCTTATTCATTTTATTTTAGACCTTAAAATTGCATTTTGTATGTTTAAAAATTAACTAGTTTTACCTTAGATTCTCATTCATAAATAGTCTATAATTTGACCCAAATTTCCTTAGTAGACTTGTAATGGATCACTTTGGTGAACACAACTTTGGATAGAACACAAATGATAGCATTCATAGATTTAGAATTATTTTCACTCAACTTATTGTCAGTAGCATGAGTTAGAGGAGTTCTTGGTGTCGTGTTACCATCCATGATATATTGATAAATATCAAACCCTAGAGACATAATGTATGTCCTCATCCTTGTACTCTATAAAGCATAATTTGATCCATTGAATAATAGTGCTTCCTTTGTTGTGAAACCTTGCATATATTGACTTGTCATATGTACCTTATACCACCTTTAATTATTTAAACTTGTAATGAAGGTCTTGCTTTGATACCAATTATTGGAAGTATAATTACTAAGAGGGGGTGAATCATTGATCCAAGATATTTCAAAATTTAAATGTAATCCTTTCAAACTCTTAATCAATGACCATAAGCATACAATATGTTCATAATAATTAATAACAAAGATGAATCAAAATCACACACATAACACAAGATCTATGTTGGAAACCCTCTTGGGGAGTAAAACCCACTCTCAATCTTGCAAACACATGGACTACATGTCTTATAAGATTATCACAAACATGAGACCTTTTATTGAAACACCCACTTCATAAATAGAACCAACCCCTAAGTGTGAATAATCACCCACTTATTCTAGATGTTGAGCACACACACAACACATTATTAAATCAACAACTCTAGAAATATGATTGCAAACCAATCTAATTGGAGACATAATGTATAACACCTTTCTTTCAACTCATCACACACACACAAACTTTCTCATGTAATATATGAATCCAAAATACCATTTTGGATCTCTCTAGTCCTATTTACTCATCCTAAATCAATTCTATACTTCAATACATACACTAAGCACACTCCCTTTGATCTCTTTCCTTTGCCTCTATCTTCTTCTCTCTCAACACATGCACATTCAAGTCTAGAAACTATTGCCTTGGTCTTCACTATTTATAGATTATTCATGAAAATCACCATCCATGTTGGCCATAATACTTGTCTTAACCATTAATACATCTAACATAATACCATCCTCCCAGGTCAGCCATAACATTCATAGGTCACACTTAAGTAGATACACCTTTTAATTAGGCCTTATTAGCCCTTATAAGTCTCATGGAGACCTATTCACCCATTTATCACTTCATCAAGCAAAATTAAGAACATAATATCAGTTTAAATAACATGGGTCCACTCCATATGATCTGTAAAATATATTCAAGTCATTATACAAGCCAAAACATTCTTCTACTAAATCATAATTTTCTCAAACAACATTTTTTACACTATAGCTCCATTAACAAACAAATATTCAAATTTTAAGCTTCATAAATTTGACTATACAAACATTCAAACATTATAAATAAGTCTCTAAAATCATCTTGAAGTCTTCTATAACTTTTCCTTTTCCACCATGATTAAATTATGAATATATCAAAATTTATAGCTCAAAAATTGTAGATTCATTCTCCCTTGCAAATTTGAATATTCAAATTCCAATGGTCACTAAGAAGTTGTTAAACATCAATCATGTTGACCTCATCTCATACACCCTAGTAATATTAACCAAATATGCACTATCGATCTCTATGGATCATCTTGGTCTTTACCTTAAAATTCTAACTATTGATCTAAGATCTGAACTCCCATGATTGTGCCACTTAGTAATCCTACTACATTCTACACATTTGACTCATGGACTTTAACGTGCATCATTAATCTTCTAAATAAAAAATCGTACACTTGTTGATGATCTTCTATCCAAACTCTGTGAATGTAAAACATATCACCAGCATATTCATTCTTTGACATATTAACTTTTACATGCACCATTGGAGAAATATCTATGATTTAATGTACACCCTTAGATCTATTGACTAGATGACCTTATAATTCAATGTAGTTTAACTTGATGGTCTCTGGCCCATCATAGTCCAAAAGTGCAACTTTGAAGATTTATATCTCAAGCTAGAAAACATTTTAGGATTATAAATCTTTAGGATAACTTCTTGGAACTATAGACAACATCTTGATGAAATCCTTTGACCTCATTTGACTTTCTAAGTACCTAAAATAAATACACAAACTTGTTAGATCATACATGTCTGCATGACAGTCTATGATGTTCTAGCTTCTCTTAATCTAGAATATGCATGTTCTTCATTCCAAATGATCAAAAAACATATCAGGACTTCATCAAGACATCTATGGATGCCTCACAACTTCTTCTTTGTCCTTACATACCTACAAATTTGTCATATCTCTCCAAGCTATCAAACACAACCTCTTTGTTTTTCATGTACTAGAATCACATACTCTCTTTGACATCAATGACAACCTAACATAAATTTCCATGATCAATAAGAAGCACTTAATTTTAACCTTGTATTTCAAATGAATTTAATAATATCAATACACAAAACATCATTTTTGAGGACCTAAATTTCAGATAAACATTACTTGCTTTTCAATTTGTAAATAATATATGGATATACTAGATGAGCATTTTGTTATTTCAATATTTCCTAGTCTTCATTACATGTTGTCTTCATCTAAAAAATAACATCATTAACTATCATGTAATAAAATTGTTCAAATAAAAAAATCAAAATAAGGCTAAAGAAATCAAAATAAGGCTAAAAACATTAATGTACAATCTTAAGGCTAAATAAAATCATATGTTAAGACAAAAATACCATTAACACATTCTTTTGTAAAGTCAAGTATGGCATGGGCACAAGAGCAATCATGCATTTAAGATGCTATAAAGCTTACTATATAACCTTAAGAATGTCTCAATTCTTCAATCATAACTTTTACCAATTATTATTGGATGATAAAGGGTATGTATGACCCCCTTAATTTCTACTCATCCTAGAATTTAAGATTTTAATAGATACAATCTCACTCATATTATTCACCCACTACTTATAATAGATTACATGATGGACACTACATCATGGAGGAAGTCAACATGTTCCTCCTCAACCCCCTACACCTCACATATGGTATGATATCATGGATAAACTAAAAAATACCCATGCTAAAATTTCTATTTTGGAATTACTAAAGAGTTTATCTATTTATAAGGAAATGTTATATGGTGCATTGAAAAATAGTACTATTTCTAGTGATACACAAACTGCCACTTTTGATTCCATAATGAACACCTTTAAAGACCCTAAAAATATTATCACTTTTGAAGAATTAGAATTACCAACATGAGATGTAATCCATCAAAATCTTCCACTATTTATTCAAGTCAAATTATAGATTAAAGGAATAAAATGAGTATTGATTCATGTTGGTTCTAGAGTGAATATTTGTAAATGTATTTTCTTGAAAAAATAGGATATTATATTTGAAAGTATCAAATAAACAAATTAAACTAATAAAGGGTTTGATGAATATTCACAACAAGTACTTAGAATTATGTATTTAGACATTATAATGGGACCTAAAATAATATATATTTCATTTCATGTTATGCCCAATCATATAAATTATAATTTACTATTGGCCTGACCTTGGATACATTTGGTTTTAGTAATAACATACACATTACATAGGTGTCTTAAATCCATGTATAATGGTTACTCATATAAATTTCTAGTGGATTATTATAATTTTATATATTTAAAAATTAAAACATCTCAACCAAGTTAATATGATATGTCTATCATCCATCCTTCCCACATCATCCACCAGGACCAAAAAATCATATATGAAATAGGAAAGTCAATCATGGGTAATGAGAAAACACAAAAATAAAAGTTATGAGTGAACAAACAATATTTGCATCAAACATAAAAATAACTTGATATATCGAAAGTAGTAATCCAAAAATTATAAAAATAATAAGAAAGATTACATAAATAAAAATTATAAAATGAACATTTAAAAAGTCAAAAATTGAAAATGGAACAATTTGAGAATGATATAATATAAAAGGAACAAAAAAGGCTCAAATTAGAATATAATATTGTTACATAAGGCACAAAATTAACAAGAAGGTATAACAAAATAATTTCAAGCTAATAAAGTTCAACCAAAGTCTATTCATAATCTACCTTTAGTTGTTAATTCAGAATAACAAGATGGAAATGTTTTAGATTATTATTGTAGTAATGATGATCAATCCAACAAGGTTAATATGATAAATGATCAATTATGCAATATAAAATTCAATCCTTTAGATGAGTATATATGTCATACTATATTCACACCTATTGGTCCATGGGTATACCATGATGATTCAAAATTGATAACTAAAGATCATCTAGATACAAAGAATAAACATATTTTAGATATGCCTAAATATGATAATGATAAAAGTGTTGAAATAATATATCTCAAATGGAATTTATGACACATTTATCAAATAGTGTGGAAATATTTGGTACAAAGGTATTGTTGATGTTACCAATAACATAACATCAAGATACACCCAAAATATTTTTTAAATTATTATTGGATATCAAGCTTATTACATTACCTACTAGTAGACACTGATCAACAACACATCTTTTCAATAAAGTAGGTAAACCATATTTTGATTACCATAGAATAACATGACATGATATAGAATAATGTGAAACACTAAAAATTAAAATTTAGAATTACAAACATGAGGGCATTATCATATTAATACATAATCAACTGATATCTCTTATTGTAGGGGTTTAAAATACATCATCTATAGATACAACATGCAAATATCATCCTCAATAAGAGGATTTAACCATTATAGTATACATAGAAGGGTATGTTTACAAACATAAAGACATTGATACCATTAAATGGAAATTTATTTTTAATTTTAGTGGATTAAAAAAAATGGGACATAATATCAATGAATTACAACATAGTGTGAATTGGGAAGAACCTCTTGGATATATCATATACTCAATAGATTGTGGACCAAAAGTTGTCAATAAAAAAGTATGGATAATGCCTCAAACACATTGTTTACCATTTACATTTAGATAATCATGGTTACAAAAAATTCAAGTTATAGTGGATACTACTAAATAGTTTAATTTTTCACATGAAGGGAGAATAATTAACATACCAAGTGATGGTAACAATGAGCAAGATAATGAAATATCTAAAAATATAATAAATAGAGCAAAATATGAACATCTAGAAGATGAATATTCCATTTTTTTAATAACTATAAGGATTCTATTCCTAAAGAGGATGAATTACTATATTACTATTGATTATAGAAAAAATCAAAATCAAAATCAAAAACATTCAAATAATAAAAAAAGATAAAAAATTGACTATTTATAGATTATCGATTTCTTAATTATGTTATTATTCCACTTTTTACATGTGATCTATTTAACCAACCCTTGGTTCTTTATCTATTTTTTCCTCTTGGTTCTTCCTTTTCACTTTTTTGATCTGAATAAAACTATAAAGTGACCACATACTACCATTATATGCCATTTACTATGCTATTTTCATAGTATGAACAAAGTATGTTTTCTTTCCATCACATATATTATCAATCATAAACATTCATCATTGACTATCATTACTTTCCTAAATCAATTCATCTTGACCTATAGCATTTTACATAATCAAATCCATTTTTTGAGATAAAAAAGCCTTAATGCATCTAATTTTTCAATACTATACCCAATTTATATTTACACAACATTATTATTCATGAAAAATCCTCTTTTGGGTACAATATAATTTCATAAATGTGTGCTACATACATTTACAAGTGTACATTTGATGATACATGGATGTACAATCATTCCTTTGCATGCCTATGCCATACCCTACATGCCTTTTAGATACAATTCACATACACATTGGGTGAATATTGCTCATATATGGCAATGTTATCATATTCAATGCATACTTTACCTTAGCACAGTTTTTAGATTGTTCATATCCCTTCCCTTTCTTCTAATTTTGAACCCAATGTTTCATCTACTAGTCTCTATTGTTATTATTGACAAATTTAAAAAAATACAATAAAATCAAATATATAAAAACTTCAAAAACATTCAAAATATTTCAAAAATCCAAAACTTAGGACTTGAACATGATTAGACATATATTTTACATTATTGTTATATGTTATTTATCTCATGAATGGTAGATAACATACTCTTTTTCTATCATACATGTATTTAATTGGTATTTATGAGTGTTATGAAGGCATTAAAATTTTACATGGACTTAGATGTTGCACCATCCTCTACCCAACACCATGTCATGTTGGGGGGAATCTTATCCAAAAGTTTTAGTATTTATAAGTGTTAAATTTATGTAAATCCTATATTATGTTACACTATATAATATTTACAAATGTCTTTATAACATATCTATCTTACATTGTGTATATGGATATTTTATTTTCTAGGATATTATCACATTACATATAAATGGTGTAGATTATATTTATAGTTCTATGTTTTATTAATGTTATTACTTGTACATAATAAATTAGACTTTGATTATTTATTATGTTTGGCTTTTGCTTCTTGTGTGAAAATATTTTAAGCATCTCTATGAGATCATTTTTTGGTATGTGTGACATTTTAAAATTCCCATTACATGTGGCCCTTATCCATATGTTCTATATTACATCTTAACATATCCTTTTATTTTTTTCTTGGAATTATGTTTTATACATCTGAGCACACCCATTCTATGTTTAGTACCCTAATTGCATGCCTTAAAAGGTTAATTAAGAAAGGTGTGGGTATACATTTGGTACTTTTTGAGAGATATTTTTACCTATTTATCATTCTTATATCTATTATATATTCCTAAAAATTGACCCCCTAAGTTATCTCCTTCCATCTTACATAATTCAGCTATATCAGGGCCTATATTTCCTATTACATCAGCTTGATCTAATGTATTTTTATCTAACACATATTTCCTTACTACATCAACCCGATTATGTAGTTTTGAACATGTTAGCTTAACCTTCACAATTATATTAGCCTAGATGAAGTAGTTTGAGGTCAATCAACCTATTTTAAACTAAATCAAGTTGGATGATGGCATGGGCTTAACTTTAGAGATGGATTAGGATAATTTAATCTATAAATATAAGTTACCATTTCATTCTAAGGGAGAGATATTAATTTTTATTTTTATTACTCATACTTATACTCTATATCTACACTTGGAGGAGTTATCACTTTGGATCTTGTCTTGAAGTAAATATGTTATTATGAAGTTTGGATGCAATAAGAGTAATTTTATCCTATAGCTTTATCTGACTTTTGAGATCCTTATAACCATATCAACATCTTTAAAAAAACCATTCTCCATGGGGGAGATTAAGGCTTGATAGGTCATCTTCAAGGTAAGTATATTCTAACCCTAGATATTTCATTTATTAGATAAAAGTTACAAAATTTATTGGTTAATGAATTTGTATCTCCTTTATTAATCTTTATCTACACTTATACTCAGTGTTGTTATAAGATTGCTTGAGATTGCTATATATCCATTTTAGGAAACCTAAGCCCCCATTTTTCTACCATGTAACCTTACCCATTTTGATATGTTTCTAACCCTTACCTCTTAATTTCATTTCATGTTTGAAATATTATATACTTATAAAACATAGATCTAGTTAGAGCTACTTCATTCTGTTATTTCCCTAAAGAATTTAAAACCCTTTCCTTGGACATTATGTTATGGTGATCCTCTTGCTAGGTCTGTAGATCCATTTGGTCATATCTTGAATCATTAGATATCATTAAGATATATTTGATTAACCTTATTTGAGTTTATATGTTTTAAGATATGATAGTTGTATGTTGATCCTATCCCATTCCATACATTATAGTGAACCAAACAACATGAAGCTTACCATTACCTTCACCTCTATAGACAATAATATCAAATAGATTGATACAATTATGTATTAATTTTATTCTTAGTAATATGCATCAAATATATTGATACAATTCTAACTCTACATTTCCTAGTTAATTATATCAGACAAAATGAAATAGTTTTATATTTATATCTTTCTATAGACAACTGCATCAAACATATCAATAAAAATTTATACCCATTTCATTTTTCAACCAATTATATCAAAAAACTTGATATAGTCTTGTATTTGATCTTATATGAAACTCTATTTTCTCCTTTACCTTTTATTTGAATGTATTGAATAGATCAATACTGTTGTGTTTTACATATTTTAGTAAACTATATCAAACAACTCGATACAACTATTAAATATTTTTAGCCAATTGTATCTACCAAACACGATATAGTTATATCTTTCATCTCTTTTCTATAAAAATACATTGACCTACTCAATATAATTTCATCCATGTTTACAAATATTTTTGTAAATAGACTACAACAATCAGATTTATACAATTTTGTACTATGTGAACAACTGCTCAGCCAATGCTAACACAATTATATTTTTTTCTTTTTGAGAATTAGTAAAACATATTTATTTTTTAAATCTTAATCAAACACTTAATTTCAAGTTGATTTCTTATTTATTTTAATTAATTTAATGTTATAAATTCATTTTTGATATTGATTTTCACACTTTATATTATATTTGTTTGGCTTTCTTGAGAAACTATGTTCTATAAGTTTTCTAACTACTTAGCTACTATTATGAAGGGTTGTGTGGTGTTTTTCTTATATACATTATGGCATGATGGGATTGGTTCTCAATATACATATCCATAGTACATATATAAACATGGTGTTTAGTTTCCATTTTCCTCATGATATATCAAAAATGCATAAGATTCTTTTTTATTGAACCATAGGAAACCAACCACCTGTCTAATTCTATAGTGCAATGATAAGTGGTTAGCCTCAAGAAATTACTCTTAACTTACCCTCAAAATTGGGTTTAAAGGGATGAAAGTATGGTTATACCACTATAGTTAGTGTCTTAAACATTGGGATGACACTATCTAGTGGATGAGCAAGTATCTTTGAGAACCTACACTATCAAGAAAATATTTTTTGTACATCTACCTGATCCTATTTTTTGGAAAGGTATTTAGAAAAATTAATTATATTTACAATTTGTTTATTATTATTACATGATTTATTTTAGATTTCATTAGCCAACATTGATACAATTAATTATTGTGTGTTTTAACTACATCAACCATCATTAATATAGTTATATGTGTGTTTGAATTACAATGACCACCTCAATGAATTCTTCTATATTTATCATCCTACAACTAGTTAATTTCTAGGCTACATCAAATAAATTGATATAATATGTTTACTTATGTTCACGTACAAGACTACATTGACTAGATCTATATAGTCTATTTTTTATTATTTTCACCTTTTCCAAATTAGACAACATCAATTAGTTTGATATAATATTTCTTGAATATTTTATTAGGCTATTACACCCACCAAATTGATATAGTGTGATATGATTAGCCACCAATATAATTTTATTTTCTCACTAAATTATGTCATCTTGATTGATATTGTTCCCTTATCTCATCTTACTAACCAAATACATCAGTCAGGCTAATACCATTCATTTTTTGTAACCAATCACATTTTCAAATTATCCTTATAATTTAGTTAGCATCATAATGTCACTTACTAGGATTTTCCTTTATATACTCAACCCACTTAGATTTTACATGGGTTTTTCATTACTATCCACCTTATGCACCACTGAACCCAACACTTCATTGTGAAATTATTCCCAAATGCACCTAGATCTATTACATGTAACATGGGTTAAATTAGTCATAATGATGATCTAGATAATTCACACATATTTAAAAACCTTGATGATAATACAATCTACACTCATAATAATGGTAACTTATATAAACTTCCTTATTTCTCTACTATAGTTGGGTAAATCAATATCAATCTTGGGAACCTTCCTCCCAACACTATTGTTGGTAATCCCCTTCCTCCCAATTATAATCACAACCCACCTATTAATAAAACTCAAATCCTTGTATAAATGGTTCAAGAAATGAGCACCATGAAAACATCTAATAATTCCCAAATGATCCAAATGCAAAATCACATATTGAAAATGGATATCCAACCTCAAGTCATCATGTCTTCATAAAATCATAATTTTTTACCTCCTCTTAGAGATTCCAATAGGAATATCATCCCTCAACCTCCCATACAAAATTACTACAACATATTCATAATTGACCTCTAGCTTCATTCATTATGTCCATATACATTAGAAACATATCTCCAATAATCACATATGATGGGACTAAAGATAATGCCATTTTACTAAAATATTTTTTAAATATCTATAATGAATGGGTCCAAACCAATGCCTTTGATACTACTTAAATTATTATTAAATATTTCATGATAGATGTATTATAATGGTATAACCAACTTCCTAGATATTCCATTTTACAACTAGATATTTAGTCAATTATCTAGTCAAATAATTTCATCATGATGATCTTATTGAAAATAACCTTAGTAATTTCATCAATGTTAAGTAACTTCTTAATGAGTCTTCTCATACTTTTATCAAATGATGGAAGTCTCTATATTATAAATTAGACCATAAAATGAGTGATGATAATCTCTTTAAACTATTTTTTACTACCCTTAAATCCTCTATTCAATACAAGGTTTGAATTTTTTCTCCCCAAACCTTAGAAGAAGCTTTTGATTAAACAAAAAGATAATAATTCCTTATGGTTAAATTTTAACCTTCTCATGATCCCATAATATAATATTTTCAAACTTAAACTAATGAAATAATCATTATCAACTAAAAATCCAATCCTCCTCAACCCAAAATAAGGGTCACCAACCTAGATACTCAAAATCCCTCACACCCAACCCATAATGTGTTGAAAATTAGGAAGTTTTTATCTCCATATAAAACTTTGATCTATACTAATTTTATTCCTCCATCGTGGTATAACCCCTAAAAAAATTTCTTGGTTTCGCACTAGCATTAGCCATTTGCATGAAACATGTTGTACCCTTATAAAATTTATGGTTTCCCTCATGCTTGGAGAATATTTTGATCATGATGTTATGCTTAATGTTCTATATACTGACTATTTTAAATCTTCTCAACAAAATCAAACCTTTTCCAAATTTATAAATTATAAATCCTAAAAGTCTTATCAATCCTCGTATCCTAATAAATAACATTCTAATGAAATTGTGTGTTATTAATGCCAATTATGATCGATATTACACTAATTCCTAATATGTGAATACATAAAATGACAAGTATCATTGTAAACCTACCAAGAATGCCTTTTTACCAAACCTAAGAAACCATCTATTGAATAACAACTTCATAAGGATACCATAACTAATCCTACTTCTTTATAACAACCCACTAATGATGATTTGACTCCACCATTGAAGCCTCAACCTAGTTCCTCTATACCTAATTATAACATCATCCCTATTCAAACTAAAATTAATGCTAGTTATTCATCTAAACCAAAATTTAATTTACTATATTAGATTAACTCTATGCCTTAAAAACTTCCCCTCATGGAATTAGTAATAAATTATCATTATCATTACAATTTCCTTATGCAATAATTGTAAGACATCAAAGAACCCCCATATAATGATTTTGATATACCTATTTCCCCTCCAAAGGTCCCACATCTATGTAAGTTCATGTTATCCAAACTGTTTCTCCATCCTTTTCCTCTACAAAACCTTCCATAGAGTTTCCTGAAGAAAATATCATTGATTAAGAAATTATAATTCAAGTTGATGATCCCTCTTCATCAATTTTGGAATCAACAATACCCCAATAAGGAAATTTTTGGTGGATGATGGCTTAATAATTAATGTTACCTCTATTTGGTTACTCCAAAAAATTAGATATTCTAAAGGTAATCTTAAGAAAACTCATCTCACTTTTCATGGATTTGATAAAACCAATAAAAACCATCTTGGTTGCATTTTTTCCCCTTCACTATTAGTCCAAAAATATACACACCAAGCTTATGGTTTTAGATCTTCCACTATCTTATAACATGCTCTTAGGTTGTCCCTAGACTCATTGAATGATAGCTATCATCTTCAAATAGTTAATGCATCAAATTCTTAAATAATGTTAAATGTTATAAATATGAAGTAGATCCTAACCCTTGCAGCATCCAACTTCCCAATCCTAAATCTCAATATCACATTCCCACTATTATTCATATTAATATTCAATCTCTTCTTGAGTTTATCAACATGTATCTTGTTACATGTCACTCTTTTAGATTATAATGATGATGAACCTAATGAATTACAAAACATCTATAATACCACTTAATTACCTCCATACATATCAAAATAAATCCTCATTCTCTTCTTCCATGTGATATAGTTATCCCCTTAATTGATGATATTACTAAAATCCCTCCCCCATGAAATTATAATAAATCCTATTACACAAATTATTATTTCAATTGTAATTAGTGTGAGGTATCCAAACCATTTCAATATCCTCTAACCATGTCCCTCACACTTTTAGTAATAATTATGTCTCCATTATAGATTATACTATTGATATTGATCATCCTGGTTCTTAAGCATATAACATTTATCCCTCTTATGATGATGCTTACATCATAGCTCAAGCTCAATCATAAGATTTAGACATAATGAATTATCAAAATACTCTTTCCAAAATGAAGGCCTTTAACCAAAATGTTCATGTGGTTCATATATGTTCTGATTCTAATTATTTTGAACCCATATCTAAAGGTTATGTCCTTATTATTAATCTACTCCTAGTAGACACTCCATGGATAGTTCCATAGATCCTTCCTATTATCATATCTTATAGAATCATCTAGCCTAATAACATTCAGTCACTTACATACTCTCATAATGATATAGGTTAACATGATACTATTCACTCTATTTCTTAACTATCAAACTACATCAGTCAACCTGATGCAATCCAACTTTCAATCCTAGACTACATTGGTCAAGTATCTTTTAACACCAATATATTTCTTTTCCATTCATCACATATAATCAACTACATAAGATAAATTGATATAATTATTATTCTTATTACTAAAAATGGTATCTAATAGATGGATATTATAGACCTTTACCCATGCTTTCCAATGATGAAACTATCTTGGAACTCTTCCATGCTAGAGAGCCTCAACTTCCTTATGAACATGACAAACTTGTAAATTTTAACAAAAAAGATCATTGATTCAATAATTATGTTGATAGCATCAATTCCACCATACATCATATTTCCTAGATTCCTCCCACTCATATAATTTACAAATTAGAAATCCCATACTTGTTGAATAAATTATCATAATCAATTATGACACCACTACCTATATTATACCTATTATTGACTCTAAAGTAACTTTATCCTAAAGAACATGATAACTATAACCTCTTATTCAATAAATATCATAAATATTTTGCTTGGTCATATGGATAAATTCATGACATTGATCCTAGCATCATTATTCATAATATCATCACCTATCCTAATGCAAAATAGATATGTTAAAGGCAACAAAAATTCCATCTTAAGATTTATATTTTTTGTCACAAATAAATAATCAAGCTCTTAGATGTTAATTTTATCAAACTTATATATTACTCAAAATGGGTATCCAACATTGTTCTCATTTACAATAAAGTCACTATGGTCATTAAATTTTATATTAACTTTCATAATCTCAACTTAACATGTCCTAAAGACAACTTTCCATTACCATCAATCAACATCATTATTGATTCTTTGGTCAACTATGAAATATTATCTCTCATGGATGGTTTTTCAAGATATAAGCAGAATCACATCATTCTTAAATATCAACATAAAAATAATTTCACCACTAAATGGGGGCATTATTTCTATGTTAAGATACCCTTTTTCCTTAAAAATATTGGTGTTACTTACCAATGTGAAATGACCCATATATTCATGATTCATCAATAAAATTATTGAATCCTATGTCAATGATCTTATTGTTAAGTATCAACATCATGAAAATCACCTCCATGACCTTGCTATCACATCTGATCAACTAATCCAATATAAATATTGACTCAATCCTCCCATGTGTTTTTGGTGTCACTTACAACAAAATTTTAAGATTTATAGTCTCCCTATGTGGGATTGATGTTGATCCAACTAAAATAGATAATCATATCTATCACTCTATTCCATACATTTACACCTATATTTGAAAACCTGGAGAAATCTCATGATTCATCCCTGAAATGGCTCACTATATCTATTTAATAAATTCCCTCCTCAAGAAAGGTGTTAGTCTTAAATGGACTGACAAATATAAAAAATATTTCAATCACATGAATGAATCATTAATTCATCCTCCTATTATTTGACCACCTTACAATGACCTCACCATAATATTTTACACCTCATATAACACCATATAACTTGGGGCAATGCTTTCTCAACAAGATGAATCTGGTATAGATTCTAACATAAACTACACCATTCATTCTCTAATAGATTATGAGATTGTTCCATAAAATTGAAATGTGATTGTCTTGCTATTTACTTCATATTCTAAAAGTTGTGTAGCTATATTTTATATCAAACCATTTATTTTGCTATCCATTCTGACCCCATTCATCATTTCTTATCCAAATATTTCTTACCTAGAGATACAATTGACAAATGGATGACACTCTTAATGTAATTTGACTTGATAATTGTTAAGAAAGTAATCATTGATTAACTTTCCATTTCACCTAAACAAACTACTAATCACATTCAATACACTCTTCCCAATGAATAAATACTTTACATTGAAGGTCTTAGCCAATCTCTCTCTATTAAAAATTATTTTCACAAGTTCACCATTGATCTCAAGGCACAGACCCTTGAAGAACCTAAAATTTCAATCTCCACACCTAAAACCAATGTCATCAAAAAATAACTACCATAAATTAAAATTTACTTACACAAAGATACTTGGACACTTCACTTTTATGGATTCAAATTCCTTAATGAGCTAGATCAAATTGTGTCTTAGTTGACCCTCATGTTAAAATCATTCCTTTCACTTTAATCTTTGAAGTCACTAATAACATGGTTGAATATGAAGCCTTAGGAGACTCCCACCTTATATGTCATCAAGTCAGTGGAAAATATCAATTCAAAAGTCAAAATCTTATCATATATCACCAAATTGCCTCCACTCTTGTTAAATAATATGTATCATTTACCACCAAGTCAATTCCATGAGGATAAAATGCTATAGATGATTCTATTACTTTATTTGGATATTCTTTTTATCCTCATCAAGCACTCCATGATTCACAATTTTTCATCCACATGAGGAAGTCACCTTATATTCTAAAATATACATATGATTATCTTATCTGAAACATTTAGGTTATCACTACTTGACAAATCCCATGGTATAAATACATCATCCAATTTATTGAGAATCATACTTATCCTCTAGAGGCTTACTCTTTTGAAAAGACCCAACTTCTCAATAAATCTTAAAACTATTTCCTTAGACACAACATCCTTTATTAGCATAATACAAGAGGATCCTTTCTTCATTGTTTTACTCAAGATAAAATTACTTATCTCATTGATCAAGTATATGGGGGAATTGACGGTGGTCTTTGTAGTAAATACACTACAACCCATAAATTCCTCCACATGGGATATTTCTAGTCTACTCTCAAAAATATGCCATCACATTCACTAAAAAGTGTAATCTTTACCAACTTCACAATGATATCATTCACTCTCCTCTAATAGAGCTTAAATATTTAATTCTCCTTTTCCATTCCCTATGTGTGTATTATATCTCATTATCAAATTACCTAAATCCCAAGATGGTCATGTCTTAATCATTACTGCAATCAAATACTTTACCAAGTGGGTTGAAGCTATGCCCCTTGTAAATGTTATTGGAATAATTATCTCAAAATTAATTATTAATCAAGTCATATGTAGTTTTTTTATTCCAAACACCATCATATTTTATAGTGGTGGTAATTTCAAAAATAAAGACATGAAATAATTATGTGCAAAATTTAAAGTTACACACAAATTTTCCACACCTTATCACCCTCAATGAAATGGTCAAGCTAAATCCACTAATAAAATACTTAATAAAATATTGTAAATTAATATTATGTATTATAATTATAACTAAAATATCAAGCTTTATCCCACCCTTTGGACTTATCATACTAACATATGTGCTACCACTAGGGAAATTCCTTTCTCTTTAGTTTACAATTTTGAAGTTGTCTTGCCATTACAATTCAAGTTACCTTGTGCATATTTTTTCATGGAATTATCCTTAATGAATATATTAATGAATATTTTATTCACACTTTATATCTACTTGATGAGTGGCATATGGGTGATTTACAACATAATCACTAATACAAGCTTGAATAGCTAAGCAACATTACAAAAAAATGTCAAATTTCATACTTGTAATGTTAGGGACTTAGTGTTAAAGTTAGATTAGACCCATGAAAAAGAGGGAAAGTACACCAAAAATTGGTGGGGTCCTTAGTGAAATAAATTATAGGACCAAGAACATATAGATTAAAAACTAATGAAGGACACTTTTCAAAGAACCAACCAATTTCTAGTTTTTGAAGAATTACTTTACTTAGTTCTATATTCCTTCTTAGTTTTAATTTTTTTATTGATATTTCCATTTCTAGTACATTTTCCTTAAACTATTTAATTTAGACTTATATATACAATGGAGTTAACATTTATTTTAGGTTTTAATTTGACTCTCTTTTATGTAGCATAGTATCCACATCAATTCCTTTACACACATATAGTTTTCTCCTTTTACACATTTTGCTATCTTTCATCCTTTGGTCTTTTGTCTTTAATTACACCTCTTGTGTTTTTCATTTATGAGTTTCATTGAAATAATTCATAAAGGACCAATATTTCTTTATAAACACTCGTCCTTTAAATCTTTTTTATAGATTTTTTTATCCCTACCTTACATAGGGCATCTTCCCTAAAAGATAAGTTAATGGTTAAGAGTCATGTTCATTTTTAGTTAAAATAAATTACATTACTTTATGGTAAAACACACACACACACACACACACACACACACACACACACACACACACACACACACACACACACACACACACACACACACACATGCATCCTTTCTTATGATGATGATTCATTCCTACTTATCATTATACCAACTTCATATACACTTTTTTTTTTTTGGAACAACCCAATCGTTTATATGCTCATTTCCATAAATCCATTTATTCCACATCACTATGTTCACACCAAGGTTAGTTTCAAGATTGCACTCTTTTCTAATGTATAATTTTAGAAGCCTTAAAGACCATGGTATTTTAGTTATATTCTCTAGCTACCATTTTCAAGCTCCTTTTTAGAGTCATATTTAACACCTATGCTTAATTTTTTGAATTTGTATGGAGGATAAATAAAAGCTAAAAATAAAGTTAAAATCCATATGATATAAAAAATAGGCAATGATCAAACATAAAATCTAAACTTAAAATTTAGATCACACTAAAATATGTTATCTTTATTTTCACATCTCCTATCCTAGTTGAATCTAAAACTCCATAAGAGGCATCATGATAGAGTTGAGGTCCATTGGGATGTGATAGGCTAGTAGACTAGGGTAGGATATCTCATTATCTCATAATATTAAGTGTCACCTAATTTCTCACACAAGTACCTATGATCTAGGAATTTGACTCAAGAGAGGATGGTTAGTATGGTGTTAGTTCTAAAATGAAAATGAAATGAAATAAACACACTTAATATCATAACATCTCTAGGTCTAAAACACAACTAAAAAATAAGGAATAAAACACAAGAATTCCTTCACCTTCCTTAGATGCTCCAAATTCCTTTATAGTAGTGGCTTGCTTGGCTTGTGCTCATGAAGTCCTTGGTAATGGAAGCTTGGCTACCTCCATCTCTCCTTGGCACCTTTGGATTATGGATTGGCTTGGCTTAGAATCAATTTGGCATGATAACACTAATTATAATGGCTTATTGAAAATATTTATGCATTATGACTTTGCACCAAAATAGATTAGAAATTATGTTGTGAGGCCTCCTATTTATATATTTTTGCAAATGACTAGAATTAACTTGAACCCTCCATCTCAATATTGAGATGTGTGGTTGAGGATTAATTCAATTTTTAGAATTAATTTTTTAATTATCCTCATCATGACATTGGAAGAAGGGGAAATTAAGAGGAATGGAGGGCATCATGTAAGGCATTGATGAGGCATGGAGGGCATGAATCCTGATATTTGTGGCATTTATGGCCTAGGGATGTCTTCCTAAGAAATGAGGTCACCTGATGATGTAGATATTCAATATTCATTTCAAAAACAAATTATTCAATAAGTTTCCATGGAATTATTAAATAGGCCTTGATTTGGGTTAATTATCTCTTGAGCATGATTAAGTACTTTGTGCACAAATTACTTAAATTGATCAGAATGCCTTGTTATTGGTCCAAAATTTAACTAGATTGGAATTGAAAGACCATGTTAGATGCATTGGATTTGTATTCCCATTTAGGATGTTACAAATAAAAAATAATTAAGTCATGTATCTTGTGTATAATATTTGATAAGAAAGAGCAATCTAGAGCACATGGGTGCAAAATTAGCATTTTGACTCAAATTGATATGATCAAAGTTAGATAGCCCATAAATTGCATTGCCCCATTTAGGGATACCCTAGACAAAATAATCACTTGAATATGTTAGTTTACATCATTTAATGTTAGGCCAAATTGTGCATTTTGGGTTAAAATTGGGCAAAATCTTGATTGGAGGTTATCGGTGGACAGATTTAAATGTCTATAGTTTGCCCCTATTTAGGAAGGCATTGTAAGCTATAAGCATAGTAACATCTTCTAAAATAATGAAAAGGACTTCTATATATACAACTACAATGATGATAAACTAATTATATGATGCCCCCTTAAGGTAATGGTTGGCACAAATAGGTTAGCAAACAATCCCTTGAAAATAAATAAGCAAAATGAGGGGACCAAAGAAAGGAAAGGTGATGGGGTGAAAACACATTGATATTGAAAAATTAGTCAAAATCATTAAGAATGCAAGATGGATGGTGTAAAATGGTTTGTCCAAAGGCAAGTATAAACATTTTACCTCAATAGTGGCAATGTGGTATGATAACACAATGATTTGCCCCAAAGGTGGTTATAATCATTGAGAGGATGGAGCTACCCTAGTTAGGATAGACAAACAAGATAACATTCCCCTATATAGGCAAAAAAAATTAAAGTGATGATAGCACAATGATTTTCCCAAAAGAAGTTATAATCATTGAGAAATGCAATTGGGATGATGTGTAATGATTTTTCCATATGTGGTTATAATCATTGAGAAATGTAGGTGGGATAGTGTGTAATGATTTGCCCATAGGCAGTTATAATCATTGGACCCTAATTATGGAAAACATGATAAACTTGGTTAGGGATGATGACAACTTAACATAGGGGGTAATGATGAATTAGAACAACCTACTAGTAGGGAGATGCTCATCTAAACTAATAAAAGTTAAAATTCTTTCATGGTTAATTACTCTATTTGGGATATGATTAGGATTGAATCAGGATACTAGTGTCAAAGAGAGGCTACCATTACTGAATAGACTTCTTAAAGTTGAGTTTTATTATAGCATGTGTCAGTAGGCATCATGGTATAACATCATGAGGACTTGGCCAAAATATGCATGAAGGCGGACTCCCATAATCCAATACTCAAAATAAAATAATGCACCAATGATATAAACCATGATGACAATGTAAACATATGAATATCGATGGATTTGAGTATAAGTGTGGGTAAGGAATCACCCAATGAACACACATAAACTAAATCAAGGTAATAATGCTAAAAGTAAACAAACAAGTAGACAAACAAATAAAATGAGCAAAAACAAACAAATAATGCAATAGAAACCCTATGAACATTGCCCCTAGAAAATAGGTGACAACTTAACAAATGAAAAAAATAGGGAAATAAAAGAAAATTAAGGGGGTGTCTAAGTTGCCTTCATATGCACTAGGCAAGTGGACACTACCTACATATCTCCATGGATGTAATATCCAATAAAGAACTTTAGGCCAAATGTAGTTCTCCGAAGGAATGGGAAGAATGTGATAACTGATGAAAACAAATAGAATAGATGTGATAGAAGAATAGAAATGGTCGTAAAAAATAGAAAGTGCATAAGAGAAAAGGTCAAAAATGATGGGGAAACTAAATGACAAGTGATTTTCTTATAAATTAATAATAATTCCCATAATCTTTAAGGCAAAGAAGTGGTCAATGTTTTTGTTTTATTATAACAATTTTTTGAAATATTTTTGGAATCATTTGAAGTATCTCAACTCAATCAAGAATGATGAGACATAAATGGTTCAAGCTCAAAAAACGGTGAGAGCATTCAAACTGAGGTTGCTCATAAAATGGTGAGAGCATGGCATAGGTTACTCACAAAATGGTGAGAGCATGGCTTAGGTTACTCACAAAATGGTGAGAGTGTGGCTTAGGTTGCTCACAAAATGGCCAGAGTATGGGGAAAAGGGTAATTGATCTGACCTCAACAAGTTTTGAGTGTGGCCTACATAGTCCTAGAGTAGGACCTCAAGTCACTAAATTTTTGCCCTTATAAAGGAAGAATTTGACTAGTGTAGTAGCCAATTCAAACAAAATAGGCACAGTTAGTAAAAAGGCATAGTACGACATAAGAACTGGCAAGTTGGTATGTGAATGCTTAATTTTGCCCCTATTTTTCCCATAAGTGGTTATAACCAAGACATTATGTCATAAATCAATGATACTAATTTTCCCAAAGGTGGTTATAATTAGTAGCAAGACCAATGGTAAGAAAGGAATAACAAAAGAAGGGTGCAATTGCCAAAACTTCTATCACATTATCCCAAAATATGCTCTCTATCTAAAATACTGAAACTAACTGATGAAATAATTAGATACCTTGATGTTGAAATTGTGTAACAAATGGAAAAAAAAAAGGTCAAACGGGCTAGACTTTAGAACACACTGGGTCAATAGAATGGAAGTAGAAAGTGGATACAATAAAGAGATGAATAAGGATGATATTTGTATGGAGAATAATAGTGGTAAAATGGCATAAATAAAATGGTCCTTATAGATAATACACCTTAGCACTCAAGCATAGTACCAATTGAGATGAATAATATTCATCAGCTCTAGAAGTTCATCACCGTCTAGTGTGGTAAGCGTGTATGCTCTTGATCCATAACCTGTAGTGATGATGAAAGGCCCTATCTAGTTTGGTTTGAATTTATGTTTATGCTTCTTATCATTCATGGTATTCTTTTGTTTTTATCTAAGAACAATATCACCAAGTTTAAATGTTCTATACTTAACATGCCAATTATAGTGGTCTTTGAGTTAGTTCTGATATACTTGAAGATTATTGAGTGCATTTATGCATTTTTCATCAAGTAGGTATAGTTCTTGTAGGAAAGCTACTTGATAGTCATGATCATCTAAGACACGCTTGAAAGAGATGTGTAGTGAAGTTAATTCAACCTCAATAAGAAGGATGGATTCAGTACCATAAGCAAGTGAGTATGGAGTGGTTCCTATGGGAGTATAATGATTGGTACAGTATGCCCAAAGGGTAGGGAATATATAGAGGTGTCAATCATGATCAACATCATTGATAATCTTTTTGAGAATATTGATAATGGTTTTTATGGATGCCTCAGCTTGGCCATTACCTTGAGGGTAATATGTTGTAGAAAAATGTTGTGTGATATTGTATTCAATACATCATTATTCTACATCCTTTTTCTTGAATGATCCTCCATTATCAGATATAATGTTAGAGGGTATATCATAGTGGCAAATGAGGTGGTTGAAAATGAATTTAGAAATTTGCTTTCCAATCACATAAGTGAGGGGTATAGATTAAACCCACTTAGTGAAATATTCAGTGGTGGTAAGGATATTTTTATGGCCATTAGATAAGGTGGGGTTAATCTTCCCAATGAGGTCAAGTCCTCATGTATAAAATGGCCATGGTGTCAACATTGGTTTTAGAGTTTTTACAATGGTATGAATCAGATTAGCATGTCATTGACATTTGTCACACTTTTTTACATAGGTAGTGGCATATACATCCATTATGGGCCAATAATAACTAGTATTCAAGATATTTTTGGATAAGACTACCCTACTATAATGCATGACACATACTCCTTCATGAACTTCTATTAATGTTAATTTAGACTCTACCAAAGTTAAACAATGAATTAATGTTCCATCAAAACTATGATGGTAAAGGGTGGATCCAAGTAAAGTATAATGAGTGGAATGATGAATGATGGATTTGGTTTGTTTTTAGAGTCTGAGTACTAGATAGAATTAAGACCAACAATATCACAAATCATGGAAATGATTGAAGGTTCATGAGCAAGTGCTGACAAATTCTTGATGAGGAATTGATACTCTCTAGCCTTATCTATTTTTCTAATTAGAGAGCCAATAGTAGCCATGGAATTTTTATTTTTTGTTACTAGCCCTCAATATGTGATCAAATTGAATATTGGAAATTTTTCACTTAAGAGTGTCAACCATGGCTTTATATGGAACTAGCTTGTCATCTTTGGTCTAAAAATGATCTGCAACCTAATTAATGATTAATTGAGAATCACCATAAACTTAGAGATGAGATATATTCCAATGTACTACTTGTCAAAGTCTTGAAATAAGTGCTTCATACTCGGCCATGTTGTTTATACAAGGAAATTTGATTCTAAATTATTTAGGGATTAGATCCCCTTATAGTGTAATAAACAATAGCCCTACCCCCAATCCATGTGCATTGAATGAATTATCAAAATATATTTTCTAGGGCTACTCCTCAAGGGGTGTGTCAATGATGGTCATGATAGATTTATTAGGAAATTAAAATGTGAGTGGATATGTATCTATGAGAGGCACTTTAGCAAATTGATCTACAAGAACTTGTCCCTTGATTACCCTCTAATTGACATACTCTATGTCAAACTCACTAAGAAGCATGATCCATTTAGCCATTCTACCTTGAAAATCTATTTTATCTAGTAGATACTTGAGGAGATCTACTTTTGAAATGACCATGGTCTTATTATTCAACATCTAATGGCATAGTTTTTGAGCTATGAAGAACATGGCTAGATAAGCTTTTTTAACAGGTGCATAGTTATGTTCATATGCAACCAAGGTATGGCTTAGGTAGTATATAGTTTGCTCCTTTTCATTATCATCATGTTGAGCCAAGAGTGCTCTTAGAGCATGATCAATAGCTAATAGGTATAAAAAAATGGATTTCTTAGTGGAGGAGGTAATAAAATAGGTAGATTAACAAGATAGTCTTTGATTTTTTGAAAATTTGTTTGGCAATGATCATCCTAGTGAAATGCAACTCCTTTCTTCAAAAGATGTGTGAATGGGTAGCACTTGTCTACTAACTAGGAGATGAAGCATCATATTAACTAAATCTTACCCTATAAACTATGAAGTTGATTTAAATTGGTTGGTGGTAGCATCTTGATTATAGCATGGACTTTAGCTAGATCAACTTCAATACCTCTACAAGATATGATGAAGCCAAGTAGTTTGTTTGAAGTTACACTAAGAACACATTTATTTAGATAGAATTTGACTTTATACTCATGTAATCTTTCAAATATCTTACATAGCATTATTGGATGGTTGGCCCTAGTTTTAGATTTTACTAATATGTCATCGACATAGTCTTCAATAATATCATACATCATATCATGGAATATCATAGTCATGGCCCTTTAATACATAGTTATACCATTATTAAGACCAAATGGCATCACCTGATAACAAAATGTTCTCCATAGAGTGGTGAATTTTATTTTATCTTGGTATTCTAGTGTTGTTCTAATTTGGTTATATCCTAAAAAGCCATCCATGAGTGAAAGCATTTCATAATCAACTGTGGAGTCAATGATCATGTTGATATTAGGCAAGGGAAAATCATCTTTGGGAAAAGATTTATTGATGTCTCAAAAATTAGCATAGATTCTAATCCTTTTGGCTTCTTACTAATAGGTACCACATTAGAGATCCAGTTTGAGTAGTCAATAAATTAGATACATCCTACTTCTAAGAGTTTTTCTAACTTTTTCTTTACTAATACAACATTTTGAGGATGCATCTTACGTAGATTTTGTTTTACTAAGAATCAAGATTAACCACAAGGTGGTGTAAAACCAAGGTAGGATCTCAACCTGGTATGTTAGAATAGGCCCATGCAAAAATATCCACAAACTCTCTCAATAGAGATATAAAGATTTTGCATTCCTCCTCAGTGAGGGATGCACCTAATTTTATCTATTTTGAGTTTGATGGAGTCCTGATATTTACCTATATTGTATCTTTGAATAGAAGGGTTGAACCATCTTTTAGGATAGTAGGCAATGACCTAAACTATTAGATTATGTTAGGGTCCTTTGTTAGGACTTGCTCTTTAACTTTTATTAGGCATGATGAATCTGAGTCTCCTAATGGGAGATATAGCCATATAATACAATAGTTAGAAATTATTGGAAAATTTGATCAAATATTTGTTATTGTTCAAAGCTAAACTCTGATCCATAAGAAATCTCATCATTGGTGGTCTCTTGGTCTAAATTTAAAGAAGAATGAACACCCCAATCTAATGGCATTTGAAATATGTTTTCACCACTAGACTGGTCTTTATCTTTACTTTTTCCCTAGTAAAAAAGTGCCTTAAAGAGGTTTTCAATTTGGAACCTTAATGTTTTACTGATTTATTTTTGGCTAAGGGTGTTCACTCACTCTCCAAAATAGGCTATAGGATCTAATGTGATTGAGAATCTTGATTTGTGATCTCCCAATGAAACATTATCTCTAAAGCCTAAGAAATCATAGAATGCCTCATCATTTTATAACTCATCAATCAATAGACTGTATTATTGTTGGTCCTAATCTATTAGTTGGGGATAATATAATGGTAAATGGTTGTGATGAATGGCCAAGGTAAGGGTAAAAATGGCATTATTATCAAATAGGTTGGTTTTAGCTAGGTCATCAAAGGTGAGACTATGATCAGACTTTGCTTTGTTATTGGCATCATCATCACTAGTCACTGATGAGGAAGTTTGAATAAGATATGTGGGGTCACCCCTAGATAGTTTAAATCCAATTCTATAAGGTATTTCATACTTAGTCATGGAAATTGGCTCAATGGTTCTTTGCTAATTTGGTCTGAGGCCTCTTCCTTCATAATTGTGACACTCCATGATCCTATTGAGAATATGATACTTTGCACTTTTATAACAATCATCTTGGTTATCATTATATAACCCTAATTCATCCCCTTCAAGAGAGTCAAGTCCTAAGCCAAATGCTAATATAAATGTGATAAGTCCCTTATCTTTATTCTTTTATTGCTAATGCATATACAAGATGACTTTAGGTCACCCAAAGGTTTTTGGATTTTAAGGAAGATTGGCAACATGAAACATATCATGAGTCACATATTCTCCTAGTCTATTATCTAAAATGGTGAAATGATTAAAATATTTAAGAAGTGGCATGTGGGAAAGGGAATCTAAGGTATTATGATCTATGCGATTATCTAGTGAAGGATCAATAAGTATAGATTTTCCTTTATCCTGATTATAACTTGGATTCATATGGTATTGATAATTATAGATTTAAAATTCAGCCTCAATATGCTTGTAGTACTCAAATGGTTGTAAATCTCCTAGAATATTCACTTCCATCCCTGAGTGGGAAAACTTGATACATTGGTGCAACATTGATAGGATTGCATGAATCTCATATAACCAAGGCTTGCCTAAAGCATGTTGTATGATAACTCAAGATCAAGCACAAGGCAAGGTGTATCATGGGTCAAAGGCCTAACGATAACTGAAAAAATAATGGTTCTTTGTGATTCTCTTTCCTAATTATCATAGGCTTTGATAGTTATTGTTTCTAGTTGGAGATCTTCCATTATGTACCTAAGAATCTTGATGAGCTTTAGAGACACTATGTTGAGGCTAGATATATTGTTGATAAGGACACATCTCACTTTATGTCATATTATATAAACCTCTATGTATAATGGATTATTATGGAGTAGGCCAAGGGAAGACATATCACTTTGGTTGAATGTGACTTGTTGGGCTAGAGCTAGGTGCCCAACCAAAGCTTGAAATTTATCAAGAGGTATGTCATTAACAATAGTGGAATGGGTCAATAACTCATTCAAGATATTATTATGGATTATTGATGTTCACAGCAAGTCCAAGATAGAAATTTTTTTAGGTGTCTTCTACAATTATTCCATAATATTAAATTTCTTATCTTGGTTAGTAGTGAATGGTTTATTCTAAGGCTAAATGGTGGTTTGGATGATAGGAAAAGTGATGGATGGTTTTGGGCCTAAGATAGTAATATTTGACCTCCAAGTTGTGATTGCACAATCAAGATTAAATATTGGACCATTATTGATAACAAATCCTAGGAATGGTGTGGGACCAAAAAAGACAAGTCTCATTTACCATTACACTTACATGTGGTCACATGGAAAGAATGAGTTGTCTCTATAAGATCCAGAGGGGAAGTCTTAGTTTTTTAGTTTGCTTGTATGCACTCTATTGGTTGAATATTTTGTCAATCAATGTATTGATAAACAAAATAGGTCTGATCAGCTAAAGTAGGAAGATTAGTCATCCAAATATGTAGGTTTACCACATCAGAAGGGGACTAATCTCTCCTCTCATTAAGGGGAGGTTCCCTATAAATAAGCTATATATATATATATATAATACTCAAGGGTAGGACATACCATCCATCTCTCTTTCTTCAGAGATGATGTGTGTGGATCAAAGGAGAAACTTAAGGAAAATGATAGAAAACACTCCTCTTCTTTCAAAAGTACTATTCAGCAAGCCACAAGAATACTCTAAGTAGTAACAACAAAATGTAACAAAGATTGTAATAACTAGAAAATTGAGATGTAGCACAAAGTCTTCACATGGATTGATCAAGAGTAAGATATGAAGGACAATGAGGGCACAAAGTCACCCCAAGGTCCTTTACATAGAAATGAAAAGAAAACAAACTAAAGGCAATTATGGGGGCACAAAGTGTCTCCAAAATTGACTATTCATGACACATTTTTGACTGTTGTCACTAATTCTACTTGTTGAATTAAAGGAATAGAAGATATATTGAATAAAAAGACATAAGAATAGTTTCCTCAACAACAAAGATATTACAACACAAAGTTTGAAAAACCATTTGCTTTCTTATTCCAATAACAAAATATAATAAACAAACTGAGCTAAAAGTCTCAAAAGTGTCTTTTAATTTGGGTAGAGTTTTGTTTTGATGGTCAAAAAAGAGATCCTTATTACAATAGAAGAGATTCCCTTATATAGCCTCTTCAAGAAGGACTTAGGAATAGTAACACATCATGCTGCATTGAAATCTGTTAAGAAGGTAGGCTGGAACTTAGGGGCATCTACCCATTTTCTTTTCTCAATGCAGAGAAATAAGTCATACTATTAAAAGTTTACATCTTTCAATGTCCACCTAGTGATCTAATCCTTCTTCATCATTCCTCCTTTTCTAGTTATTTGAATCAGGTCCTAGATTCAATTTGATGCTTTGTTCCTTAGTCACTTTTTGCTGGTCTTTAGCAATTGATGCATGGCACATTCTGCTACTAAATAGGTGAAGACATGTGGCAACTTTTGTGGGACTCTAAGAAATGTTTATTGATAGAGGCTTTTAAAACTTATTAGAAACTAAGAATCGTGGGTGTAGACACTTGTCACTCTTCATGGATTTATAATGGAAAAGGTGGCAACTTCCACTTGCCTCTTGAGAATCCTATGGAGGATGACACATGTTGGCTTCCATTGAATTTTAGAAACACTATATAACTATGCGTAACTCATTTGGATTCATGTGGATGATGCCACTTGGCATCTTTCACTTAACTTACAAAGGGCACATGGCGGCTTTTGTGGATCTTAGAAGCAAAGTGAAATGAGACTCAGAAGATCCTTTGAGAGCCCTATGGAAGATGACACATGGAAGTCTCTACTACACTTTAGCGGCCTTTGAAAACACTTGAGACTTATTTTAGATTCATGTGGATGATAACACATGGTGGTCTCTATTGTACTCAAAAAATTCTTAGGATGAGCTTAGAAACTTGTTTAAAACTTAGATGCAGACACCTGTCACTCTCCATGGAGTTATAAATGAATAGGTGGTGGCTTCCACTTGTCTTTGGAGAGTCAAGTGGATGATGACACATGGCATGTTCCACTTTCTTCAGTAACTCACTAGGGGTCCATCATAGTCTTTATGAAAACAAGAAGCAGGAGGGAGAAATTATAGAGATTGACACTTGTTGGCTTTCCCCAAATTTTGCAAGGGACACGTGGCGTAGTATGAATACATTTGTTAGTCACATAGATCTAGACACTTGGCATGTTCTACTTCATTTAGTCACTCATCCCTAGGCCCATCATGGTCTTTGCTCAAAATAGCGAAGCTAAGGGAAGAGAGTGCAGATATTGACACTTAGAGGCTCCCAACAAGCTTCAAGAGGGACATGTGGCAATATCTACCAATTCACAATAACAAAGTTTAGTGAGGCTCGGTCATTGACACTTGGCAGCATTTATGGGATTCTATTAGGATTTTATCTCGATCTATTTGTTTGCCTTGGTCACTTTTTGCCATGAGAATTCCCTTCGCAAGGGCACTTGTGTCTTCAACTTTTGGGGCACTCTTTTGAACTTTGTTGCTTGAACCAACCATTGAACCAAGTTTTGGTTCAATGATTCAAACAAAGCCTTGAACTGATTGACGAACTATTTGATTGAACCAAAGGATGAATCAAAGTGTTTAAAATAAAGTGGATGAACCAAATGAGTGAAATAAAGTGTTGAATCGCTTGATTGAATCTACCTTTGAACCATTTGACATTGAACCAAAGGATGAATCAAACATTAAACCTACTATTGATGCTTACTGAAGGAGATTTTTGTTTGAACCAAGGCACTAAACCAATCTTGAAAATGACCAAGTGATAGAAACAAATTCTTTTGGTTGAACCCGCCTATAGAAACTATGAAGCTCATTGAACTTGTAGAAATGAACCTACCTGCAGAGTTCGTAAATTTTTGAGAAGCTTGAAAAATGAGGAATTTGAATGCCTAGGACAAATTTTAAAAAGGGAAGAGATGATTTTGCTCTGTAGGACCAAAATAGTTCAAATGTTGTCCCAAAAATGAGTGATATTTTTGGGGGACAATAGTTGGCTCCAGTTGGGGAACTTTTGTCAATTGCAAAAAGAATTGAAAGGAGTATAATCTAGAATCTCCAGTGTTTTCATGTGTACCATTGGGTTATAGAGTCATGCTACCCAAAAATGAAAGGTATCAAAAAAAAAGGAAATAAGAAAAGTAAAATAGAATTAAAAACTATACAAATATACATATGTATAGATGATATCATCTGATACTTCAAGAATTGAAGTATTTTAGATGTTGCTTCTTGGGAGACAGTGAAAATAGTGATCTATTCTGATAAACCAGCAAGAAGACATTTTGCCCCCAAAAATGCTGATGAGCAAATGGAGCTCTCCACTGGGAAACCAATTTTATTTGTCTTCCTCTTGGACTTTTCTTCTTCTTATTCTAAGGTAGGATGTGGTCTTCAATTTAAAAGCCATAACTCCTTGCTTTCTTGGCAAAGGGTTCTTTTGCCTGATTTTGATTTGTAGCAGCATCGTCCATTACCATAATTGGTCATTCTTCTAGTTCAGTCCAACATATGATTGGATTGTCCACATCAAACTCTTGATAAACTATCAGCTTAGCATCTCCTTTGATGTGAAGTAGTTTGATTTCTTCATCTTGAACACTCTTCAATCTGGGCAACAAAGATTCACATTCAACTGTGTTGTCGGTGTTGCTAACTTGCAAATTGCATGAAGGAAGAATATCTCCTTGAGGAGATATCAACACAGTCCCAACTCCATCATTGGTGGAAAAATTGCTTCCATTGGATTTTAGGATTGAAGCATCATCAGAAGCTGATTTCCTATTAGATTTATCTTCATTAGAGATGGAAGATCCTTCCTTGTTTATACTACACCCTACCAATTCCCTTGAAGTCTTGTTTGGATCAATTCCTAGATTGTCAGCTATAAGACTTTCATCTATAGAAACATGAACATCCTCTATGGTAAAGAAATGATTACCCCTGCCTGAAGAATCAAACAAAATTTGTGCTACAAGGGCTGATGTTTGGGTGACCACATATTTTGTTTCCTTTTCAAGAGCAATCTCTTCATTATGCCTTGGACAAGAATCCTTGCTTCAGATAGGTCCATTTTTAGTTCTCCTCCCATGTCCTTGCAGAAATTTCATCCAATCAAAATACCATAAGATGTTGGGACGTTAGCCACCAAGATAGTCATCTTGATTTTCTTGTCTAGAAAGGCTACCAATGCAAATTGGGCATCTTTAATTTGCCCCAGCAATGGTACTTGCTTGTTATCCATGGAGAAACATCTCCCAAATGTTTTGGTTAGTGTGAGACCTAGAGACTCAGCTACTTTAGCAAGCATGACATTATTAGATGCGTCTGAGTTAATGATGCAATTGTTGAGCTGATAACCATTTATTAATAGGGAAACATAGAAAGGTTCTATTTTCCCAGGGGTAGTTAGAGGAGTAAAGACAAGATTATTTGGAATGGACATGTTCTTTGGGTAATCAAGACTTATTTTCTTAAGCTCTTGTCTTGCAGGGATGGTTTGGTTCTTGACACATTGGACCAACCTATCTAATTGATCAGGATTAGCTTGTAAGTATTCAAATTTAGACATTTGTATTTTTGTCTTTTTGACATGATCAATTATGTCAAATGGCTAAATTGGACTAGGAATAGAGGAAAGTGTTTCAACCTTTTGGGTTTTAGGAGGGATGGGAGGAAGAATGGTTTGAAAAATGGGAGTAGATGGTGAAGGTGAAATTTATGTACTTACATTTTGAGTGATCATCAGATCCTTTGATTGAAAAGGAAGAAGGGTTCCATGCTTAGCAATTGTAACTGTTGGTTGAGGTTGCTCCTCTATCTTCCCTTTATCAACTTGCTGGATTGACTGGTTCTTAGATCTAGTAAACATTACATATGATCCATCAATAGATTCTCCTTTGCTTCTAAGTTCATCTTGGTAGTTTAGGAAACCAATGTGGGAGTCACCAGCTGATTCTTCTTGATACTATGTGAAGAGATCAACATCATTTTCTTGATTCAATTCAGGTTGGAAATAGAACTTAGATTCTATTTCAAGATATCCCATTGTTGAATTGGTTGGAGGACCTTCTAGGGCAAGTTTCCCTTGTGGGGGAGGAAGGTGATTCTGTTGCCCTTGATTCTTGGTAGCATTGCCCTGATATGATTGATTTGGGAATGTCCTTCTGTATGAAGGAGCAAAAGACATTCCTTATGCCATTTGCTTTTTCAAGGCTAGTACTTCATTTGCCATCTTTTACACCATTAAATTAGTGGTGCCTATAGATGCATATTCAGAAGATGATGAAGCTCTATTTCTATTTAGATCTCTTCTTATCTTCCCTACTAAGATGAGATCATCTTCTACCTTAGTGGCCAAATGTTGGGCTACAGCAAGATCTATTTGACTAGCACGTCTTAAGAGAAAACTTACTTTAGGTAGTTGAGAATTAATAAAAAAGAATTTGAGATTCTCAGTTGTAGGTTGAGCAATTATAGGGATTCTATTTCTAAGTTTGTCAAATTTGGCTATGAAGTCCCTCATTGGTTCATGAGGCTCTTTCTTCATCTATGTAAGTTAAGCAAGAAGTGTATGTGCATATTCTATAGGTTTGAATCTAGCTTCAAACTTAGCTTTGAGAGTATTCCAATCAGTTACTGACCAAGCTTGTAGATGATAAAACCAATCTACAGCAACACCTTTTAGTGTTTCTACAAATAGCCTGACTGCTACATCTTCAAATTCTACTCCAATTACTCCACAAGCTATGTTGAAGGCTGCAATATGCTCATCAGGGTGAACTTTCCCATCACCATAGAATTTGGGGAAGTTCTTCCTTGAACTACATGGAAGCTCATGTAGAGGTGGAGAAAGATTGAGAGGACCAAAAGCATTACCCCAAGGGCCTTGAACTGCCATTGTAGGATTATGAAAAGGAAGGATAACAAATATCAGAGGGGTAATTATAGGCAAAGCTTTATCAACAACAGAAGTAGATACATCATCTGGAAATGGAGATATGACTTTAGTAGGAGGAAAACTCTTGGTTCGTTGGAGACAAGATGGTGAAGGAAATAGATCAAAATCACTTTGTTGTACCAACTCGAATATAGGGTCAATGATACCTTTAGCCCTTTGGTTTTGTGTATACCTCGAATCTACTAGATTATGAAACAAAAATGGAAAAGAATTGACATTGCTTTAATTAAAGCTCGAGGCATTAAACAATGCATTCTTTCCCAGTTAGTGTGGAGGTGAATGGATAAATTATAAATGGATAATGGATATGATATCCCCAGCAGAGTCACCAAAAACTATTGGTTGAATATTTTGTTGATTAGCATACTGATAAACAAAATAGGTCTAATTAGCCAAAGTAGGAAGATTAGTCATCCAAATGTGTAGGTTTACCACATCAGAAGGGGATTGATCTCCCCTCTCATCAAGGGGAGGTTCCCTATAGATAAGCTATATATATCTATATATATATATATATATATATATATATATATATATATAAAATAATACTCAAGGGTAGGACAAACCATCCATCTCTCTTTCTTCAGAGATGATGTGTGTAGATCAAAGGAGAAACTTAAGGAAAATGACAAAAAGCACTCCTCTTCTTTCAAAAGTACTATTCAACAAGCCACAAGAATACTCCAGGTAGTAATAATAAAATGTAACAAAGAATGTAATAACTAGCAAATCAAGATGTAGCACAAAGTCTTCACTTGGATTGCTCAAGAGTAAGATATGAAATACAATGAGGGCACAAAGTCGCCCCAAGGTCCTTTACATAGAAATGGAAAAAAAACACACTAAAGGTAATTATGGGGGCACAAAGTCTCTGCACAGTTGACTCTTTAAGACACCTTTTTGACTATTGTCACTAATTCTGCTTGTTGAATTAAAGGAACATAAGATATATTGAAGAAAAAGACATAAGAACAGTTTCCTCAACAATAAAGATATTACAGCATAAAGTCTAAAAACCATTTGCTTTCTTATTCCAATAACAAAATATGATAAACAAACTAAGCTCAAAGTCTCAGAAGTGTCTTTCAATTTGGGTAGAGTTTCATTTTGATGGTAAAAAAAGAGATCTTTATTATAATAGAAAAGAGTCCTTTACATAGCCTCTTCAAGAAGGACTTGAGAATAGTAACACATCATGTTGCATTGAAATCTATTAAGAAGGCAGGCTAGAACTTAGGGGCATCTACCCATTTTATTTTCTTAATGCAGAGAAATAAGTCACGCTATTGAAAGTTTACATCTTTCAATGTCCACCTGCTGATTTGATCCTTCTTCATCATTCCTCTTTTTTTGGTTATTTGAATCAGGTCTTAGATTTAATTCGATGCTCTGTTCCTTAGTCACTTTTTATTAGTCTTTAGCAATTGATGCATGGCACATTCTGCTACTAAATAGGTGAAGACACATGGAAACTTCCACAGGACTCTGAGAAATGTTTATTGATAGAGGCTTTGAAACTTATTATAAACTCAAAATCGTGGGTGCAGACACTTGTCACTCTCCATAGATTTACAACAGAAAAAGGTGGCAACTTTTTCTTGCCTCTTGAGAATCCTATGGAGGATGACACATGTCAGCTTTTGTTACATTTTAAAAACACTATAAAACTATGCATAACTCATTTGGATTCATGTAGATAATGCCACTTAGTGTCTTCCACTTAACTTATAAAGGGCACATGGCAGCTTCCATGGCTCTTATAAGTAAAGTGAAATGAGACTCAGAAGATGACATATCCTTTATGAGCCCTATAGAAGATGACACATGGCAGTCTCTGTTGTGCTTTAGCAGCCTTTGAAAACACTTAGGACTTATTTTAGATTCATGTAGATGATAACACGTGGCAATCTTTGCTATTCTAAAAAAATTCTTAAGATGAGCTTAGAAACTTGTTTGAAACTCAGACATAGACACGTGTCGCTCTCCACAGAGTTATAAATGAATAAGTAGTGGCTTCCACTCATCTTTGGAGAGTTAGGTGGATGATGACACATGGCACATTCTACTTTCTTCAGCATCTCACTGGGGGTCCACCATAGTCTTTATGAAAACAAGAAGCAAGAGGGAGAAATTTTGATGATTGACACTTGTCGGCTTCTGCCAAATTTTGCAAGGGACATGTGGTGTGGTTTGAAAACATTTATTAGTCATGTGAATGTAGACACTTGGTGCATTCCACTTCATTTAGTCACTTGTCCCCAGGCCCATCATGATCTTTGCTCAAAATAGTGAAGCTAAGGGAAGAGACTATGGATATTGACACTTGGAGTCTCCCAACAAGCTTCAAGAGGGACACATGGCAATACCTGCCAATTTGTAGAAACAAATTTTAGTGAGGCTCAGCCATCGACACTTGGTAGCATTCATGGGATTTTGTGAGGATTTTATCTCGATCTGTTTATTTTCCTTGGTCATTTTTTGCCATGGGAATTCCATTCACAAGGGCACTTGTGTCTTTGACTTTTGGGTCACTCCTTTGAACTTTGTCTCTTGAACCAACCATTGAATCAAGTTTTGGTTCAACAATTCAAATAAAGCCTTGAACTGATTGACAAACCATTTGATTGAACCAAAGGATTAATCAAAGAATTTGAAACAAAGTGGATGAACCAAATGAGTGAAACAAAGCATTGAACTACTTTATTGAACTCACCTTTGAACCATTTAATGTTGAACCAAAGGATGAATCAAATGTTGAACCTACTGTTGATGCTTGTCGATGGAGATTTTTGTTTAAACCAAGGCACTAAACCAATCCCAAAAATGACCAAGTGATAGAAATTGATTCTTTTTATTGAACCTACCTATAGAAACTATGAAGCTCATTGAACTTGTAGAAATGAACCTACTTGCAGAGTCTGTAAATTTTTGAGAAGCTTGAAAAAAGAGAAATTTGAATGCCCAGGACAAATTTTAAAAAGGGAAGAGATAATTTTGGTCTATATGACCAAAATACTTCAAATATTGTCCCAAAAATGAGTGATATTTTTTGGGGACAACACACTCTTAGGTCAAATAAGGATTATCCATGTGATTTGGTTAAATATTTTTATTTAGCAATGGTCTAGGCTAATTAGTATTTGGTATGGGATTAATGGAGATGGTATTAATGCTACCCCCTATAATATGACCTACAACCATATTATAGTCATGTGAAAATACATAGTATGTTTGTTGGTTGTTACCTTTTTGACCTTGGTTTTGTCTATTATTTTTTCATTATGAGTTTTGCTACTAATTTTTTTGGTTTTGCTAGTTTTCTCTTTGATTTTGATACTATTGATTTAGCTGCTACATTGGTCATTGTTGCTGTTGATTTTTATACTACTATTGATTGTTATGTTTGTGAAAAAGGTTTTGATTGATCTCAAGAGTTTTATTGGAAGTGGAAGAAAAATTATCTAATTTTATCTCCCCATTATCCAACACATTCTCAATTAAATGCTTGATTTAGACACATCTTCAAAGATTATGCCCATTGACCCAATGATAGTCATAGAATTCATTTTCATGGTACCAATTAGGATAAGGAATGACTTACAGATAATGCTTTGGTATATGCCAACTAATAATATTAGTGGTAGCAAACTTTTAAAATATAGACTCAATAGGTTCTCCTAGGTCACTAAAGACATGATGTGTAGGCATGGTTCTTTTAGGAGGAGGGGTTTGCAATGGTAACGGTTGCTATATTTGTTGTGTAGGTCTTGGTTGTTGTGCCTAAAACATTGGTTGGAGAGGTTTCTAGGTAGGAGTAAGCTAAAAAGGTGGTGAAAATGATTTTTTCACTATTTACACATGATAAGATTTGGTTACTCTATTTCCCACAACATTCCTATTGTGATTGAATTACTTTGGTCTTTCATGGTTATTAGCCTATGCCAATTGTGATGTTGGCACTTGAATGGGATTTTGGTCATTTCCTTGATTGGTACCTTAATTTTTATTAGTTGAATTAAGCTTGATAAATCCTTTATTGATGAGCACCCTCTCGATCAACAAACCTTTATCAATGATCTCCTTGAATGTATGTGCACATTATAGTTCCAAATGATAAGCTATATCACTCTGCATTTTTTTGGTAAACATAGTGGATAATTGTTTATCTAGTAAACTATGGGTGAAACAACTTGCAAGGGATCTCCATCACTATAAATAACTTGCAAAACTCTCACCATATTTTTGTTTTACTTATGTTAAGTACACTAAAAAAATCTCATGTTCAAGATTATAAGAAAAGTGATGCACAAACTTATCAAAAAGATCATCAAAATCTAGTACTAATTTCTTGGGAAACTTTTAAAACCACTCTAAGGCTTATCCAGCCAAGCTCCTTAGAAATAATAGCAAAAGGTATATGTCGTTATATGCCACTGGTTGACATGTAATGAATAATTCAATCAAATGAGCCTTAGGGTCACCTTTTCTTTTGTATTTATCAAATTTGGGTGGTTCATATCTTGGAAGAAAGATGGTATCTATAAATACTCCATGTTGAATGGATAGGAACACACATCATCCAATTTGAAATTTTTAGTCTAATTCCCAACTTGAATGGCAGCAATTGCATCCTTCATCTGTTGTAATTTTTAGGATAGAAAACTGGAAGGAATATTAGTTTGAGGGAGAATCTAGGTTTGGATAGATGGTTTAGAAGCCACAAGTGGAACACTTTAACCAATGTATGATGGAGACACCTATTGGGGTACATTGACTTGGTTGGGGAATGGACCAGGAATATGCATACATGGATTAAGATGTACATTTGGTTGTGGGATATTCTAGTTTAAGTTGGTGATAAAGGTTTAACTTGGAGGATTTTGTGGTTGGGATGGAGGGATATAATTATATTGTGCTTGTTTTGGTTGAAAAGGGAATTGGAAGTCCAAATTAGATGTGTTAGATCTGTATTCACATTTATGATGTTACCAATAACAAAAAAATGAATCCATGCATCTTGTGTAGAAGATTTAATACGAAAGAGCAATCTAGAGCATGTGGGTGCAGAATTGGCATTTTGACTCAAACTAATCTAGTCCAAGTTAACTAGGCCATAAATCACATTTCCCCATTTAGGGATACCCTGGCCAAAATTGGCACTTGAATATGTCAGTTTCACATAATTATCCCATTGCCAAACCATGTCTTAGTAGGGAAGGGTATTCAGGTTGATCATTATCATAATCCCCACTACTCATGGAAAATCATAAAAAGGTGACACAACTATCCATCTAGTGGCCCAAATATCTTTAGGAAATCTTATTAGTACTCCCATCTAATAATGGATAATATAATTTTGGATCCAACCCATGACAACTATCAAGTGGTTGATTAAGAGGTCTCCCAGATTATCCACATAATAAAGACCCCTATAGGTCTAAACCACTAACTCCTGGTTCTAATGATAATATTGGGGATTATGATAATGATCGACCTGATTACCTTGCCCTACTAAGACATGGTTGGGTAATGGGATAACTATGGGGCATAGCTTGTAATATCCATTTGGGTAACTCAGGTTCATGATAAGCTTTTATAGTTTGAGGTACACCTTGTAAATAAGGTGCCTCAATAGTTTGGCATGCCCTACATAGGTAACCTTCTTATTCCTAGTGTTGCATACAAGAGTATATGGGAGGTGAGAGAATTGAGACTATGATGGTTAGCATGGAACCTACTTATGGTAAAGGTGATAATCACTAATCCAACTCATCTAAGAGTGACATAGGGACCTCTCATAAATCCAACTATAGTATAATGAGGTTAGGAACTAGTAGGGTAATAGTATATGGGCCCACCACCACTATCACAATAATAGTGTCTTGCTCAAGAGGAACTTGGATAGAAGTATCACCTAAGATATGGAGATAGTGAGGGTCCTATGTATGTTGAGCTAGAGGAGGATCTAGACATAGATGAGGAAGAGGCTATAGAGAATTATTTTGACCCTAATTAACTCAAGGGAGACCCAACTAAAATGTTTATTTCTATATTTTTTATTATAACTCATTGGTTTAACATTTTAGGGTTTTACACATGTAATTCCTATGTTTGGTTAAAGGTTTGAGATGTCTAAATTAGTTAAATAAATATGTAATAATTAAGTACTAATTTTTGGTGATTTTGACCTTTTTTGACTTTCTATAAATAGACAAAAAATTTGGATAAATAGATACTTATCTAAAAATTAACTATCATGAATGATATGGGTTCTAAAACTTGAGATCTAGGTATTAATTTGTGTCATCAATAGGATTCTAGTATTCATATGTTCACTAGAAATTAGTGCCTAGTTTGGATAGTAACACCATCTCTGTGTAGTATCCTCAATGTGGAGCTAATGTCCCCTTTGTGAGACTGTTCCTATTTTTGGGGAGTACCTATGCTTATGTCTATATTTTTTTTTTCATGACCAAAACTTGTAGCTTTGTATTATACTTGGAAAACTTTATTTGATGTATAAACATTAATCTCATTATAAGTATGGCATAAGAAATAATTTTATGTGTGTTATTAGGATGGACTATACATCCCCAACACCCCACTATGTATAGAGTTGCCTACATACCAATACTCTAAGGAGGGATCAAGTTTTATGTAATTCTCCCACCTAGTGGTTGATGTATGTGTAAGTGAATGTTATAATGAGAGTGACCTTGGATGCCTTGAGTGTGCTTGAGCTTTTAAATGCTTGAAAAATGAACATAGGTTTTTTATAGATGGTAGTATGCAAAAATTAGGGAAGAATAAGAATCAAATACCTTCATCTTAAATAACTTTGTCTTTGGTTTGAATAGATTTTTCATCTATTTTCAATATAGTGAATAGAGGTGGATTAGACTCATATTTATAGGGTTTTATTGCTTGTGAAAATAATAAATTTATCTTAGGCTAAGCTTAAGAGTGGCACACATTTGAAAAACTATCCTTTGGGAAGATTTTGGGCTAAGGATAGTAACACCTAGTTGGGGACACTATCACCATATGGTTGTAGTATCCTAAATGTGTTTCTAATGTCCTTTTGGTAGACTACTAAGAAATTTTGATTGGGATCTAGGATAATAGTTTTGGGACTATGTCTTGACTAGTTATAGGTGACTATGGTCTGTTGAATGACTTGCAACATAAGTCTAATACTCAAGGATAGGTCTATGGATAGGCTACAGATAGGCTAACTCAAGAGACACTCTTACCATCTAATTACCACTTTTAGTTTATTACATTTACCCCTCCTTTATGTTAGTAATGTATCAAAGTGAAATGACTATTATAAAGGAAAAATAAGCATACATAGACTTACCTTGGAAGTGAAGCACATATATCTAAGTTTAAATATGTAAATCTAGGTTTACATATGTGAAACATGATCCAAAGTAATTTCCTATAATGAAGCATGCAAAAATAAATTCTTAATTATAAGATAATCAAAAGGAAAAGACTATGTTGAAATGAAATAATTGAGTAAATATGAGTAAAAAGAGAAGAAAGGAATGAATACACTTAGTTGGGTACATGAACCTGGTGATAACCTATGTGTGAATGTGCATAGTGCTCATATAATTGAATAACTTGAATTGAGTTGATGGATTTCTCAATCCTCATATGGGTAGCTCAAGAATTCAATCCAATTTTGACTCCATCATTGCCCACCCCTACTTGGTAGATCCTATTCTCTATGAATATCTTGGATAAGAATGTAAGTGTGTCAAACCATCTCATATAGGTGGCTTAAGAACTCAAGTAGAACATAAATTCATCATTAGACCCTTGTGAAGTAGATGCATCTATAACTATACTACACAAAGTTTTAAAATTATCTAAGTAATATAACTATGTATTTGGTTCCATGGCCACTCAGGTACATTAGGTGACTTTAGTCTCCTCAAGAATGCCAGACATTATAGATGAAGTAAGGTACAAATGTGGTGACAACCTATAATGTGATAGAAAGTGTATACAATTTAGATAATAACATGGAGTTTTCCTTTATATCTAATCTAACTATCTAAAGCTGAGTGTATGAAAGTTATGTGTTATGCACATGCCCCTAATCTGGTATATAAGTATATTGAATCTAAATCAAATATGTAATATCTAAAATTATGTAACTGATATAAATGTATGAGTGATCATTTTGTGTATGATTCCCCCAAATCTAAGCAACTTTTATGAATTTTAATTGAAATGAATGAATTTGAGTTAAAGTTGAACATAACTACCAAACTTGTGATTGTATATGCATAAATATGTAATGTATCTAGTGTATTAGTCTAAATGATCTAGATTATCCTAAATATAGGGCTACTAGATAGTATCATCCTATGGTGGATAGTAGTGCCTTATGGCACTAGTGTCCCAATCTAGGCACTAATGACTACATAGTCTATTTTTTATGTGATCTGAACTGACTATTGAGTCTCTATTCTATTTTGTGTTTACCCTAAGTCTAATATATGAAATTGAGCCTATGTGTTGAAATGTATCTATGAAAAATAATGTAAGATCCTAATATCTATGACAAACCCTTATGAATGTCCCCTATTTTAAGGGTAGTTGTGAAATTTGTGGAAGAACTACCCTTTAAAGTAGTAACTCTAAAAAATATGTTACCTGGAGCATGTGTATGATATTCCAATATAATGTAAAACATAACCTTAGAATGTAAATGTATCTGAGTATAAGTAGGAAATGTAATATGCATATTGTAATCTAGCATTAAACACAGGTGTGAAGATAGATGTAAGCAATGAATAACAATAGTAAATCTGAGTAACTACCTAGGCGGATGGGGTATGATGTCCATTAGGGCTCCCAACCAAGAAGGGTAGATGTATGAGATCTCTCATGGCATTGAAAACTGGTGTGTGTGTGTCAAAAATAAATACAAGTGACATGGTGTATAATCATATAAGGGAGTAAACATATAAACACGTGAAGCATGCAAAATATAGGCCAAGGGACCAAAATACAAGAGACATGGGCACATGTCACTAAATTTGAGAATGAATATAGACAAACACATGTTAAAATGTTCACATATGTAAACAAAAATCAATTTGGCATGGAGACACATAGGACATGCTCAAATGTCCATATATAGAAGCATGAAAGATCACACACAATGGACATGGGCACATGTCCAAGGCATACAAATAGATAAGTGTTGTAGAATCCAAGTAACAATGGCATATTTAAATGCCCTCAAAGATGTAAGAATCACATGAACGCAATCAAGTCTAATCTAGGAAATAGGAATGAAAGCATGTATAATTATATAATACAAATCTATGTAAATTTGAGGATGCATATATACTAAGGCTAACTAGTGATAGTTGATAAAAAATCTAAGTAATTAATAACATTGATCAATATCAAGATAAATCAATGCATAACTAGAATGTATAGTATGTATATATAAAACATGGTTATAACAACTATGTTGGAGATTCCCCAAGTGGGTAGATGTTGTAATGTATAAACCTGAATCAAGTAAATTCCCCCAATGGGTATATGATAGCTAGCTTGGATTAGTTTAGTGGATTTAAGTCCTATCTAGAATCTAAAAATACTTGACAAGAATGAGTGAAGCATATGTGTATGATAAAACCAACTATACTAGGATTGCTAGCAATGTGTAATATCTAGAAAATAGTATAAATGTAAACATAGAAATGTATACAATCTATAAAAATTTATGTTTTTGAAATATTTTTATGTTTTTATATTTTGACATGTTATATTGTTTTTATGTTTTATGAGTATAAGATATGTACAATTAAATGAAAATCAACTATGTATGTAAGGATCAAGAGAGATAAGGAAGTATGTATAAGAGTAGAAACCATACTAACTAATGAGTCTCATGGGAGACTCACCATCACCATGATCTATGTCTAAGAGGGGAACTATTAACATACACATGGTATGGGAGGGAAACACCTGAAGCTACCTGAGTAATGATGTTATGATATTGTGGCACTGACTTTGATGCCTTGTGAGCTGTAGGGATCTTAGGGACCCATCTAGTAGATGTAGAAATTGTAGGTGATGTAGGTGCCTTTCCCTATGTTTTAGGCCCTAATATAATTTATCTTGACATAAACTGAGTATAGTAAGGTCCTCAAGAATCTATGACATATCTTTGATGAAATGGTCTCTCTAGTAATGGTCTATATGGGAGATTATGCATGCATGTAGATATTGCATATGTAGACTTGGATTAATTGAGGACTTCGTTAAACACTATGATGTATGCATAGGAGTTTTAGTATCTATTACAACTGATAATTATGTAATATATAGTATTGGAACTGGACTTGTAACTAGTGTCTATGTTGTAAGTGTGACTATAATATGTGCTATAACTACCTATGGCATGGGAAGAGGATAATCATATGGGACACCCTCAATCTTAACCACCTATTTATCATGTATATACTTGAGGCATTGGTGTACTATAGTTGGGATGGCTTGGAGCTACTATAACCATGACTTTCCTAATAATATATCAAATGCACCCATACTAGGTACAGCTATGAACTAAGTGGCTATGTGTGTTGGTCCAAAATTTAATGGAAGCATAATCCCCTTGATGGAGATCTAAACATGGCCACTAAAAACACTAATGACTGAATTGGTAGGGAATATATCCTATTTTGTGTAGCCCAAGTGCTATAAACATTTCATTGTGCACATGATTATGTTGGACCCATTGTCAACTATAACATTGTTAATAGGATGGTGGTCTATATGTGCTCTTATGAAGAGTGATGTAAATATATGTCATCGTCCATAATATCTTGTTCTAAAAATGTGATAAGTGGTTTAGGTGTTACTATAGTGTGATACATGCCAATAATGTTATGCATGAGATATGTTTCCTTTGTAACTATGTGAAAGGAAGCTGGTGGTGGATGAGCCTAGAATCTATAATGAACACCTAATATACCCCATAACTCATTATTTTTATGATTTGAGAAAGGATCTCAAAATATCTTAAGTGTTTTCGCCTTTGTTTGCTATTTTTGTGCCTATGTGGGTGTGCCCACATCAATAATATTGGCCTTAATTATATCTTGTATCTTGTTCTTCAAGCTAATGCATCTATTTATCATGTGTCTTGGTGCCCTATGATACTCAAAGAATTAATTTGAATCATCACTCTTTAGAATAGGTTGTGTCATATCAAACTATTTAATAGGAAGGAGAGATATGACATTACATTTTAATAGTTATTGTATAACTGATGTTGATGACTCTAGTAGATTAGTGAAGACTCTATGTTTAGGAAATGATAAAACCAATCTAAAATAAGGCTTTGAAGTTGTGATGTCTATGGTATTTTGATCATTTTTGTTTTCTTCAGCCCTAACCTTATAAGGAGGTTTGTTTTTACTCTTAATTGTTGAATCTAACCCATTTATGTATTTGAGTTTACCCATTACTAAGTGCTTAACCTCTCATTACTTAACTATGTGGCACATATCAGTAAATGTGGATAAATTCTTGAATAAGATGACTTCATGAAGTGATAGTAATATAATTTTTTTAAATATATCTTGAATCTCTCTATGTACTATGGGGATAGTCAATTTTGATAGTATTATCTTGTATCATAAGACATAATCTTCTATGGGATCATTTAACTTTTGTTACTTTTTTCATATGATATATTATCATTGATGTTGATAGATAAGTGTGCTAGGAACATATTTTATAAAGGACTGAATGTTGTAATATATTGGTTTGGAAAATTGTAGAACCACTATAGGGAATAATCCTTGAGATTAAATGGAAATAACTTTTTAAGAATCCAATCATTAGAAACATAGTCAGAATTATATGTGAAAGGATCTGAGGTGATGCTCTGGATCACCTTTTCCATTATATAATGTGAGCTTCAGTGCTATAAAACTATCTGGCAAAGGAGTTGCCACAATGTGACGTGCCAAAGGTGTATAGAAGATAATGTTTGAATCCAAGGAATGTGATGGCTTAGCTTCTCCCTGCTCAAGATGTAACACATTAGATTATAGAGAAATAACCTATTACATAATGGATTTTACATCTGGAGGAGAATAAATATCCACAAGTGGTGTAACTATCACTAGTGGTCAAATAATAAGCTTGGGTTGTGTTATCTAAGTTCGCTAAGTGGGCCCCATTAAAGGTGTAACAACATCATTAACTATAGGGGTTGAATATTGACCATTTTTATTCTTATTCTTGATTTCTAATATGGCCTATAAAATCTATGCATAATCATGGGTCTATTCCCAAATTTTATCTCTAAATTCCTATAATACCTCATCCTTGTTCACAACTATATATTTACCATTAAGTGGAGGTAGTGTGTCTTGATCCTTAATATGGATCTAATCTTGTTCTTGGTTATATTTTTCATCTTTAGATGCATTTTAGTTGAATTACACATAATCAAGGTGTGAAGGATTCATATCTATAGTTATAGTAGGTTCCTTGTCCTTATTATAGGTTCAGATATCTAGAATCTAAATATGCTCAATAGGATTACCATCTTCTTAGGGGAAGAAAAATAGATTTTTTATATGTAATATAACAAATAAATTGAAATATAGATACTATAATAGAATATATGAATTTTTAATAATTAATAATAGCTAATGAAAAGAGGGAAACAAGGATACAAACCCTAAGAGAATCTAGGGTTAGGATTTTGGAAGCTAGGGTTTCTTTTGCAACAATTTAAATTAGATGTAAAATAAATTAAAACCCTAATGTAAAATTTTGATTTTAATTATCTAAGTTTTATAAATAAAATAAGAAAATCATAAGTATTTATCCCTAAATTTATTTTTCAAAATTTGGATGAATGCAAGCTAAGGTTTTGATGCAATATTTGAAGTAAGATGGGTTCACCAAATGATTTAATCTTTTATCATTTTACACATGTTATTATTATGTTTGGTTAAAGGGATGAGATGTCTAAATTAGTTAAATAAATATGGAATAAATAATTACTAATTTATTATGATTTTAACTTTGTTTGAATTTTTATAAATAAAAACAAATAGGGATAAATAGAGACTTATCTAAAAACTATCATAGATGATATCGGTTCTAAAACTTGAGATTTGTATAATAGTCTATGCCATCAATAGGATTTTAATATTCATCTATTCATTGGATAGTAGCACCCAGTTTGGATAGTAGAACCATTCGTATGTAGTGTCCTCAATGTGGTGTCAATTTACCCTTTGTGGGACTATTCTTATTTTTAGGGAGCACATGAACTTGTGTCTATACATTTTATTCTTTCATGATTGAAACTTGTAGCTCTGTATTATACATGGAAAACTTGATTTGATGTGAAAACCCTAATCTCCTTGAAAGTATGGCATATGAAATAATTTTATGTATGTTAGTAGGATGGACTAGAAATCCTCAACACCCCATTATGTAGAGAGTTGAATACATACCAATAATCTAAGATGGGATGAAGTTTAATTTAGTTATCACACCTATTTAATTATGTATGTGTAAGTTAATGCTAGAATAAGAGTGGCCTTGGATACCTTGAATGTACTTGAGCTTTGAAATGCTTGAAAACTAGACTTAGGTCTATTGTATATGGTAGTATGTATAAATTAGGGTTAAATAGGGATCAAATACCTTCATTACACTACTTTGTCTTTATTTTGAATAGTTCTCACATCTATTTTTTATAGTGAATATATGTGGATTAGACTCATATTTATAAGGTTATGTTGGTTATGCAGATAAGAAAATGAGATTAGGCTGACCTTAGAAGTGGCACATATTTTTAAAAATATTTATTGAGAAGAGCTAAGGCTAAGGATAGTAGCATCTAGTTGAGGACACTAGCACCATATGGTTGTAGTGTCCCAAATGTGGTACTATGTCCTTTTAGTAGACTGCTAAAAAAATTGGATTAGGATCTGGGATGATAGTTTTGGGACTATGTCTTGACTAATTATAGGTGATTTTGGTTTGCTAGATGTCTATAAATGTAAGTCTAATGCTCAAGGATAGGTCTATGACTAGCCTAGGGATAGGTTAACTCAAGTAAAACTCTTAGAATCCAATTACTACTTTAGGTGATTGCATTAATACTTTGATTCTTTTACTTGGATTCTAAGAGTTTTACTTGAGTTAACCTATATATATATATATATATATATATATATCAAATTTTTATATCAATTGGATATGATATTGAATATTGGAAATTTTTATCATAAATACTATAGGTATTTAGAGGTAGATGATTAGGAACACCTTGATTAATATTTTTCAACTGAGCAGTGGTTAGACCAGAGACTAGATTCTAGTTGATCCTAAAATCCTTACATGGATTAATGATCACACAAATGTCTTCACTCCAACGTACCATGATTTTATGATGGTAAAAATATTGAGGATGGAGAACAACACCCTATTATCTAGAGTGAGAAGGGTATAGGCCTTGGCATATACTATGGTGGGTGGAGGAGGTGGCATAGCCTCCAACCACAAGACAAGAAGGATAGTTTTAAATGGAGGTGACAACAAGGGTCACCATGTTGGCATTAAGATCAGAGAGGGTGAGGCAGCTTCTGAGGGAGGCCTTAAAAATAAATTTCATAGGAAAGAGAGTCCTTAAAATTCTTCTACCTTAGGAGCCTCTCACAAGGGAAATAATGGCTCCTAATATATGTTATAGGTGTTTTTTCTATTCCATTGTATATGGTGATTCTTTTTTGAGATGCCACGAGGCACATTAACCATCCATGGAGAATATTATATTAGACATCATTTTTGTACAAAGTTGATAGTTATTATTATATATATAGATGTTTTGGCTTACCTCTTAGTTGTTTTGTCATTTATGTGTTATGGATTTAACTTCCATGTTTCATTTTTCAATTCAAGCACTCTAGATGGCTAGGCATGTGATGATGTATGTGTATATGTATCTCTTTGTTTTTTATATGATACTATGGGAAATGGTTATGTATATTTGGGAATATAATGTATGCAAATGATGTAATGTGATGGATAAATATATATAACTATAATTGTGTTAACATTTGTTTTACAGGTGACTACCTAGTTGTTTTGTTTACACAACATATAACTTTCAACTTTCAATGTGTAATGAAAGGAGAAATAAGATAGAAATAAGGTGATAAAAAATTTTAAAAAATAGATAAAATTTTTTCAATAAAAATGAAGATGACCTATTCTTTATGAGCAAAAGGTAAAATTCACTTCTTTCTAGACTTATAAAATACTAACTTTATTTGTTTCACTTAGAGATAATTATTCCTGGTAGAACTTGTAAATGGGAAAAGGTTACCTTATTTAAATATAGGCATGTAGCCAAGATGTTTGAAGAATTTTATCTTTGGACACTCTTTGATTTTATATTGTTTATACATTTGACTTATACTTCTCTTTGTTACCCCATACACCTTGGCTCGTGTGACCAGGAAGACACATGGGCTCATCACCAATGGCTAAATTTAGGTTAGTAAAGGGGAATATCTCCTTGATGCTAACCCCATAAATATATTAAGATGTGAGGGCTGACCACTGAAGGTTATAAAAAGTGTGAGAGATGTGAATTTTTACTTTTATATTTTCATAAGCATTTTGATTTTCATAGGAGTGCCTACTTTTCTATCTTCATGGTCTTTACCCCCAAATCTTGGCCTCATGCAACTAGTAAGATGCAAGGGTTGATCACTAATGAAAAATATAGGCAAGTAAACTTACATATTTTTAATCATTCTAATGTTCTATTTTTATAATGAATCATAAGGGGATAATGTATCTTAGACAAACCTCTAGACTTAACTATAGGTTAATATCTTTCTAAGTTATGCAAGAAGATGTAGGGAAAGAGGTGTACTCTCCTCATAAGAACTAAGGAAAAAACCAATGTAAAATGTGAATTTTTAGAATGTTTTATAGATTTTGATAGGGTAATATGAGAGTGGGATGCTATGATATGATAAATTTTGAAATTTTATACACTCTAGGAATAAACAACCAAATGATGATTGAATAACACATAATATGTAGGTGAGCATGCAACCTATGAAAATGAAATGTAAATGAGAATAGTGTTATATGAATGTAATAAATATAAAATAATTTTAGGTGAAGAGAGTTCATAGATTCATTTAAATCCTTACCCTATAAGTGCCTAATCAATAGGATCCATTGTTGAAGTCTTTTATTATAAGGTAAGGGCCTAACCAGTTAGGTTTAAACTTCTAACCTTCTCCTGTCTTCCTATAAATTCAATTGTCAAGCCTATGGATAAGGTCTCCTTCATATATTACGTGTTTTTAAATGTTTTTTTTGTAATTTATACCCATACAATCAACATAATCAATGTGATTATTTTTTATAGCAATCCGATATTCATCTAAGAGTTCTAATTTGGCTAGTTGTGCCTCTCTATACTCTTATTGATCAATAAGGCCCTAGATGGAAACACAAAGGTTGGGTATTTATAATTCTAAGGGTAGAATGGCTTCATATCCAAACATGATTTAAAATATTTTTCCCCCCCATTTGTGTCTTAATAATTTTTCTATAAGCCCATAGTGTTGAATAGAGATGTAGATGCCAATTTCATTTAGAATCTTTAATAATTTCTAATAAAATTGACTTTATGGTCTTGTTAGTGGATTTGGCTTAACCATTGTCTTGTTGATAATATAGGGAGGCAAAATGGTGTGATATAGAAAATTTATTACATAGTTCATGAATTTTAGGATTTTTGAAAGAGGACCAATTATCAGTAATGATGACTTTTGGGACCCTAAATTGGTAGATGGTTTGATTTAGGATAAACTTTGTGATTACTAATTTGGTGATAGTTATTAATGCATTACTTTTTCTCATTTGGTGAAATATTCAATTGTCATGATTATGAAGTGATGACCATCCAAAGAAGTAGGAGAGAGCTTACCTACTAAATCCACACCCCAAGTGGAAAAGGGCAATGGAGTGACAATGGGTTATAATACCTTGGTCATAATATGTATCACATGTGAAAAATGTTGAAATATCTCAAAGTTACATACATATTCAATAGCATCATGGTCTAGAGTGGGATATAATTAACCCATCCTATGGATTTTTTGAGTAGTTGTGTGGCTACCAAAATGTCCACTATAAATGCCATTGTGATAATAAAAGAGGACTCTTTCTAACTCTTTTTGGTCAACATATTAGAGTAACATGCCATTAAAGGCCTTATGATAAAGGATCATATATAAAATAACATACTTATATGTAATGACATGAAGATGCATTTTATATTTTAATTTGGTACCATCATGATAAGTATGGCTAATTAGTTAATTAATGATTTATTTATAGCAAAGAGAGGAGATAATAGCAAGCTTTTCTACATAGCATATCAACTCATCTTAGAAGTTAGTATCGATAATTTAATTAACTTCTGAGGATGAATTAGCCAACCAAATAGAAATGATATGTCCCTTAATGGACTTTTGGTTAACATAAGTTAAAACAAACTCACTTAGGAGAGTAATGAAGTGCCTTGCCTTTCTAGAGAGATTTGGTTGGATTTAAAAATTTCACATGACTTGATATCTCATGATAACTCTTGTCTCTTGATTGAACATATAATGTCACAATCATTTGGTTGTAAACACTATTACTAAGAATTCCTTTTTCTACTTAAGTGTATTATGTCTCATAATTAATTCACATTAAACTAATGAAATAAATGACATGTTTCTTATTAGTTTCATCTTCCTGAGCCAACATGCAAATGAGGGACACCTCAATTACTCTAATATAAAGTATCAATGGTTTATTTGGCTTATGTTCCATGAGTGTAGTGGGAGACATAAGGAATTTCTTTACTACCTCAAATGCTTCCTAACAATGATTTTTCCAAGTTTGGCCACTTGTCCTTTTGAGTAGGTTATTGATGGGGTGAATGTCATAGTCAATATTAGAAATGAATCTTTAAATGGCTCCAAACTTACCTAAGAATGTTTTAATGCATGATTATTCTATGGGAGGGAGCACTTATAAGATTGATTATATTTTAATAGGGTTAGTATGGATCTCTTGTTGGGAGATGGTGTACCCTAGGAGTTTTCTATTGGTGATTCAAAACACATATTTTTTTGAGTTGAGAGTGATGTTGTATTCAATTAATCATGTTAATATATTGTGTAACACTTATAAAGGGTCTACATTTCATTTTTTTTCCCTAAAATATCATCTACATAGACCTCCACTATCTTGTGAATGAGATTATGGAATATGTGGGTCATGGCCCTTTGATATATTACCCTAACTTTTTTGATATTTAAGGGCATCGAAACATAACAAAAAGTCCCACAAGACATAGTAAATGAGGTATTTCTTTGGTACTCATTATAAATGTGAATTTTGTTGTACCCCAAAAAACCATCCATGAGTGATAGCAATTCATACCCCATGGTATTTACAACAATCATGTTAATGGATGGGAGAGGGAAGTCGTCTTTTGGACATGCTTTATTAATTACTTAGAAGTCTATACATAATCTGATTTTATCATTATTCTTGAGGATGGAGATAATTTTAGACATCCATTTGGATTATTCCACTAGCTTAATAAATATGACTTTTAAAAATTCAATGCCTTCCTCTTTTACCATCAATGCAGCCTTAGGCTTGATGGGATTAAGATTTTTATTGATAGGTTTTATGTTAGGAATTATAACTAGGTTGTGTATGACTACATTGGGATTGATTCCTACCATTTCAGTGTAGGAGAAAGTGAAGGATTTTGAGAAATTTGTGAGGAGTTGCCTATGGCCTTACACCTCATGTTCAAAGAGTGAAGACCTAAACTTGAGGAGTTTGGGATTATCTTATGTTACAGTGTTAATATCAATTATTAATTTGATGAGGGAGGCATTTCCTTCTGCAAACATGTTGAGGGTTGGGGTAAGATCAATATCCTTACCCTCCATATTAAATACACCATGTTCATTAGAGGAGGATAGGTAATCCTCAATATGACAATAAGAATCATAATATTCATTTATAAAGGCAAAGGTGGAATAATGGGTACATGAGAAGCCCCTCTTATGGTGGAATAATTTTAGGCCATAATAAGCTCATAAGAACTCAAGGATGGCCTCATGATTCTTGAATAAATTAAGGACAAAGGGGTCATCATCCCTTATGATGTGGATCATGGTTTGTTAATTAGAATTCCTACACATAATAATATTCCTTCTGATTGAGACTATGAAATCAAATTAGGTTATTTTTGGATGGGGGTCAAAGCAAAATGATGAGAAAAATATGGAGTCTACAAGATGGTTACTATACATAGGGATTGCTTCTATAGAAATGAATTTAAATCCCTTAGTGATATTTCACACATAGATCTTGTACATATAAATGTGTTCAACCTTGGTTTGATATAGTTTAGAAAATTGGTTTGAAACTAACTAAGAATAACCTTAGGTCCTTAATTTTTTAATGCCTATGCAACATGAAATAAGCATTCTAAGTAATAGGTCCTCATAATTATCTCTATTATTTGTACACTCAAAGTCTATACTAAACCTAAAATGAATGACTCACCCCTCAAGAAAATGAGAATGCTTCCTACCCAAATTCCTAGGTGATACTTGTTCTATCATATAAAAGGACCCATCGATCATGTGAAGAAGTGGGATAGTCATCTAGTGAAGTTTATTGGTATTATGATATCTTAACCATATGAATATCAAAAATGTTAGGTAACCCTTCTTAGGGTCCTTGGTCCAAATATTTGGGAAGATAGTGAGCCCTCACCTTTGAGGGGTGAATGTGAGGTCTTGTGAATGCATGGATGTTTCAATCTTATGTTATGGATGAACGTATGGAAGACCTTCTAGGAATTCAAAAAAATTCTTTCAAAGCTCTAGGTTGAGGTAGGTATGTACCTCCATAAATCCAAAAGGTCACCTACTTGACCTTTTCTTTGGGGTGGGAAGTATGCTGAAATAGTTAGGGTTTTGATTTAACATGGGGAATATGCCAAAATAATTATAATCTTACTTCAATGCAAAACACATGAAAGCATAGTTATGTATCTTGCAGTATTATTGGTAAGACATTTTTTAATATTTTTTGTCTCATTGTTATATGTAGGAAACCCTGTAAGAATCTAGTAATAAATTTTACTAGGTATTCTTTCTTTATGATTTGAAAATGAGGCTCCCCTTTATTAATTTATGGGTAATCATGGGTTCCAATGTTAATCTCTATCCTACCCACTATCATGGTATGAATGTTTGCCCTAAGTATCATCATGACTCAAGGGGAAGGAATGGTATGGTTTCCTATTGAAATTCTTGGAGTGTAATGAGAAACACAAATAGGTGTAAGCAAAATTAGAATAACCAACATCTCTAGAGGAAACAAAATAAATGGACTAGGGAATATATAAAATTAGTACAATCTTATAATATTCTTATCCATGAGCATACTCTAAAGTGGTTTGGAAGTGACAAGGGTGGAATGTGAAGTGTGGTTTGCCTTTATATGGTTAGACATTAGGTGGTATCACTAATAATTTTTGGGATGGTTTTTTTGAATGGGGGTTTCTTCATTCCTAAACACTTTTATCATGCAAAGGTCTAATAGGCTAGCTAACCCTTATTAGGGCTATTAGACTTGAGGTCTAGATAAATTTTAGGTCTCCACCCCTGGTGAGATGAATGGGATGACAAGGATAGTGTCCTTATATAAGAGGTTGATAATCTCAGATATAGACATAGTGGATATTATCTAACTAGTGATTGATTCTAGGTTAGCAGTCATTTCAGTTATTATTATGTCTTTTTCTTCCAATTTATCTTTCAATAATTCTTGGGGTATTTCCACTCCCTTATTTAAGATGACATATTTAAGATTTTTGGGTCCAATAACATTGACCAATTATGGAGGTTTCATGACCTCATTGGTATGTATATGGTAATCAATGTGTAACCCTGGTTTCTTATGAGTGGTTACTTGTAACATATTAAAGGGTTTAAGATCCCTTGGGTTATGAATATGTTTCCTAGGTACAATAACTATATTTTATAGAATAAGGTTGAAGGGATAACCTTCATCATGTGTATCCAAGGCCTTAATAAGATCACATTATAATTGGTGTCTTTGTTTATGACATAAAACTTAGTTAGCACCATCTTAAGGCCCAATGTGATTGGGGGCACAATGGTCCCTACAAAAGTATATTTGAGGTTGTCATAGCCTTGTAAAGTATTACACATTTTAGAACAATTGGTTTAACCATAACCAAGTTTTTAATGAAGGAAAAGGGGATGATATTGATAGACACTCCATATTTAACCATAAATCTATTCACATAATTGTTACAAATCCATACCTATAGAAATAATTTTAGATCTCCCCTCTTTACCATATTAGAGTTAGGATTACGGATTTAAAATCAAATAAATAACTATTGCCCTATGATTCTTGACTAGGTAGAAACATGTCTAAATGAATGTGATTAATTTGATCATATGGAAGAGTAACATTATATAGATTCCCCAATCCTAGGCATCAAACAAGGCTGATCAATTATCAAGGGAGTTCTTGAGTAAGTCTAGGAATGAAACGTGGAATAATGTTTTGGTTAAATCGGAGATTAAATCATAGTCTCCCATGGGTTTAGTAATAGACTCTATTTCTAGAATGTTTGAGGGATTGAGGGTCATAAATTGATACTCTCTAATGTAAGTAATGACATTTTCCTCCTTTTTTAATTCCAATTCCATGACCCATATCATTCTATTTTTGCCTTGTACTTTAAACTAAGGGGCCACATCAGTGTTTAAAGTTCTATAGTTTGAGGCTTTGGCATCATGAGTGCACACTATCATGGGTTGATTATGTTGAATAGCATGGTTATGCAGGCTTTTCTACTATTAACATTGAGTAATGTGTGTTTGGTGGTTTGGTAAAGGGTTTTTGTATATTTATATATTTTAGTTTTGAGGGGCAATAAGATCATTTAAAGAGGCTTGGGAACTTATACTATAATTCCATAGGAACATTCTACAAATTTATGCCTTTAATCTTCTAGGAGTCTTTGGATAAATTTGCTCTATTCTTTATAGTTTTGAGTGTCATGACAAATATCTCATTAGAAGAAATAATAAACATTTGGATCATAGTTCCTAGGACTCGTGTTCTACTCCTATTATTTGAACCCTTGTTTATTGCTTTGTTGGTAATTCATTTGGTTTTGAAATTATTTGATAGGCTAGTATTAATTTTGATTATGGTTTTGGTATTGATTAGTTGAAGTTGATCGCATGGATGCTAGGAGGGGGATTTTTTTTCTAGACCCCACATTTTTAGCAACATTGGTTTTGTTTAAAAGTTGATAATGTTTATTAGTCATAAGATTGGATTCTTGTTTTGGTTAGTGATGCGATTAGTAGTGGCATTCCCATTTGATTTAGGACCTTGAGACCTGGGTTATTAGTATTTTTTGGACTTACACTTTTAAATCCCCCATTATTTTAGCTTGGGGTAATAATTCACCTATTGGTATTGTAAGTCTATTGGCCACTATCAATATTTGTTTGGTCAATTTGTGAGGTGCTCTCAAGGGATTATTGATAAGATCGATATGGGAATTTTTGGACATCCTCCCTCATCTCCTTATTAAGGGAATGAAGGAAGAGATTGAATAATTATTTTTTATCCATATTGGGTGTATTGGAAAATGAATATAATAGTTGTCCCATCTCATGATGAAATGGGAAGCTAACTCATTATGTTATTTCTTGATGTGCAATAATTTATGTATTCTAGTTTTTAGGAGTTTGTTAATATCAAAAAATTTGAAAAATTAGGACATGATTTGGTAGAAAGAATGTATAGACCCATTGAGGAGATGGTAATACCAATCAAGTTATATACATTTTAGGGTTTTGGGGGAGATTTTTGTAATAAATCCATCACATAGCATGGGTTCCCTAATATCCATATCATAAGATTTGATGTGTGCATTAAGATCACCCTCACCTATGGATTTGGGAAAGTATGGTAGAGGACATGGGAGAAAAACCCCCTATATGTTGACATTGATAAGTTCCTTTAAGTACTTAACATATGTCCCCATGTTTTTAAATTACATTGTTATTATAGTGTAATTAGAATGAAAAGGTGGAGTCACATAGGGGTTAGTTTAGTAACTACTAGAAGTAATAGAAGAAGCTTAATAAGGTAACATGGAGTGAGATAGAAAATTATTATTTGATTGAGTGTATTTTGAATACATATAAAAGTAGGGGGAATATTGATAGATACAGGTAGTTTGGATGAATTTTTTAGTAGGGTGTATATGGTTTGTACATAATCTAATGATGTAAGGTGGGACATATCTTATCTAGAGTGATGGAGTGTATGTGGGAGGTATGTAATTTAGAGGTGTAAAAAATAAGAGATTTTTGGATACCATGTCATTTTAAAAAGGTAGAGTGTATGCGTATACACTTCCCATTGGGGTTTGAATAGGTGCTAGATAATTTGAATGGGCTTTAGAGGTGTCAGGGTTAAAGACCTCATGAGTGATGATATCCCCAAGGAGTTAGTGAGAGCTATGGTTTTACAAGGGTATATATTCCTACTATGGTGAAAACATATTTACTTTTTTTGTGGTTTTGTATGAGTTTATACTTGGACAAGAGAAGGAGAGGGAGGAGATGGTGTAGGAGAATTTGAGCCTATACCGCAATCTAAATTTTGTTGGTTGTTCTCTAGGTCACAAATGCAACCCACCAGGGTGATGATGAGTTAGTTTGGGCCAATTTTGGTGTTAGGCCTAAATAACTCTTATGCAAGAGGGTAGAGACATGAGATAGGGTAGTATTAATAGGTTGGTTTGGGTTGAGATCCCCAAGGGTAGTGTTTGTATCTTGTATCATTGGGTTAGAGGTGTCTTTACTCCTACTAGGAATATGCATGGTCATTTGCATATGATTTAACTCATCCTATAAATGATGAATAATTCTTAGGTAATTCTCATATTTAGCCATACTTTCTATTTGGGCTTTGTAAGTTGATGTATGTCCTAGTGATTGTTGACCAAATTTGAATTTTTAGTCAAATTGGGGCACCTATAGGTAAAAACTTGACTTTATAGGTCTACAGGGGCTGTAATATGAGTGTAATTAGGTTTATTACACATAAATTAATCTCAAATGATGTTATATTACACTTGGTCAATTAGTTTTTATGTTCATTTATCATTTTGGGTCATTTTAGGGGTCAAAAGGTGCATTTAATGCTTTGCACACATTTCTTGGGAAGAGTGAAGGTCCAAAAACATGCCATAATACACCATGTTTCCCTATTAGTCTAAATTAATTGACAAAACTAAAATATGATAGGTTATGTAGAATAATGGGTAGTTTTATTAAGGAAGAAGAGGAATTTGACACTTTTACAACCTCTGGGAAGTGTGCCACTTGTAAAAGGTTTAAATATGACTCTTCATCTCCCCCATGATTATTTCAATTATTTTTTTTGATTTTTAAGTGTCATTTATTTCTCAAAACCATTCATCTCTCTTCTCACCCTTTTGGTAAGTAAAAGTGACTTGCAGGTGTGTACTTGGTACAGACAGATCATGAGATTTCAAGACAAATTATCTTAAAAGATGATATTTCACTTGTATACCTTCATTTTCATATAATTGTTTTTAAAATTTATCAAATATGCTTTATGAACCATTGTTAATAAGTTGACTGTGCAAATCTATGAGTTATTTCATGCACCCTATGGGTTTTACTCTTGTTTGGGAGATTATGTATAGTATATCTACTTATTTTGGTTCTATAGGATTTTTAATCTCCCATATAATGTTTTAAATTCATTTTTTCATGTCCTAAGGTGTTTTTATTTGAAAATCATCTTATTTTTGCAATCTAGTCTTATGTGGAATAACAGGCCTATTTTCACCATTTACAGACCTTCATACTTTGAAAATGTATTTAGGGGGTTTTTTTAGTGTAATTTATATTTTTTTAAATTAATATAAACTCCATATTCACCTTTAATCCTCTTTATCCAAGCAATGTTTCATGAGTGGCAGACATATGGAACATTCACACAATTATGTCATTAACACAACTTACAGGTGTTCTCATGCATGAGATCATGTTAAAAAGGATGTATATATGTTTGTTTCACATCCATAATAGTGTTATTATGTTTTTTTATGTGTTATTATGGGCACAAGACTCTTTTAATATCCAAACACAATGCATAGTGCCTAAGCTTATGCTCATTGTATGTACCTTCAAAACATAATCTACCTATAAGAGCTAGCAAAGAGTTAGGGAACATTTTTGAGGTGTCTTAATTTATTTTTAAACTCTCATTAAATTCATATCATGAATAAAACCTCATGAAAAATCCATTTGAATAGGTATATTTTCAATTGGAAGGATAGACTACCTTTAAAGATGAAGTAACTGAGTTTTGGGATTTGGTCCCTGAAAATGCAGAATAGAGGTCCTATGGGTTTTTTTAGATAGCATAAAACATGGTTTAAAAGACTTTAAATTACTACCAATAACTTAATATTTCATCCCCCATATATGTCTATCACATTTCAAAATATATAAGATAGATGATAAAGGGAAGGTGATTGTTGGGAGGTCTAAAGTTGTAAATCACTAAAACCAGATAGTAATGTCTACAAGATTTAAAGATGTGAGATGACATTTATAACCCAAAGTTGATGATTTAACTTATCACCATGTTATATTGGTTTAAAATAGTTAATGAGACACTTATGATATGAAATATCATCAAAATAGGGTGTTAAGTGGTGACATGTCCCTCACATTTACCTACAATCCATTTAATGGAGTGAGAAGATGTATCTACAACTAGAAGGGTAAGGTTTGTGAAAATGTGTCTTTCTTGTAAACCTAAGCATAATGTGAACTTGTTTTAAAATTAGGATAAAAATATGAAGGTAGTATATTAATTTTTATCATAAATACACTTTTATATGCCCTCCCATTTGACCATGGACACCTACAACCAACTGTAGTGGCAAAGAAAGGTAGTGAGTAAGAAAATGAAGATCCTTAGTATGAAATCAACATAAACATGCATGATTAATTTTAATTTACTACTATTTTACCATGATTATGTTAAATATATTCTCTCAATCATTATAACCAACTCATTTGAGGTAATAGACAACAATAAGAATCATGAAAGGTAGGTGTCTCAGTCAGGTAAGGTTCCAAATAGCAACACTATAAAGGCAATGAGTTGGCATGAGGGTTTTAAATGTTTTTTAGGTCAATAAAGTTGATTAAAGTATATATAAATGTTATTATATCTTATAAGACTAAAATTTAAGTCTTTACACATCATTGACCAGGTCTCAATGAGCTAAAGTAACCTACAACACGGGTTATTAAAAACATGTCTTAGTCATAAATCCAAGGTGCTTATGAAGAGCTAAGGAAGGTTAGGATGGGGAAAAAAAATTTATCATCATTTTAAAATCCATGATAAATTTAATGACCTCTATAAAATTATCATTATATCCTATACAACCCTTTAAGACTCTTTGAGTACCTACAACCAGTTGTGGAGGACTGTTTTAGATAGTGAGCATAAAAAGGATAATTCTTAGGCATTTGTAATGAATGAATAGAAAAAAATGTTACAATAAATAAAAAATGAACCTAATAATATATGTATATATTTATTATTATTTCCTTATAATATTAATCATGTATTTTCACTTACAGGTAGGGGAAGTATGCAAATAGGGTTAGTAAAATAAGTCAAGCCTGACTGAGCAAGAAAGGGTTCTAAGATGATAGAATGAAATATGAAAGTTAAAACAATTTTAAATGTTATTAAAAATATTATAAACATATAAAATACCCTCATTTTATTGTAATAATAATATACAAGGCTCCCAATGATGCCATACATAGTTCATTCTTTCAAACCTTGCGCACAATGTCTTTCCTAATAGTTTGTCTGGGTTTTGTGCTTTTAAAGGGTCTATACATAATACCAAAGGATGTTTTTTGTGTATATATAAATTATAAATTTAATGATAATACTAATTTTTTTTTTCTATGAAAATATGGGATGTACCCCCTATTTTATCTTAGATAGAGGGTACTCCCCTCATGCTTAGAATTGGCAATTTTGGTAAGGTAAGAGTATGAGGTCAGAAGCCAAAGAGACATTTAAAAAGGATGTGGAAAGTTTATATACATATAAAAAACATATAAAAAACCTCAAAAAGAGATGAAACTGAATAGAGAGGTCTAAACCTCTTAGGATCGCAAACAAACCTACTAGGCATGAGTAGGCCTAAATGCCCAAATGAGAAGTCATTGTCAATTATAGACCTAGGTGAGCTTTCCAATGCATATAAACATGTTCATGGGGTGAGATATACATATTATTTTAACATATATAATGGGTCAATACATATGTGTACAAGCTCTTGGAATGTAGGGGAATCATAAAAAATCCTTTTTTGAGCCCAAAACCAATCCAAACCTTTAAGAAATAATAGAACAAGTTTGATAGACTAGGTTGAAATGATTAGATATCATTTAAGGCTATGCATGTGAATATAAATTTTTTTTAATAGTTTAAAGGGGCCTTGAAGATCATTTTTTTGAATTTTTTTGAGTTTCTAATGTCAGGGTTTTATGAACTAGCCTTAAGAGTTTAATGTACTTAAAACCCTTGAAAACCCTTGCTCGAGACCAATTTTAAGAAATGATCTTAGAAATATGATATAATGTAATATTTTTCTCATGAAATGTTTTTGACCTTGGAAATTTCTTTCTCAAGCTCCCTCATATTCTTTTTGATTGTACGAACTTATAGGAACGGGGGTAGAAATAGTGTTTTTCTCACAATTTTGAGTGTTTTACAGGTTGTAGGAGGTTTCAAGAGATGAAAATAACATGGATTAAAATATTAAGACTTAATATAATCCCAAATATCACTCTCATTCCTTTAAACAACTTATAAGTTTCCAAACTAGGTGTTTCAACATAGCCAGTCGAAACTAGCCTAATGGACAAGTTAGGGAGAAGTGTGTAAACTTCAAGTGAATAGATTTTTAAAGTTTATTTGGTACTTATAAGTCCATGGAGAGTATTTAGAGGTGTAATTAAATTCCTTACATTTATTTTCATGAGAATATGATGCTAATTTTGAGGCCAAGTGTGTAGGGTACATGGAAGAATAGTTTTCTAGACAATAGATGATGATTGTTCCTTTCTAGGTGATTCCAAATGACCATGACTAAAAAAAATGAATGGGGAGGCATGTATTATATCCTTAAAATTAATTCAAATCATTTTACATGCTATTTATCAGTTATAAGGAATTTAAATATGGATAATAAGGTAGGCAATTTTTCTAAGCCAGAATGAAGAGTTTCTTACTACTTTTCATGAATTCTGTGAATTGGATTAACACTTGTATCTCTTGACCTTACATGGTTCATAAAATAATCTCTAAAAAATCACAATTAGCTTATTTTATAATATTTACAAGTTTCCTTGTGACCCTTGGACTTCTCTCTTCTCCTACCTCTCTCAAGTTCTACAAGAACTAGCCATTGCGGCATTGTATTAGATATTCCACCTAAGTATGGTGAAACCCTACTCAAATTTATACCTTTTTATCAATAATAATAATAATTTTTACCTCCTATATTAATTTTATTAGTGTTTTTAATTGGATTATGAATCTTTCTTAGTGAAAACTATGGATTCCTTAGCATGTTGTTCCATTCTTTCACCTATTTGTAGCCTCTTTTTGTAGGGCATGTGAAGTGTTCCAAGATATGTTCATGGTTTAAGTTATTTATTATATTAATTAGTTCCCTAATATTGCTCCTATATTTTCACATTAATCCATAACCTCATAATGTAACAATGATGTGAGAAGATGAAGATTGGACAAGTGTATGTTCAATTTGTCCTTTGATTTCAAGTGTAATATACATATGGTTGGATGTCATCATGTTATTTGGTGTATCACCTCCATTAGATTATTTTTATTTCAGTTATAATTTTCCATTTTCACCCCCCCCACAAGTTTAGTAGTAGCAGCAATCCAAAATGGTACATCAAGGGAGCTAGCCCTATTTAGAGATTCACCTCATTTCCTAGGCTGCCCACAAGCCTAGAGGTAATTCCATTATACCACTTGGATGATGAGAGATTTTACATATCCTCAAAGGATGAGACAATAGTTTTTGACACACTCATTAGGACTCTTGGTCTAAGAATTTGAGAGATTTTTGTTGTTGTCTCTCAATAATCAGCCTTTAGAGGCATCAATCAAAGCATCAGTGGTGATTCTAAAGTTGTATCATCTAGTCAAGAAACATATGTTGTCCTTTAAACATTGATGGTAAAAAAATTTATTTGTTTTCTTTATTTAAATGAGGTTTCATGGCTAACTTTGGTTTTGATTTTTGTTCTCTACAAGTTGGTCAAACCTTCCAAGCTTGTACCATTCCCCATCAGTATGAATAAGTTCTTAATGAACCTTGCTATGACTATAATAATCCTTGTCATGAAGTGTATCAATCCTAAAATCAGCCTTTATATGAACCAAATTTTATCCCTAATTAGTCCCATGAGCCATGGAAGTCCTATAGTCCTTCATTTTCTTCTCCATAGGGACACCATATTGTTGGACAACCCTATGAGAATAACTACCAAGGAGCCTATCAAGAGACACCTATCTATCATATTTAAGAGTATTAATATGAGTCTTGTCATATTAAATAATTTTTTTTCATGGATTGTACACAAAATTACCATTTTTAATAAGTAGCTCTTGCTCATTTAGATGTTACTCCTCTTAATTACCACAAGAATTAACTTCCATATGAGCCCACTAGTGCTTTCCTCTTTTCCAAACTCATTCATAATCCTTATCATTCATCCCATAATCCATATACAACTAATTCACCTTATAATACATCTCATACTCTATATCCTTCACCTAAAATCCATGATCCTATACATCAACCTTTCCTTCTCAAAGAAGAACCTGTCTTGAGAGAAGGAAGTAAAGAAGAACAAATTCAATTCATCGCTGACTAAGAGGCTCTTATGAGTGATTATGAGACATAAATCACCATAGGGACTTCCCTTGGTGAAAAAAAGGATAATACTCTATCTAATGTCTCTATATGTTAAATGATGTGTGTCTATGAAGATTTCAATACACTTCACCCTCAAGCTAGTTTTGAGTTCTATGTACCACCTTCACCAACTAGTTCATCTTGTTCTCACCATATCACTCTTTAACTTGACGAAACTATGGTATGGGAACATAAGGAGGATTGGTTGGTTTATATATAAATATAAATATTGATTAAATAAAACCTATTTCCTTGGTTGCATCATTAGGATAGGTCACATGATTTCAAGATGCCTAGTATTGGCATTACCATGAAGGAGAAAGAGATGGAGGATCTTACAGCCCTTCAAGAAGACTCTACAACTAATCAAAAGGTTATAGATGATCATCTCAAAAATTAAGTTAAATTTACTATCAAGAATAAAACTCAAGTCATCCCTCAAGAAGTGGCAGTCCTAAGAGAGACTCATGAGACCAAGATAGAGTAAATAGTTCTTGAAGATGACATCCATGAAGAAGAATATTTATGAAAAAATTCCAATGCCATTTTTAAAGAATTTGATGGTTTATATGAAGCTTATCCTTCTCCAAAATATTTCACACTTGATGACAAACTTTTTGATGAGTCTAACCTTGATATTGAGTTTTCAACCAAACATAAAGAGAAATCTCTTTCTGTTAGTCAAGAACCTACTATCATGAAGTCACTTGGTGATGATAGTATACAAGAACTTATTGACAAGGATGATAAGTAGCTTCAAATGGATCTATTTCAAGAGATAGAAGAGATTTGATAAGTTGCGGGTCAAGTGCATGATAAGTTAAACAAATAATCTTCCATGGAAAACAATGATCAAGATTGGATAGAATTTTCAAAGCTCCTTGATGAGCTAGAAGAACTTACAGCTAAGAGGAGGCCCAATCTTGTTGAAAACATTATGGAAGACAAGAAGGTATGTTTTGTTGAATCATCATTTAAATTTATAATTTAGGATCCACATGACAATGTTGAAGATGTTTGGATTCAAGAGGAACACTTATACATTGTATACCTATTTGAAGTCAGTCTACTTGAGATCATGGTAATTAAAGTGCCAAGGAATAGGTATAATCAACAAAACATCCAATCTAATTTGAAACATTATTTGCACCATGTTCCATCTCATGAATAAGGTGATGCTTAAAAATTAATTTTGATCTAGGGGGAGGTGTGTTGATTATTAGTTTTATATAATAGGTTGTTTCATGTTTCTCCTAAGTGATTTGAGAACATGTGTGTGTTTGCTCTCTTTGTTGTGTGTGTCTTTGCTTTGTGTGGTTGAGGTAGTCATTAGTGTCTTTTATTTATAAAATTCAATGGTCAAAGGTTTCCTTATTTTGAATCAAACTTTAGATGACTCTTAAGCCTAATAGACTGATAAGGCTACTGGTCTAGTTAGTATAGCAGACATACTACCCCTATGAGTCACCAATTTGTTGACCAAATTTGACTTTTTAGTCAAATTAGGGCACCTATAGGTAAAAAATTGATTTTATAGGTATATAAGGGGTTTAATATGATTTTTATGGGTTGTATTACATGTTAACTTATCTCAAATGATGTTATAGTGGCCTTGGTCAATTAGTTTTTATATTCATTTATCATTTTGGGTCATTTTAGGGGTCAAAAAGGTGCATTTAATTCTTTGTATCGGTTTATTTGGAATATTTAAGGTTAAAAAATTTTATTTAATGCCCCATATGTCCCTATAAGTCTTAATTAATTGATAAAACTAAAATATGGTAGGTTATGCAGAAGAGTGGGTAGTTTTCTTGAAGAAAAAGAGGAATTTGGCACTTGTACAACCTCCTTGGGAAGTGTGCCACTTGTCAAAGGTTTAAATATTACTATTTATATCCCTCATTCTTACTACACACTTGGTTTTATTTGGAATTGTCATTTCTTACTCAAAACCATTCATCTCTCTTCTCACCCTTTTTGGCAAGTAAAAGTAACTTGTAGATTTGTACTCGGTACAGATGGCTCATGAGGTTTCAATAAAATTCTCTTGTGAGATGATATTAAAATTTTATACCTTAATTTTCATATAATTATTTTGAAAATTTATCAAATTTTATTTATGAACCATTACTAACAAGTTGACTATGTAAATATGATAGTTGTTTCATGCACCCTATGGGTTTTGCTCTTGTTTAGGAGATTAAATATAATATAGCTTCTTATGTTGGTTTAAAAGGATTTTCAATCTCCCCTATAATTCTTTACATGCATTTTTTGATGTCTCAAGTTTTTTTAATGGTAAAATCATCTTGTTTTTGTAGACTAGTCTTATGTGGAATAACATGTTTGTTTTCACCATTTTTAGACCTTCATGCTTTTCAAACATCTTAAGAGGGTTGTGTTAGTGTCATTTATATGTTTTAAAATTCCTCTTGACTCCCTCTTCACCTTTCATCCTCTTTATCTAAGCATTTTTCAATGAGTGGCAGTCATATGCAACATTCACACAATTCTACCATTAACACAACATACGGGTGTTCTCATGGATGGGTTCATGTTAAAAATGATATTTATATGTTTGTTTCCTATCCTTGATAGTGAGAAAATATTTTTTGAGGTGTTAGGATGGGCATAATACTCTTTTTATAACTAAACATAATGCATATTGCCTAAGCTTGTGTTCATTGTATGTACCTTTAAAACACAATCTACCTATAAGAGCTAACAGAGAGTTAGGGAAACTTTTTGAGGGGATGTAATTGATGCTCAAAATCTAATTAAATTCCTATAATTAATTAAACCTCATGATATTTCCATTTAAATAGGTATATCTTCAATTATAAGGATAATTTTCCTTAAAGATAAAGTGATTGACTTTTGGGATTTGGTCCCTAAAAATGTAGAACAAAGGTCCTATGGGTTTTTGTATATGTCATAAAACATGGTTTAAAATACTTTAAATGACTCCCAAAGACTTAATATTTCATCCCCAACATATATATATATATCACTTTCCAAAAGATAGAAGATAGGGGACAAAGGGAAGGTGATTATTGGGAGGTCTAAATTTGGTTGTAAATCACTAAAACCAGATAGAAATGTCTATAGGATTTGAAGATATGAGATGACCTTTATCACCCAACTTTGATCATTAATCTTATAACCATGTTAGATTGGTTTAAAATTGTTAATGAGACACTTATTATATGAATTATCATCAAAATAGGGTGTTAAGTGGTGCCATGTCCCTCACATTCACCTACAGTCCATACAATGGACTGAGAAGATGCACCTACAGCCAACAAGGGTAAGGTTTGTGGAAATATGTCTTTATTGTAAACCTAAAAATAATGTGAACTTGGTTGAAAATTATGGTCAAAATAAGAAGTTATTATATGGATTTTTATCCTATATACACTTTTATATGCCCTCTTATTTGACCATGGACACCTATAACCAATTGTAATGGCAAAGAGAGGTAGTGAATAAGAAAATGAAGATCCTTAGTATGAACTCAACCTAAATATGCTTAAGTAAGTTAAATTTAATGATATTTGAACATGAGGATGATCAAGGGATGATCTCAAGAATTATAACCAACTCATTTGAGGCAATAGACACCTACAAGAATCATGAAAGGTAGGTGTCTCAATTAGGTAAGGTTCCAAAGAACAACATTGTAAAGGTAGTGAGTTGGCATGATGGTTTATGTGTTTTTTAGGTCACTAAAGTTTATTAAAGTATAGATAAATTTTATGAGATATTATGGGACTCAAAGGTAAGTCTTTTCACATCATTGACCAGGTCTCAATGAGCTAAAGTAACCTATAGTAGGGGTTATTAAGAAAGTGTCTCAATCATGAATCCAAGGTGCTTATGAAGAGATAAGGAAGGTTGAGATGGGGAAAAAACTTGTGATCATCATTTTAAAATCCATGATCACTTGAATGAGATATATATAATGATAATAATATCATATAACCCTTTAATACTCTATGAGTACATACAGCCAGTTGTGGAGGACTATTTCAAATGGTGATCATAAAAAAGATAATTCTTAGGCATTTACAATGAATGAATTAAAAATAATGTTAAAATAAATACAAAATGAACCTAAAAATATAGGTATATAGTTTTTAGTATTTAATTCTAATCATAATCATGAATTTTTAGTTATAGGTAGGGGAAGCATGCAAATAAGGTTAGCAAAATAAATCAGGCCTGATTAAGCGAGAAAGGGTTACAAGATGATAGCATGAACTATAAAAGTTAACAAGAATTGTAAGTGGTATAATAAATATTATAAAAATATAAAATACCATAATTTTCATGTAATGATCATAGATGAGGCTTCCAATGATGCCATATATAGTCCATTCTTTTAAACCCTGCACACAACATCTTTCCTAATAATCTATTTGGGTTTTGTGCTTTTGAAGGGTCTATACTTAAGACCAAAGACTAATTTTTTATGTATATCACAATTATCAATTGAAGTATAATTTTTTTTTTTTATTAAAATATGGGAAGTACCCCTTATTTTGTCTTATATAGGAGGTACGCCCCTCATGCTTAGAATTGGCAGTTTTGGTGAGTAAGATAAGAGTATGAGGTTAGAAGCCAAGGAGAAATTTAAAAAGGTTGTGTAAGGATTAAATACATATAAAAAAACATATAAAACACATAATATATATATTAAACTCAATAAATAGGTCTAAACCTCTTAGGATTTCAAGACAACCTACTAGGCATGAGTAGGCCTAAATGCCCACATGAGAAGTCATTTTCAATTCTAGACCGAGGTGAGATTTCTAATGCATATAAACATGTTCATGGGATGAGATATAAATATTATTATATCATATATATTGGGTCACTAAATATGTGTAAAAACTCTTGAAATTTAGGGGAATCACAAAAAATCTTTTTTGAGCCCAAAACTAGTCCAGACCTATAGGAAACAATAGAACAAGTTTGATAGACCAAGTTGAAATGCTTAGATATCCTTGAAGGTTATGCATGGGAATATAATAATTTTTTAATAGTTTAAAGGGACATTTAATATCATATTTTTGAAATTTTTAGAGTTTCCAATGTCAAGGTTTTATGAACCAACCTTAAGAGTAGAAAGCACTTAAAACCCTTGAAAACCTTGCTAGAGACCAGCTTTGAGAAATGATATTAGAAAGTTGATATAATGGAAAAATTTTCTCATGAAATATTTTTTACCTTGTAAATTACTCTCTTAGGCTCCCTTACATGCTTTTTTCCTATACAAATGTGTATGGATGGGGGCAAAAATAGGTTTTTTCTCACTGTTTTATATGTTTTAAAGGTTTAAGGAGATTTAAAGAGATTAAAATCACATGGATGAAAATATTAAGACTTAATATAACCAAAAATATCACTTTAATTACTTTAAACAACTTATAGTTGTCCAAACTAGGTGCTTCAACTTAGCCAATTAAAACTAACCTAATGGACAAGCTAGGGAGAAGTGTGAAAAATTCAAGTGAATGGATATTTAAGGTATCCTTGGTGATTATAAGTAAATTTATGCTATTTATATGTGTCATTTAATTCCTCAAATGTATTTTCATGAGAAAATGATGCTAATTTTGATGACAAGTGTGTAGGGTACATGGAAGAGTAGTTTTCTGGATAGTAGATGATGATTTCTCCTTTATAGGTGATTCCAAATGACCAAGACTAAAAAAAATGAATTTATATACATTTATGATATCCTTATACTTCATTAAAATCATTTTACCTTATCCTAATCAGTTATAAGTCATTTAAATAGGGCTAATCATACAGGCAATTTTTTTGAGCTAGAATGAAGAGTTTCTTGCCACTTTTCATGAAGTTTGTGACTTGGATTGACACTTTTAGGTCATGAAATTTCATTTTTAATCAAATAATATATCTAAATTAAAAATTAATTAATTTTATTATATTGAAAAGTGTCCTTGTGACCCTTATATTTCTCTCTTCTCCTACCTCTCTCAAGTTTTATAAGAACAAGCCATTTTGCCATTGTATTAGATGTTCCACCTGAGTATGGAAAATACCTAATCAAATATATACCTTTTTATAAATAATAATAATAATGATTTTTAACTCCTATATGAATTTTATTAGTGTTTTCAATTATATTATTAATCTTTCTTAGTGAAATCTATGGAATCCTTAGCATGTTGTTCTATTCTTTCACCTATTTGTAGCCTCTTCTTACAGGGCATGTGAAGTGTTCCAAGAGATGTTAATGGTTTAAGTGAGTTATTATATTAATTATTTCACTCATCTAGTCCTCCTATGTTTTCACATTTATCCATAACATCATAATGTAACATTGATGTGAGAAGATGAAGATTAGAGAAGTGTATGTTTGGTTTGTCCTTTGATTTCAAGTGTAATATGCATATGGTTGGATGTCATCATGTTATTTTGTGTATCACCTCCCTTATATTAGTTTTCATTTAGTTATCATTTTACCTTTTCACCCCCCAAGTTTATTAGTAGTGTCAATCCAAAATGGTACATCAAGGGAGCTGGCCCTATCTAGAGATTCACCTCATTCCTTAGGCTACCCATAGGCCTAGAGGTGATTCCATTGTGCCACTTGGATGAGGAGATATTTTCAATCTCTTCAAAGGTTGAAAATATAAATAACATTAGTGACCATATAAATAATGGACAAACCTCCCATATTAAATGTCATAACATTAGATTTAGGGTGGTTACTCATAATTTTAGATGCATCTCATATTTATTAAATTGATACCCCACTCGTGGTCTGAGTGTTGGGATGAGAATAATAAAAGAATTGGTAGTATATATTGGTTTAAAATGTTATTTTTTTTTTCAAATTATCAATGAATTCTCACTATAATTGAGCTAGTTTCTCCAATATCCTTATAGGCCAAGAGATATGTCTATGTATCATCCAGACATATTTTAGGGGTATATGAATACCTACAAAATAAATGGAAGGATGGGGAAAGATGTAAATGTTAAAGGAAAATAGGAATAAATGGGTATGAAAATGATTAAGTCCTTCATGTCATTTTCACCAATTTTTATACATGCAAATATCACATTCTAGAATGTGCACTCGATTCCCCAAGGTTAGACCGAGGTAGGTGACATAATAGATGGGCTATAGATTGGGTTGGTTCTTATGTATAATGGGATTCAAAATTGGTGGTGTTAATGGGTTATAATTATATAACAAAATACCCTAGTATCATCATACTTATATCTAATAGTATCAAATTGCACTAAAATAGAGCTCCAAGGTTTTTCAAATTTTAAGATCACAAGAAGGTGAAGTTCCTAGTATATTCTAGGGCTAGGGATATGTGGGATATTGGGTTAGACCACATGAGTAATATGTTCAACATGTTTAGGTTGACTATGTCCACTCAATTTCATACATGAGATATGTATGATATGGATAAGGATAGACTTTAGGATGAGAAAGGGGGAATGGAAATGGGATTAAGAACATACAATGTTGATTCGGTAAATTCTATGTCAAAGATAGGAAACTATAGGTATATTTTATATGTGTTCTTATTCATCTAAATTATTCAAGGATTCAATAATGAGATTAGGAATCAAGGTGGAACAAAAAAAATTCATGTCTTAGCTTATTATTATTTTTAGTTTGAATATATGTATATAGATTTGGTGCTCCAACTCTAAGGAACAAACCTTAGTAGACAAGACCTAGTGTCTAAGAGGTTAGGAAAAAATTCAAGGTATAAGTGTATGATATTGGTTAGATAATGGCTTATTATGTATGCTTTCTATGATGTTTTAAGCAAGGCTTTATGTAGGGTGCTTTCATAAATATGCAAGGATTGGATGAATCATGGATGCGTGGATGTGTTGGAAATGTATTTAATGTAATCTATGGTCTTTCCTATGTTTTTCAAGGATTTTTTATACTATTTTTTTGAGTTTTTATTATTTTTGGATTGTTTTTTTATTTTTTTATTTTATGAATGTAAAATGCTTGCTTGTTTAAATTAAAATTTTGAAAGTAAATAAATTTAAAAACTAAAATTAAATTAAAAAATATATTCTTTTTATCATTTTCCAATATTTTATGATGCATGCAAAGGAGAGAGGAATAAACCTATACTATTATGTATGGTGTTAATTTTTCCTAGATTTGTCTATATGCAAACTAGGTGGTGTGTTTTTTGTATTTTTTATTTCATTTAATTGAGATGGATTAAGTATGAAAATTAGGTCCATTAAATTTTAAAGTAATTCAAAAGGATATATAGTCTAAAACAACAATATAACAACACTTTTTTTACTTTATTTGTTTACAAATAAGCTAAACTAGCCCTTTTTTAGTTTATTGTAAACAAGATTTTTAAATGATTTACTAAAAGAGACAAGAAAAATAAATTATGTTTTTTATATTTTCAAAAGGAAACAACACCACTTTTAATTCATTAAATCAAACAAAATAAAAAGTATGCTATCTCTATTTTTGCACCTAAGAATGTCTAAAATCTTGTGGTTATCTAGTTGGTTGTTCTAAATGCACAAAAACTCATTTTGACTTTACAAATGAAATGTTGTGTTGGCTAAAAATGTTTTGAAAATTCACTAAGATATTCCAATGGATTTTTTTTTGGAAATGTTTGTTAATGGAGATAAAATAAATCTATTGGAATGAAATCATAATTAAAACTAAATACTTCTCCATTTTTTGGTAGCAAAAATAATGAAAAGAGATAAACTTATATCCCTATAAAAATTTGATCTTTTTTTAATGATGAGATTAATATAATGCAAAAATAAATCTTCTAATATAATATAATAAATAAAAATAATAATGAAATAAATAAAAATAAAACTCCAACCTAACCAAGGCATAGATTAGTTGGAATTCATGTAGTATGTTGATGAAAGAATCCTCGACATGCTAACTCCTTTTATCCTTGTGTGAATTCTAAGAACTCTCTAATTAGATGATAATGGGGAAGGAGAAGAGACACAAGCATAAATGGAGAGTAGTTTAACTAAGGTTGACCAATTATATGGTTTGTAAAGACTGAGTTGTTGGAGCAATAACACTTCTTCATCTGTGGTAATGTAGTTGATATGAAAATTATATAGGTTGGACCTTTGATAAATTATAATAGGATTGTGGCTATAAAATATTCAAAATAAAAACTATTAATGGAAATTTTTAGATCAAGACCAAAAATGGACTTTTATAGAAAGAGTTGGGAGCTTGCATGAGAGAGCTTAACTAAGTTTAATTGGAGTTGAACTTGCAAGGAAATCAAAATGATTGAAAATATAAGAGGGGTTGATTTGGTCTTGATTGGAGGTGAGATTAGGATGGATTAAATAATAAACATGACAAAAATCATGTAAAATGTGTCAAAATGATTCTCAAGAGATAATTTTGAAAGACAAATACAAGAGGACATAACCATCACTTTATGCATGGAATAGTTGCAAAACCACCACTTTAGGTGATAGAATTTTTTCCTAAATTTGAAAAAATGCCCCTCTTTTAATATGAAACCATTGCCTATATTAAAAAACCACCATGGTAGTTATGTAGTTTGAGGGGTGGTTCCTTATAATCATGGGGTAGTTTTATCACCTAGAGTGATGGTTTCATCCTACATGAGAAGTCTTTTAAAACAATTTGACATAAGTTGTATAAATAAAAAAAAGGGGCCAAAATATGTCAAGAGGAGTAGGGAAGTAAAATAGGGGAAATGAGTAAGAGAGTTCCTTGTGGAGTAGAAAACAAAAGTTCATTGTATCATCATCAAATTTGTATCAAAAGTATTATACCATGTACTTTTTGGGTGCATACAGGAATGAGGAACATGTTTTGGAAAAGTAGGTCAATTTTAATTTTCATGTGTACTATCATTCATGGGATTATATCGATACTTCACTAGTTAGACCAAACTTGCATTGTTAATAAGGGTTCTCTCTAGTCATTATTGTCAAAAGTAACTCAATATTTCTAACTTTATATGAGTGTCTTATTTTGAGTAAATATTATGTTTTCACCTTGGTGTCACCCTTTTTCCCCAACTACTAAATTTATTTTCCCCTTGATAGGAAGGTTTTTCTACAAAATCTACTCCCATTTTCTATGCTTTCCATTCTCCATCTCTTTTCAACATTATCAAAATACTATAGTTTTAGTGGATCCATCATTAATATAAAATATTGTAGTCATATAAAATGTCAAAATTGATAGCTTGAGTGTGGATTATGACACCCAACCCATAGGTATTTCTTTCATGATCTCTTAACCCTTATATACACCTTTTTGCTTATTACCAGTCATCCTAAGCTTTCCAAATGGTCATTCTACCTCAGCCAAATAGCATTTCCTAGGACAATCCTATTCCCCCAAGTCCCACACCTATAGGATAGAAGCACCCAACTTGGACTATAGCATCAGACCTTAGGGTGTCCTACTTTGGCACTCCTATATAATTTCATTTTGAGCTCCAATGATAATTTTATTTTAGTTCCTATCCTTCATCTTGTCGACCTAGCATGAATACATTCAACCCATGACCAATAGATCTCTATAAAATCCCATTCAAAGTTAATTTAGAAGAGGTTGGAAAATATTACAAAGAAAGAAATAATACAAGTAAAACCACTAAGGTAAATTTCCATATTCTCTACATACAACCATCCAATATAACTATAAGCATATCCAAATATTCAGACCAATCCCTAGCCACCTCAAGTATACCTAGTTTAGCATTTTTGCATCTGCATTACATTATTGCACAAATCACATTAAGTGAGAGAACTACATATGGCTTGATCCCTCTTCAAAGTATTGGTATGTAATTAATGTTCCCACACAAGGGCTGTGGATACACGTTCAGTGCATCTTACACACACTAACTCCCCCTTCTTTCTCAAGTTTTATCAAAGTATAATGAAATCTAGGGTTTGAATATTAAATTATCTCTATAAGGAGTTTCATAAACTTTCAATAGTTGATATTTCATAATAAATATCACATAAGGACAATGAACAAAACCCAAAAAAATCAAATCTCTATGAGTAGTTTAGATAATAACAATAAAAGAGGACAACAACACCAAACTCTAGAGTGTCTTATTTCGATGGTCCTATCCTTTCAAAAAATGAAATCTAGATCCTATTTTACGACATTGGCCCAATCCTATATAGCCAATATAAGACCTTGAAATAGTTATTTTTATTTGTTTTAAGCTAAGTCTTATTTATCCATATTTATTATTATTTATAGAAAGGTTAAAAATTACAAATAAATTATACAAATCAATGGTTAAATTATTGCAATATTATTTACTGATTTAGTCAACCCAAACCTTTAACTAAAATAGTAATAAGAATTCAAAATTTCCAAAATATTTAAATCATTTGGTGAACCTGACTTACTTCAAACAAATCTAAAACCCTAGGTACCCTTAGGGTTTTTCATTCATATTTTATGTGCTAAATTTTAATTTCAAATTTATAATTTTTGTATAATTTTTTTTGCATTTATTTTATTCAATTTTATTTTAGAATTTAAATTATTACAATAATTTTAAAAAAATTTAAAACCCCAACCCAACACCCTAGATTTCTAAACTAGGTCCTCAAACCCCAAGCCCTCCTTACAAATTTTAAATAAAATTTTTGAAATTTTTGAAAATTGTTTGGAGTTAAAAAATATCTATGTTAGTAGTTATTATTGCATTTATTTTCTTAATAGTAATTTTACATATCCTTTTGGGTGAAATAAATAAAATGGCCACTAAGGCACTTCTTCCCTCTCATCCCATAGATCGATTTCTAATTTTTTCTCATAATTTTGACAATGAATGGACAAATTTACAAAATTCCACATTAGCTAAAAATGTGGAAAATGATTTCATTTACAATGAAGATAATTAATATTGTTGTAATGAGAAATATGATGATACATTTGAAATTAATAGTGAATAAAAAATAGATGCATCTCCTTCTCTCAAACCTATCTCTTTTTTCCCTCTTCTAAAGAAAATAATTTTGATAAATGGGAAATGTAATTTTCACCTCATTATCCTAGGCACAATGCATAAAATCAACAAATAGTCATAAATTTACAAGTTAACCTCTCATTGGTGATAACTTACTTCCACTTAAACCTAATCTATCTCACTTTTTTTTTAATTCTATGTTCAAATTACAATAATATAAACACAATATAATCAAATTACCAATATATAGTTCCAAGGATACATCTCATGATCTTAACTCTACTTTGTCATCTCAAATAATGTTTAAATGATAACTCTCTTACTCTGACTTTTCATATTTCAAATGAAAATAATGCATACACTCCATTCAAAGATAACATAAATGCACATATTATTCCAATTTCACATGAAATTTATTGCATATTAAAAAAGAATTAACATCTTCTCTTACACCTCTCCATAGTGATGATGGAAGTGATAATGAGTATGATAATGAAAATTCAAATAAATATGAAAATGAGAATGAATATGAACAAAAATCTGATTATGATAATGCATGAAATAATGATTATTATTATGTACATAGTGAAGAATAAAATTCATCTCATTTTTATAAATCTTCTCTCACTCCTCTTAAACTTAATGCATTACAAAATGTTTCTTCTACTTATATGCATGATTTTATTTCAAATGATGCACAAGTTAATGATAACATCACATCCTCTATTAAATTATAATATGATTCATTAAACACTAAAGATACCAATGAATCTCCCAAGCCACCCCTACTACAATAGCACCTATTTCTCACTCTTCACCCAAAGAGAATGGTAGCCCATATCCCTCTCCTAAGGTCCAAGTCACCATTCCTTTAAAGGTTCAAGTGAGCACACCACCTCTCTATGATCCAATTTCTAAATGTAGCATCCTAATGGCTAGAATAAGTGATCAAATTCAATGTTTAAATGAACCACTTAAATATATTAATATACCATCCTAGGAGATTATTTATTTAATTCATGTAGTTGGTGAATTACAACACTAAGTACATCTCTTGACTTTGTAAAACAAGGCTTAAAAGTCTTGGATGGATGCCAAAAACTCACATGATAACCTTTTTTTGAAGACATTTGTCAAAGCTTCATTTCCTAAGAATTTGTAGATACCATCATTGCATCAATTTGATGGAACTAAAAATCCATTCATACACCTTCAGGCCTTTCGAAAGGCTTTTCCATCTCATGTGAGTCCTTTGATTCTACTTAAGTTTTTCTAGCAAACATTAGTGAGTAATGCACAAAATTGGTTCTTTCATCTCCTCCCTCTTGGTTCATTGCATATATATATGATGACCTAGAGGAGGCATTTCTCAGATATTACATATAAAACATGGGCCCTCATGTTACATATGAGAAACTTACCACATTACATCATAATTCTTTAGAGCTAGTCAGTGATTATATCTTATGATTCAATACTCACATGTTATAATTGATCTATAAATAAATAGATATAGATATTCAACATATCTTTATTAAGGGGCTTGTCAACCCCTCTTAGAGCATCTATTATATTAGACAAAGTCCTCTTTTTGACACTTATATTATATAGTTTTAGCCTTAGAGAAGAAATTGGGATTAATTAAGGCAGATTCAGTTGATCATCTTACTCTAGATTTCATAGCATTACCTCCATCTATAGTTCCTCACACACAGCATCCACCATGTCCTAAACAAGATAGGAGACCAAAACTATAAAGGAAACTAGTTTAGAATAGAGAGTCTATCTCTAGAGCACCACCTATAGTATGCACTATAGAGAACAACATCAAGGTACCACTACAGTTTAATTTAGAGCAAGATATCCCTTATGTCATACTATCATCACTACTAGATATGAGGTTAATCACATTTCCTTCTACTCATTAATGAGATCCACATCTCTTACATAGATATCCACATCAACCCTTTTTTAACTATCATCATATACATGGACATAGAGATAATGACTATTATGGAATCATGGATTTCATAAACAGATGTGTTGATAATGCCATCATAGCATTCACACTAAAGGGACTAAGATCTCCTCCATCATGGATCCATAAACCTCATTCCTCTATGACTGCATCATCCCAAGACATTCCTTCATAAGAATCATCAATTACTCATTATGATAGTAATGCAGTTTATAAGATAGAGCCTCATAGGAGATCTCATATCCCACCTACTCAAAGGGTTTAGAGACCAATACATTGAGAGCAGCCTACATATAGAAGTCTAGTTCATGGATTACATAGTGTAGTTTCATATACATATCCATCATAGTCATAGGCATCACAACAAAGTTTTTAGGGTCCTATCTCATGTAAAAACCCACTACGGTTAAGATTAGATAAACCCACATCATAGAGTATTTCTCTAGATTGATATTCACTACAGTCAATTTTTTAGGGTCTTATCTCACATAGCAACCTACTATGGTTAATATTAGATGAACCCACATCACAGATTACTTCTCTAGATAGCTATTTATTATAACCAAGTTTTTAGGGTCCTATCTCACGTATCAACTTGATATGATTAAGATTAGATGAACCCATATTGTAGAGTATTGCTTTAGATAGATATTTATTATAACTAAGTTTTTAGGGACCTATAGTAACCCATTAAAATTTAGATTAGATGAGTCCCATCATAGGTTATAGTTCCATCTTTATCTATTACTCAATCATATGTATCAAGTAAAGGTTATAGGGTGTTATTTCATGTAGAAATCCATTATGATTGTGGATAGATAAGCTTCCTTCATAACACATAGTTTTAGTTGTGCATCCATTGAGGTTACATCTTACAGAATATCCATGTATATCTATAGTTAGTGCACTACAAACAACAGAAAATATAAGGCATGTTTCTACATAGCATGAGTAGTATGGCGACTTGTCTAATTGGCCATCAAGATTCAAATAGTGATACAACATCCATGGGGTTGATATGCATAGAGTGATATCTTACATCCCCTTCTTCTAACATTCCTAGTTCTAGCTATAGTATTCACACCCAAGGAAGTATCATTGAGGTCTCATGCCTCTACACACAAACCTCATTTTTTGAAATCTTCTTCTACTACTAGATGGGTCCCTAAGAGCCCCATAGTTGTGCCTACTTCTCTAAGTTACAGGGGGACCCCACATTTAGTTTCTATTATAGAAATTTTAGAGCACTTATATCATACACAACATTTAGAGGCACAGTCTCTGCCCTTATATAGTGCTTCATGATCACACACAATCCCTATTCTTGATACAGGACACCATGAAAGGGAGTCTCTTATAAGACTCATCAGTTAGTATCATTTCTTCTCAGCTTACTTGTATATTCTTCTTCTTGCTTACTTGTATATAGTTTCCTTATGATTGCGTGTATATAGCTTATTTCAAAAATATAAAAACATTCAGATATGTCAAAATATAGAAACATTCAAATATGTCAAAATACAAAAACATTCAAATATGTCAAAATATAAAAACATTCAAATAAATTAAAAATACCAAAAACATTTCAATTATATGCATTATCCATGCTTTATATTTCTACTACCATGCTAGAATTACATTTTGTTGTTCTATGCTATTATTTGCTAATTTATCTACATTACCATGCTTCACTTGATATTCTTTTGAGTGTGTAGAGTGAAACCTAGATCCTTGTTTCTTCACTCTAACTATTGAGGGGGAATTCTATTTATACATTCAAAATATATAATGACATATCTACCCACTAGGGGCACCTTCTACATGACTACACCATCCAGGTTATGCCATTCCTACACCACACACTCTAGTTATCATGATGATGTGCATTACTTAATAGATTACAGAGAATTATTGTATCAACATTCAGTAATATATATCACTTGTGTTATTATTAGCATATACCTAGTTTTGTACTCCATGTCTTGCATACTTTCACTTCTTGCTTTGTTTAGTTAGATGCGATTATATTTCCAACATTTACATGACTTCCTTTCTCTCTTTGTGTAGATAGATGTGATTGAATTTTTCAATTCTTATTTTATTTATTATGTGTGCCTTATGTCATTTTCCAATTTCCTTTGCTTATATCCTTTTGTATGCCTTAGGACATTTTTCGATGTCATTTTCTTGTATTCTTTTATTTTCTTATGGCCCTCATGCCAACCTTGCTTGCTTCCAATTGTATGTGTATGTGGCATTTGAACATGCCTTGTATGCTTTATTTCCCAATTTGAGTGACATGTGTCCATGTTCCTTGTTTTCTTGGCCCCTTGGCCACTCTTGTATTATTTTTGCTTATTTCCTTATGTTCTTGTTGCTTGTTTGCTTCTCACTATTTATAATGCCATGATCCATATCATGCATTATCTCACTTTCTTAGATGACATGATGGACATCATGCTCCATCCCTCCTTAACAACTAATAATTAACCAGACTTTTCAATTTTAGTTTAATGCATTGCACATGTCATTACATTGTTACATCTATCTAGGCATACCCCTATTGATCTAACAATATCCAATACAAAATATGTTATATCTTGAGACTTATTTTTATTTTCATTTCTATATCATGTATTTTTCAACATAACACACTTACAAGGCTCTTTATTTTGAGGGTATTCATTACATAGTCTTCATTCCTACCCTTAAAAAAGGGAGAAATAAATAGGGGTTTTGTCATAGAGATAAGATCCCTCTACTAGTTAAAAATTAGTTTTTAGAACACTCAAAATAGTAATAAAAGTTTAAACTAAGTAGAACAAACTAGAATAATAATGACAATATAGAATAGTGATTAGAATAAAAAAAGGACAAGAGTACTACACTTGGATAATAACATCAAACATTAGAGTGTCATATTTCAATGTTCCTATCCAAATAGCCAAAAAACATATTTTCTAGAAATAGATAAAAAGGTAATACCAATTATAGTTTTGTCAATAATAGTTTTAGTATAATTTTTCTTAGAGAATCCAAATATAGGGGCATCATGCATGGCATGATGGCTCTCACTTCTAGTTTTAGATATGTTAGTTGGTATAGCTTCCAAATCAAAATCCATGTTATAGACACCAATGATTGAGGGTAAAGTGCATGGCACATTTTATTTCACTTCTTTATAGTATATGTCATTACCTAGGCATTCGCAGTAGCTACATGCTTTATTCCATCTACAAGTGGATTAAATCATTCCCAAATGGCTTCTATATAAGCCTATTTCCCAATTTTAGAGTGGATTTAATACAAGCTTAATATCCACCTTTGTTGAGTGGCCAAGAGTGGCCTAGTTTCTAACATACATTCATCTATCCATGACACATTTTCATATTAAAAAACATTCATGGGCTTTAGGAGCCATCTCACATAACACACATTCATACCAGTATCAGTTCATAGCTTCACTTCACAATAAAATGATGGAGCCAAAGGACTATATAACTTTTGTATTCTTAAGCCACCTACTTAGAGGGATTGGACATATAGTCCAAACATTTGTATTCTTAAGCCACCTATTAAGCAATGATGGAGCTAAAAGGTTAGCCTTTGCATTTTTGAACCACTCTTAGGGAATTGATCATTCAGTTGCATTTGTGATATTACTCTTGGTATAGCATCATTTAGCATATACCTAGCATCACTCAACATCACTCAACATCAAAATATATTTACACTTCATGATGTGCTCTCTCTATGCACACCCAACATCACACAACTTCATGAACTTCACCCTTATAGGTAAGTATAGGTATGCTTTCTACTTTTCCTTTATCCTAGTATTTCAGTTCATTACATCACTATAATAAAGGGGGGGGGGGGGGGTAAATGTAGTCATATAAAATGTCAAAATTGGTAGCTTGAGTGTGTCTTATGACACCTAACCCATAGGTCTTTCTTCCATGCTCTCATGACCCTTCTAGACACCTTTTTGTTTATTCTTAATCATCCCAAGCTTTCCAAATGGTCATTTTACCTTAGTCAGGTACCATGTCTAAGGCAAATCCTATCCCCCCAAGTCCTACATTTTTAGGACATGAGTGTCCAAATTTGAATATAGTGCTATACCCTAAGGTGTCTTATTTTGGTGTTCTTGTCCAATTACATTTTGAGCTCCAATAGTTATTTCCTTCCAATTTCTATCCTTCATCTTGTTGGCCTAACATGAATACATTCAACTCATGACCAATAGATGTCTATAAAAGCCCATTCAAAGTTCATTTAGAGGATATTGGAAAATATTATAAACCAATCAAGAATACAAGAAAAAAATTGAGGCAAAATTCCCTATTCTCTACATATAACCATCCAATATAACTACAAGCATATCCAAATCTTCACACTAATCCCTAGCCACCTCAAGCACACCCAATTTAGTATTTTTGCATCTACATTACACTATTTCACAAATACTATTAAGTGGGATAACTACATATGATTTGATCCCTCTTTAGAGTATTGATATGTAGGCAACATACCCACACAAGGGGTGTAGATACACATACAATGCATATTACATACACTAACCCTACTTCTTTCTCAAGTTTTATCAAAGCATAATGAAGTCTAGGGTTTGAAGATTAAATAAAATATATAAAGAGTTTTTTATATTTTCAACAATTAAGATTTAACAAGTAGCCTCACATAGGGACAACAAATAAAAACAAAAAATTCATGTCTCTATGAGTAGTGTGGACAATAGCAGTAGAAGAGGAAAACAATGCTAGAGTCTAGAGTGTCCTATTTTGGTGGTCCTATCCTTTCACAAAATGAAAGCCATATCCTAATTTATGACACTATCCCATTCCTACACAGCCAATATCAAACCTTGCAACATCCATTTCAATTCATTTTAAGCTAAGTCTTATTTTCTCCATATTTATTGTTATTTATAGAAAGATTAAAAATATAAATAAATTATACAAATCAATGGTTAAATTATTGCAATACTATTTACTAATTTAGTCAACCCAAACATTTAACTAAAATAGGAATAAGACTCCAATATTCATAAAATATTTAAATCTAATATGCATCTTTGAGATGTTGTGAGATGCTCTCTTATTTATTACCTTATCTTTCTAGGAGTTATCTCAATGATGTTTGTAACCTTGAGTTTTTTATTCACCTTTTTGTGGGCCATTTTTTTTCCCATTTCTCCCATTTTTATCATTTTTCCATCTTTTGATTATGGTTTTGTAGACACTATTTCTAAATTCTATAGCACCAAAATCTTATACACTTATAAAATATATACCTTGTTTGTTCCTCTCAGTTCTAGACCTTTCCTACTACTAAAAGGTTCATATACACTATCTCTTTACTTATTAATTATCTCTTATTCTAATCAATGCTATTATGATGACTCAAACCTTATATCATACTCATAATTTAATAAACCAAATTATCTTATATCTCTACAAGTTTTATACATGTGCATATTTACCAACTACCCAGACACTTATGTCCTAATCAGATGTCTACATTGACGCAAATGTCTAGTTCCTTAATTTCATCATATTTTCAAATATAGCATATCCCTTTGGTCATCCTAATGGATTTAATGTGATATATTCTCCAAAAGGATTGGTATATATGTATGATTAATCCTCATTCATTCCTCACCTATCACAGAATAAATAAGTCATAAGGAAACCTACCAAAATCATTCAATTAAGCATTCCAATGAGAAAATTTTCTATATTTTTCCTTATTTCTATATCAATCATAGGGACAAAACCTCTACAAGTTTGAAGTACTGAAGGAGCATCCCATGAGATATATTTTCTAAGTTACAAGCTAGGTCATTATTTTACTTGATTATCACATATTGCATCCTTATGCACATAAAATCCCACATATAGGGGAGAACTACATGAGTGTAAGGTCCTCTTCATATTAGTGGCTATGTAGGAATCACACATTAATATAAAGGTCTTTAGGGTTAGACTAATACCATAAGCCCAATAACCCATTTTTACATAGTCACTATAAAGATAAAGAACTAAGGTTTAGTTATTTGACAAGGAGTGATAGTCCATGAGTTAGTTCTAAGCACACCAGAGTGAAGGCAACACAAAACCCATAACATTCTAAGTGGTTACATCCATATCTAATATATATGTCATACTAGACACTTGTATTTAGGCTAGACATAAATCTTGATGTAATCATTTGAAGTCAAAGCAAGTGTTTGAGGTCACATAAGTGCTTAATCCATATTTGATGGTAGTCCCAAAATCTAATTCTATTATGATTCCTTCTTCTTTTAAATCTAGGTTTATAGTAGCATTAGAACTAGCTAAGTATCTTATTTTCATTATCATTACAATAATCTAACATACTTGTACTTTTATTTTTAGCATATCTCAGTATATGAATTCAAAATATTATTTATCTGAGTTTGAAAATTAATTGGCCTACTATAAAGATAGTATATCACCCTTTTTCCCTAAACTATCTCTATCCCATTTAACCCTATATTCCTTAATCTCTATTTTAGGGTTAAACATTTGGTTAACTTGATATATATGAATTCAAAATCTTATAGGGTGTTGTTTATTAGCATTTATTATTTTATTCATGATTTATCTCTTTCCTTATTTTTCTAAAAATAAACTAAAGAATTCATTCATGCATAAATTTACCTAACCAAGGGATGACTTTGAAAGAGAATAAATATATATTTATTAAGTTATATCCCTTGACAAATAAAGATATTAAATAATACCAGATGAGTATAAGTGAGCATATGTGATGCCTTAACTTTAAAAACATATTCAATGTATTGTTATATACCATCCTAAACTCCATATACACTAATAATTTATAGGGGATTCTTTGGCCCAAGATATTAGTAACCAATGAGTCAATTCATATAATCATGCCCTTCATGTATCTTCTACCACCAAAAATGATAAATATGAGAAATACACTCCATATGATCATAAAAAAAAAATGACAAGTACATAAGTAAATTATGGATCATTTACAAATTTTTAATATCGTTCAAATAAATTAATTCAAACCCCCATAATACCAACATTTCCAAATAATATCCCCCATTTCAAGGGTAATTATTCTCTTTACCCTTCATTTGATATTGAATTTTTTTGAAAGGTTAACCATGACATCATGACATCTTTACCATGTAACATTCTATTGGAAATATTATCATTGATGTCAAAGGTCTAGCATTATTGGTGATAAAGGACCCATTGCATTTGATGGTGTTTTTAATATTCATATCTTAGATATTTTGTGTTAATATTTATTTAATATTAATGAATATATTTTTGGTTGCATATAAGTCAAAAGAGGGCCCATAGAGAAGTTAAAGAGTCACAGGGTAAAATATGAAAGAGGAATGGGATGCATTTTCTCATGAAAAGTCATCTTGAAGAATTATAAGAGTCACCATGTGAATACAAAAGAGGGTATGGCACATTTTTCCATGAAGAGACACTTTGAGGAATATGAAAAGTCATCAAGATAAAGATAAAAGAGGAAAGGACACTTTTGCTTATGAAGGGTCATCGTATGACTTTTAAAATGCAAGGATACGAAGGGTCATGCAAGTTTGGCACCATTTTCCATGAGGATTGAAGGGTCACAAAGGGTGAATGCTAAAGGTCATTTGGAAATCTATAAATAAAGGCTTGAGAAGCCATTTGAAATATACAAGATAGTACATGGTTTGTATTTGTTTTTGAATAGAGAAAAGTAAGAGATGTTGTAGAGTTATATCATTTTCTGAGAAAGAATCATTGAGAGATAGTTGTTTTTTATACACAACAAGGGTTGGTGCTCCTATGGGTTGGTTCTCACAAATCTTTGCAAGGGGTTAGTGCTCTTGTGGGTTAGTGCTCACAAATATTTGTTGTGTTGGGGCTCGGTAAAGGGGTTGGTGATCTTTCAAGTTGGTACTTGTGAACTTTGTAATTTGAGTTGGTGCTCATTCATGTACTTGATATTATTCTCTATGGTTTTTTCCCACTTTGGGTTTCCATGTAAAAATCTAGTATCTCTCTCTCTCTCTCTCTCTCTCTCTCTCTCTCTCTCTCTCTCTCTCTCTCTCTCTCTCTCTCTCTCTCTCTCTCTCTCTCTCTCTCTCTCTCTCTCGTGTGGTGCACATTATTATTTTAGTTTTATTGCATATCTTGAATGTGTGGTTAAGTGGTTAAAAAAAAGAATTTGATTAATAAATAAGATATATAATATATTGATTCACCCCCCCTCTTAGTATATTTCATGCTTTATAATTGGTATCAGAGCAGTTTCCTTTGAAAAAGTTTTTATAGCTTGAAGGTAGATCAGGAAAGCCCGATGGTTGGATCACATGAAGGTTCCTATACAAATAAGGCACCTTTTTTTTATGGGATAAATTATGTTTTTTGGAGCATAAGGATGAAGACTTATTTCCCTTAGATTTGACTTATGGAAAGTAGTGGTAGAAGAATATGAAGAGCACTTGTAACTACTCCAATAGAAAAGAAGGAAAGTGAAAATAATGCTAAATCTTTAAATGTTATGTTATATGGTTTATATGAATCAGAATTTGTTAAAGTTGTGAAATGTAAATCTGCTCATGAAGCTTGTGTAAAACTTGAGAATGTTTACAAAGGTGATGGAAAGGTTTAGCAATCCAAGCTTTAGAATTTCAAAAGATAGTTTGAGAATTTGAAGATGGAAGAGGAATAAAATATAGTAAGTTATCTTTTATGAGTTGATCAAATAGCTAATTAGATTCAAGGTCTTAGATAAAAGTTAGAAGAATCAATTATGGTTCAAAAAGTTTTGAGATCTCTACCATTTAGATAAAATGTAAAAGTTTTGGCAATTGAAGAGATGAAGAATTTATCCAAGCTAAAGATGGATGATTTACATGGTATTCTTATGGCATATGAGATGTGGACCGCAAGAGAAACCCTCAAAGAGAGAAGTTACTTTCAAGACATCAAAGAAAGAGAAGACTAAGATTCAAGAATCAAGTGACAATTCTAGTGATGATAAAGATGACAACAGAGCTCTATTCATTTGTAATCCAAAAAAAGGCACATGTAAATATCAAGGAAAATTATCTTTCAAATATTTTAATTATAAAAAGATCAGGCATTTTGTAGCTAAGTGCCTAGATAAGGGTAATGGTGATAATGAAGAAGTAAAGTATACATACAAGAATAATTTCAAATTAAAATTCAAGAAGGGATTTGAGAAGAAGAGTTTTTATTCTAAAGATCTTAGCTCAGTCGAAGATAGTGGAATCAGTGATTCAGAAGAAAAGATTATATTCATGGTCATGCATAAAGATGCTTCTACAAGAAAAAGTATAGATGATCAAGAATAAGAATAGGATGAAGCTAAAGTGAATTTTGAAGGAGAACTCATTTTTGCCTTAGAATATTTAAAATTTCTTGAAAAGAAGAATCGAATATTAAAGCTTCAGATCGAGAAAATTGAAAAGCAGCCAAAAAAAATAATTGAAGATCTACAAGCACACCTTAAAGAAGCCAAAAATAATGAAGAAGATTTAATGACATAGTTGAAAATAGTAAGTAAATAATTGTGAAAGGTATGTTATTGAAAATGCTTCTTTAAAAGTAGATCTTGAGAAAACAAATAAAGAAATCAATGATAGAGCAGCCAATGATTCAAAATTTAAGAATAAAACTAATATGTTAAATAAGATATTAGAAAATCAAATATCAATGCCAGAGAAGATAAGTATTGGATTTGAAAAAGAGAAAGGGGAGACCACTACTTTCATAGACAAGGAAAAAGGAAAGAACTATGTTGAAGCTCTTACAAAAGAAGAAATAAAAAGGAAAGAAGTTAAGAATATAGAGGACATCTCAAATAAAGAAGGCTGGAGGACAAAGAGATAAAAAAGGTAATCAAGTCAGAGATACACAAATAGGTCCTATTTTTATGGTTAATATTTGTATTGTATTGGATATGGTCATAATAAAATATAATGTCAAAAAATGGCTAATAATTTCAAAAATAAGGAAAAGAAAAGTCATGCAGAGTCAAGCAGAAGCCACAACTCTTTTGCTCCTCTATCAGGGTTTAATGAAGAGGCCATAATATGTTACAAGTGCAAAAAATTTGGACACATATCCCAATACTATAGAAGTGTGCTTGATTTAGTTAAGAAGGACCACATTTTTAAGGCTCCATTCATCAAGAAGAAAGTTTAGACAAGTTCATGGCAGAAGAAACATCCTAAAAAATTTATGTTGGTACAGATAACTTTGCATGCAAGAAATGAAGAAAATCCATTGTTCATTGATATTGGATGTTTGAGGCACATGACAGGAGACAAAATTAAGTTCATAACCTTAAAGAAGATCAATGGTTGCAAGTGAAATTTAGAGATAATACTACTACCAAAATTGTCAAAAAAGGTATACTAAGTTTGGATAATGGTAGAACTAAAACTAAAAATGTTTTATATGCAGAAGGTCTTAAGAATAATTTTTTGAGTGTAAGTCAAATGTGTGATTAGGGGAACACACTAAATTTGTATACAAAAGGTTGTGAAATTAGGAGAAAAGATTCAAATGTGTTGACTGTAGATGCTCAGAGAACAAACAATAATTTGTATATGTTATCAGACATCGAAGGTCAAATGTTTTTTGAGTCAGATTGAAGAAATTTGGCTATGGCAAAGGAGAGTGGGTCACATAAATTTTGAAAATCTTGTTAACATCATAAAAAATAAGTAGTTAGAAATCTCCTAAATATTACAAATCCATCTGACACATTTTATGAACCTTGTCAGCATGGGAAGTAGGCCAGAAGGTAGTTCAAAACAAAAGAGTACTCAACCACTCAGATGTTAGAGATTGTTCACACTAATCTATGTGGACTTATGAGAACTCAAAGTAATCAAGGTGAAAAATATTTTATGTTGCTTATGGATGATTTTTCATGTATGACTTGGGTAATGTTTTTAAAGAAAAAATCAAAAGCTTTCAGACATTTCAAAGCATTTAAAGAATTAGTTGAGAATGAAACTAGTTTGAAGATTAAGTGTCTAAGATCAGATCAAGGAGGAGAATTCATGTCAAATCAATTTATTGAATTTTGTGAAGACCATGGAATAAAAATACATTATTCAGTAGCCAAAACTCCACATCAAAATGGAGTAGTTGAGTGGAGAAATAGAATAGTTCAGGAGATGACAAGGACAATGCTAAATGAATACAAGATATCAGATAATATATTGGAGAGAGGTAGTTGCTACAGCAATGCATATTAATAATAGAGAATTATTGAGAGTCAATAGTGACAAGAATCCTTATGAGCTATGAAAAGACAAACCAACAATTGTTTATTATTTTAGAGTTTTTAGTAGTAGATGCTTCATAAAGAGAAGTGAAGAAAACTTGGGAAGTTTGAATCTAGAGCAGATGAAGGTATATTTCTTGGTTATTCTTGAAAAAGTAAATTTTATAACAAAATAACCAAGATTTTTTTGAAATTACAAGTGTCAGGATAGAAGAAGATGGAACACAAAGAATCAGTGATCTATTAGACATTCCTAAAATCATTAAAGAGGAAGATTTTGAAGAATCATATGAAGATGAGAAGAAGGAGAAAAAGGACACCAAAACTCCATCCAAATATGTTTAGAGAAATCATAATGAAATTGACATCATTGGGGACATAAATGAAGGAATTCACACTAGAATAATGATGGTAAGTGAATCTGAGTAAGTTAATTTCTCTTTGTTATTCAAAATTCAACCTAAAACTTTTTCAGAAGCTAGACATGATAAGAATTGGGTTAAGGCTATGGATGAAGAATTAAATTAGATAGAAAAGAATGATACTTGATAATTAGTTCCTAGACCAAAATATCACAATGTGATAGGAATAAAATGGGTTTATAGAAATAAGTTGAATGAAAATGGAGAAGTGACTAGGAATAAAGCAAGATTAGTATGTAAATGATATGCTCAAATCAAGGGAATAGATTTTGAAGAAAATTTTGTACCAGTGGAAAGGTTAGGGGATATTAGAATGTTTCTTACATATGCAGTGTTTAAATTTTTCAAAGTGTTTTAGATGGATGTCAAATATGCCTTCCTAAATAGGAATCTAGAAGAAGAGGTCTAAATTGAGCAGCCTAAGGGATTTATTCTCTCAAATATTAGTAACCATGTATGCAGATTAAAAAAAGCATTGTATGGACTGAAACAAGATCCCAGAGCTTGGTATGCAAGACTTGATAAGTACCTACATAATCAAGGATTTAAAAGAGGATTTGATGATAGTAATCTCTACATCAGAATAGAAGGTGAACATCAATTGATTGTTGTGGTATATGTTGATGACATCATTTTTGGAGGAAACATTGAAAAGATGACAAAAGAATTTTATAATAATATGTAAACATAATTTGAGATGTCTATGCTTGGAGAATTATCATTTTTTTAGGATTATAAATATTTGAGTCAGATAAAGGAATTTTCATATCTCAAAATAAATATGCCAAGAAAATATTGAAGAAATTTGGTTTTGAGGATTGTGAATTAGTTGGCACACCAATGTGTATAGGAAATAAAGTGAGCAAGGATGAAGATTCACCTATTGCAAATCAATCTTTATATAGATCTATGATTGGTAGTCTTTTATATTTGATAGCACTGAGGCTAGACATCATGCATGTAGTAGGTATGGTTTCAAGATATCAATCATCTCAAAAATATAGTTATGTTTAGTTGGTGAATATAATATTCAAATATATCAAGGGGACATTATATTATGGATTATGGTATCCCACAGGCAGAGATTTCACTTTGGTTGCTTATATAGATTCAAATTGGGCAAGGTGCTTGGATGACAAAAAGAGTATAAGTGGAGGATCTTTCTTCCTTAGTGATAGCTTAGTATCATGGTTAAGCAAGAAGTAGAATTTAGTATCACTTTATATAGCTAAAGCATAATATATTGTAATGGTATTATGTTGTACTCAAGAGATTTGGATGAAGCAAACTTTGAAAGATATCAAGGTAAATAAAGTATGATGAACTTATTTCTATTTTTTTTGATAGCACAAATACTATTAATATTTCAAATAATCCAGTGATGCATTCAAGAACAAAACATATTCCCATTAGATATCACTTCTTAAGAGAGAAAGTTGCAGATCAACAAGTTAAGATGGAGTATATTAGTACTACAGAGTAGATTGTAGATATTTTCACAAATGCACTACCAAAAGACACATTTGAGTATCTATGGGAGAAGTTGGGATTAATTTATTTTACTTCCTACCATTGAGGTTCAACGAGGGGGAACTAAGTGTTAGCTCTAGGTAGGCCCTTTGCCATTGATGTCAAAGGGGGAGAATAATAGGTACAAGTACATGTATAGGTGTAGAAATAGGTATAGGGAATAGGTAAAGGTTGATACAATAAGGTGGAGTTACTGTATCTTTTTTAGATGGTAGTATTTGTAGGTTTTAAGATGTGGTAGTTTTAGTTTGAGGTTACCATCAATGACAAAGGGGGATATTTTTAGAAATATTATCATTGATGTCAAAGGTCTAGAATTATAGGTGATAAAGTCCCCATTGAATTTAAGGGTGTTTATAATATTCATATATTGGCTAATGTGTATTAATAATTATTTAATATTAATGAATATATTTTTAGTTTCATATAAGTCAAAAGAGGGCCCATGGAGAAGTCAAAGAGTCACAGGGTAAAAGATGAAAGAGGAATGGGATGCATTTTCTCATGAAGAGACATCTTGAGGAATTTCAAGAGTCACCATGTGAAGACAAAAGATGGTATGGCACATTTTTCCATGAAGGGACACTTTGAGGAATATTAAAAGTCACCAAGATAAAGACAAAAGAGGAAAGGATGTTTTTGCTTATGAAGGGTCACCATATGACTTTTCAAATGCAAGTATATGAAGGGTCATGCAATTTTTGGTGCCATTTTCCATGAAGATTGAAGTGTCACAAAGGGAGAATGTAAAAGGTCATTTGGAAAGCTATAAATAAAGTCTTGATGAGCCATTTGAAATATGCAAGAGAGTTCATGGTTTGTATTTGTTTTAGAGTTATATCATGTTGTAGAGTTATATCATTTGTTGAGTAAGCAACATTGAGAGATATTTTTTTTATACACAAGAGGGGTGGGTGCTCTTTTGGGTTAGTAGTCACAAATATTTTCAAGGGGTTGGTGCTCATAAATAGTTGTTCTGTTGGTACTTGGTAAAGGAGTTGGTGATCTTGCAAGTTGGTGCTTGTAAACTTTGTAATATGAGTTGGTGATATTTCATATGCTTGTGATTGTTCTCTGTGGTTTTTCCCACTTTGGGTTTCCACGTAAAAAAATGGTGTGTGTCTCTCTCTTGTGTAGTGAATATTATTGTTTCATTTTTATTTCATATCTTGAATGTGTGATTAAGTGGTTAAAGAAAAAGAATTTGATTAAGAAATAAGATATATAATATATTGATTCACCCCCTCCCCTCTCAGTATATTTTGTGCTTAACAAATTTAATCACCAAGAATAAAGAAACATTATAAACCTAAGAGGACAAAGACCTATAATGTTTAAAGTCTCCATATGACATATTAAGGGTACCACAATTTAGAAATATAATATCATTACCAAATTATCCTAAATTCAGTGATTAAAAACTTACACTTGTTATCTATTAAGATGATGATACTCATATGCCTAGATTAAAGGGAGGTGGTGGATTATAATAAATGATAAAACCTATGCCAAGTATCACCATTCCCATGGAGTAACTGAACACTATTTGGGATCCTTAAAAATAGGTTTCTATACTTCAAATGCAAATGTATTTCCATAATACTAATGCAAAATGTTACCTCATTCAATAATTAACCTATCAAAAATGTATACTTTAATATAATTATCCAAAATGTTTTGAATTCCTATATATCCCTTTGATCACAAAATTAACTACCTACATTATTTTGGTCAATAGGAAAAAGATTACAAATTATTACTAATGGTATCTAATGAAGCTCATAATTGGTTTTATAATCTACTAAAGGGTTCCTTAACCATGTTTTCACAATTAGAATATTCATTCATCATGGTTTTCAATATCCATAAGGTGCCAAAACTTACATTAACACATTTGCATAATTATAAATAGTGTGATGATGAATTTCTTTAATATTATACCATTTGATTCAAAATTACATCATATGATCTAGCATTTAGACCTTCAAATTTGGAATTGTAATTTATTTTTAATATAGGTGTTCTTTATCCATTAAAATAAATTGAATTATCCAAACAATATGAGTCATTTACCTATTTATATGTGGATGTGAATATGTATAGTACATTCATAATTACTTATCAAAAGGAGCTTAACACATCCCTTTATATATATCAAAGTTTTATCCCTCACATAAAGGAGGGGTATTAATACCAAATGAACATTAAGAACAAAATTTTGGTGTTCCTAACCTTAATCTAGGATCTTTACAAAATTTACTCAATATGGGACCAATCCAGTGTCCACATCCTATGCAAATACCCCAAGTTAAACAACCCAGAAATCATCCATAGAAACAATATTTAATAATCACATTATTCATGGGTGGTTCTTATTTTTGGCATAAACATATTGATCCTACACAAACAAAAAATACTTAAAATGTAAGATATTTTTTAAAAACTTGGATTTGATCTAAAAGACCTAGATAATAAAAGAGGGTGAAAAAACTCCTTGGGAAACATCACAATACCAATTGCTTGTGGTCCTAGTTCAAACACAGGTTTGTATTATACCAAAAAAATATCCATAGACATTTACATTGGGAAATCTTTGGTTATATCAAATGGAATTTAAAATTGACCAAAATTAACAAAGTATATCTTTTTCTCATGAATGTAAATTGATCCATATTCCAAATGATAGCATTGATTATTATACTTCACATGTAAAATGTGAGGAGGAACATGTTATGAAACACTTCAATTTATCCAACTATGATTTAAATAATGTAAAGGATCCAACTTACCATTTCAAGGTGACATATTCAAAATATATATATAACATTCATAGGTTATATTAGCTCCTTGACATATATGTTTTTGGTTCCATGTTGGTAGATATAATATAATTTATTCCTATATACACATGTGTTTCATGCATCCTTTGAGTGTGATATAGGCATGTATAGATACATGATCTATGCACTTTCAAATTTTTGTCCTTCCCTTTACTCATGTCATGTGGATGTTGGGGGCATCTACTTATTTTATCACAATGCATCCAAGTTATATTATTCTATGATTACTTTCCATTATCATATTTAATATTATGTATTTAAACATGCCTTTATCCATGCTTATATCTTTCACAGTGTACTTAATATTTTATTTACTTAAATTTTTTGATAATACATTTATCCAAGGCTAGTATGTTATGTTTATGTTTGTTACTTACACTTTTCCTTTATGCACTTCCTTGAGTTGTTTTCCTTGATATCATCTTGCTTTATTGAGCATTTGAATATGCTCAACTATTTTGGGCCCATGTATCTTTGATTGCTTAGTTTGACATTTGAATATGTCTTTTCTTGTTGTATGGACATTTTAATATGTCATTATTTGATTTGTGGACATTTTACTAGGTCATATCTCTTTGATTGTGTGACATTTGAACGTGGCCCTTATTTGAGGTCTCCTTAGACCATTAGATTTTGATTTGATTTTGAGTGCCTTTGTGTGTGTACTTGATTGATTTTTGATCTTTTACTATTAATATCTATATGTCTCCATGATCTATATCATTCATCTTATGACTTGATGTGATCAAATATTATGTACTTCCATGATATATCTACTCAAACATGCTACACATATATGTTACATACTATATACATAGATTATACAATTATCATATCATGTTGAGGTAAGTTAACTACTAATTTTTACTTCCCCTCACCTCAAAATGGTGGGAATATTAATGAGAGCATGTTATATATGTATGGCTTCCACATTTTTCACATATTCATATTATTATTGGGGCATGTTTTGGAAAAATGTTCTCCATACTCATACCGGTTCTTAGTTTTAGATATACAGTGGGGGAATGTTATGAAAACATGTTGTCTATAATTAAATAATTTTTAAGTTTAATATTATAGTTGAGGCATGTTATGAAAACATGTTCTCCATACTTACACAGTTGTAAATTAGCTAAAATTCATAGTTATATGATTCAAATACATAATTGTGGCAAAATTCTATACATTAGCACCATTTTTAAAACTAAGTTTCAATATGAGACACATATAAGGTGAATATGATGTGCAAATATTACCTAAATTTTCAAATCAAAATCATCTTTTGGATTTCAAACATTTTTATAGACTTTAGCTCACCAGGTTGGACTGTTACAGATTATATTGAACCAATCTACTACAATAGTTAGTTCACTTTTGGTATGGTTGAGATGATTAAATCACTCAATATTTTCAATTTTATAGGTTAAAATTGATTACATCATATAATCTCACTATATTTATAGTGTGAGTTGACTTGGTTCACTCATGCTCACTAGGTTATAAGTATGATTGGGTTACACAATTGAGCTAATATAAATTACCAGGTAGAAACTCACTTTTTTATCCAAGGTTAGAGTCATGTGTCCTCCAATATTTATAGTTTTATGAGATTTTGACATTTTTATTTATCTTAACATCATATTTAATGATTCATAATGATACATCTTTTTAAATCAAATTTTCAAAAAGGTAAGGTAGGTGCATCAATACACAGGGGTACTCCTAAACCTTATTCTTTACATTTCAATCATTTCAATGCTTTTAAGTTTAGATTATATGGAATAATTATATAATATAACATGGTCTTTGTTATAGTCTAGTCACCAAAAAATACACTAAATTTGGGCTCATGAAAAGGCAAGGTGTGTTATACACACCTAGGTACACATTTATTTTCCTTTAAACTAGTAATTTCATTACTAGATTAAAGGGGGAAATGTAGACACTATTTCTTAATTGTATATCACCTCAATCTTTTATACTCGAAATATATAGACCTTGTCTATTCCTCTTAGTTCTATACCTTTTTTGATAGTGAAAGGCTCACATACACTATATCACTATGCCCATTACTTATCTCTTAGTCTAACTAATGTTATTATGATGACTCAGACCTTCTATCATACTTAGAATGTTATAAACCTATTTATCTTCTACCTCTATAAGGTCTAGACCTATAACTATTTTCCATCTACCTAGACACTTACATCCTAGTTAGATGCCTACATCGACACAAGTGTCCTATCCCAATGCAAGTGTCTAGTACCATAAAGTCACCCCATTTTAAAATGTAATGTATCCCTATGGTCAACCTAAGTGTTTCGATGAAAGATGTTATCAAAAAGGATTAGTATATATGTATGATCAATCCTAATTCATTCCTCACCTAACACAGACCAAATAAATCACAAGTAAACCTATGAAAATTATTTAATGAAGCATTCAAGTGAGTAAAAATTCCCTATTTTCCCTTATTTCCATATCACTCATAGGGACAACACATCTACAATTCTAAAGTACTAAAGGATCAACCCATGAGCCATATTTTCCAAGTTATAAGATAGGTCATTATTTTACTTATCATATATTACACCCTTATGCACACATAATCCCACACATATGGGTGAACTATATGATTCTAAGGCCCTCTTCAAATTTGTGGCTATATAGGCAATAACCACTAACATAAGTGTCTTTGGGGTAAGCTCAACACAATGATCCCACTAACCCATTTTCCTCACATTCACTATGAAGATGAAGAACTAGGGTTTTTCTATTTGACAAGAAGTGATATTCCTTGAGCTAGATATGAGCGCACTAGAGTAAAGGTGACACAAAATCTAGATCATTCTAGGTGGTTGCATCTAGATCTAGTAGGCATTCCCTACTAGACACTTATGTATAGGTTATATAGAAACATCAACACAACTATTTAAGTTTGACACAAATGTCTGAGGTCATAAAAGTGCTTAATTTATAATTTGATAATAGTCCTAGAATTTACTTCTATTATTATTCCTTCACGTTCAAAATCTAGATATATATTATCATTAGAACCAACTAAGTATCATGTTTTTATTATCATTGAAATAATATATCATAGATGTAATTTTTATTTCTATCATATCTCAGTATATGAAATCATAATATTGTCTATTTGAGTTTGCAAATCAATTGTCCTATTTTAGAGATAGTTTTTCACCCTTGTGCCCTAAACTATCTCTATCCCTTTTAACCTTAGATTCCATATTTTTATCATATCTCAATATATGACTTTATAATATTGTTTGTTACTTATCTTTCATAAATGTTTTTAACATTAATCATTTCATTTATTTCCATATTTTTTTAGTATGGATTGTTACTTCTCTCACATTGATGATATTATCATTATTCATTTTTATGTGTCATTAGTTTGATCTAGATTATTACTTTTATTATTTTGGAAACATTCTTGGGTTTTTTGGTTGTTTAGTAACCTTGGCTTTTTGGCTACCCGATATTCCCATTTGTTGTAAAATTAATATTTATGGGGTTACTTTAGTTTCACATGTGGTTCCATAGTGAAAATAATAAATATATATTTATTATTAAAATACAAAAAAGTATTTAAAACTTATGTTTTACAAATAATAAAACTCATATTTATTATTTAACATGATTAATTGAAAATGTGGATCAATTGGTTACAACTATTCACACCCCTTATAAAGACATTTTTTCCTTTATAATAATATAACATTATTATGCCAATGATATGTAAAAGGGTTGGTACAGTGGGTTGGTTGTGCCCAGCTCCACCAAGTTCAAATCTCATGGGGTGTTTATAGGTCAAATGTGGTAGTTTGATTTTACTCAGTGGTATCAAGCATTCAAGTGGTAGTAGTTTATAATGGCTTAATAGTTATCAAGGATTAGGCCCCTAGTTTGTACCCCAAAATTGGTTGGTATCTCTAATCAAAATCAAATATTAAGCAAAAATATAACATCATTATATTGTGATTTATTTGCATGAAAGTGTCTTGAAGCATTTTGTGGTGGAGTTATGTAAGGAGGATAAGTGAGGTGAAAAGGAAGTTATTAGGTGTAAAATGTTTCTCAATTAATGGATATATTATTTGTGTGTATTTCAACTCATTAAGGTTTTCATAAGATAAATCTTATGTAATGTGTTGTGTATATTCATTATTCATTATATTCTTTTTGTGTTGCACATTATGTTTTCATTTTAAATTATTTAGATAATAATATTTGGCTGATCCTAATTATCTTGACATGATATCAAAACTAGGATGTTGTATAAATAATTTTATAGATGGCTTTTGGAAACTTATCTAGAAAATAGATTCTACCATAGAACCCTCTTTTAAAAGTGCATGGTTTACATGGCTAGTTTCATTATAGGATGGGGTGCGGATATTGGTGCACATTACCATCTTTAGGGTTGCTCAAATGTAATAGTTCATATTAAATATTGTCTATTGGCATATAAATATATGAAATCAAATATTATAGTCATTTATAGATCAACCCTAAAGTGTTTAATTAAATATTTTTTGAAGAGATAAATTATTAGGTTAGATCTAGTGTTAAAGTCAGATGCAAGGGGAGATATTAGGTTTTCTTGGTATACCATGTCATCAATCAATGATAGATAATTACTTCAAGTAGAAATTAGTAATTTGAAAAATATTATGATATATTTGGATGGAATAATTATATACTGAACTAAAAATCCACTCCAACGATATTATTTTAAACTAGAATATGATGATGATGTAGGGATGGGAATTATTGGTTACATTATAAAAAGACTAGGATTGGATAAAATCTTAGATAATTTGGCATGGGATTTTAATATAGTAGTGTTCAATAAAGCTGACAAGACCTATAAAATGTTTTCATAGATAGTATAGACCCACATCAACATCCCATCACTCATAATAATTACATATAACATTGCATGAGGTATGCATAAAAAATAATTGAATCTTATTTTTTGTCAACTGTTTTAATTTTAAATACACTGATAGACATGGATGAAAAAAATAGAATCATATAAAAGGCACTTCAACTATATGACAAAATGCCTGAATAAATTTTAATTGAGAAGGCATGTCAACTATTTGACAAAATTCCTAAATGAAACTTATGAAAATGTGAAATCATATAGAAGGCATGTCAACTATTTTTTTAAATGCCTAAATTAAAATTATGAAAATTTGAAATCATACATAAGGCATTTAAACTATATTAAAAAATGTCTAAAAGAATTTTTATGAAATGCACATCATCTATTGGAGAAAATTCGTCTTTTACTAGTGGTTAACACCTTTTTCTAAGTAGCCTAGTTTTTTTATGAGTTTTTTTTACAAGATCATAACCCAATTTTGTATTTTCCATGTCCAAGAGTTTCTTAGCTAAGGTTGAACCCAATTCCATTCTTGAATACCCACTTTTATCCTAAAATGTCTTAAGAATTTACTAGTTATGGGTGAACCCAATTCAATTCCCAATTACACACCCCATTCTACACCTCAATTTGGTTTCCATTATGACCCTACAAGAATAAATATAGAGTTTTAATATAAATATCTAAACCCCTTTGTCAATGTTCATGGTTTATTTTCATATTTCCATGTTTGTGGATGGGTAGAATTTCCACTATAAAAATATGTGGGCTAATTGGTTTTCTCTTGTTCTATATTTTCAATTTGGTTGAAATGGTCATATCATATGTGTTTTTATTGGATAAATATATTGTTACATGTAATTTATTTTCTCACTTTTTATTTTTTGTGATATAATTAATTTTTCCTTCTGAAGTCTATCAAAAAAATTCTAGATTCTTTGTTGCTAAGGTAAACAAGGTTGGTAATTTATCTCTAGACATTTACTTTTTTAGTTGGAGTGGATCTAATTTTTTTAATAGATACATCCAAAACAATGGTGTGCTTAAAATGTTATATTTCACTTTGGTTCAATTATTTTTTTTGTAGATCGACATCTAAATTTGGGTTTTATTTTTTATTTAGTTGATGTAAATATTAAGATTCTTGCATTTCATAATGAAAAATACTATTATTAAGGATTATCTCCAAAGATAAAAATCATTGACCATTGTTTTTTTTTTTTTTTTTAATTAATTTAATGGCTATATAAGGAGCTGTTTTTTTGAAATCCAATTATAACATGCATATTGATGATGGGTTACGAAGCATGACCCTAAATGTATGACCTATCCATAGGTTTTTCCCTTATAGAATTTGTATAAAGTTCAATCCACATTTGGATTTTATATAATTATTTAAGGTAAACTACAATTAAGGTGTAGTTAATTCCTATTAATTTTTTGAATTCCTTGGTTAAGAATCTCAAGTTATCTAAATACACCACTCCCTGCTCAAACCTCCAAATTCTCATAACATGGTTGTATGTCAGTTAAGGATTGAGCTTGAGTCTTTTCCATGGAGATACTTGGGATAACCAGTATATGGGGATTGTTTATTTTTTTGATATAATTTTGTATCTAATAATGTTATTCTATGATCAATATCACACACACACACACACACACACACACACACACACACACACACACACACACACACACACACACACACACAAAAAAAAAAAAAAAATCATGATCCCTCTAACCATATATATATATATATATATATATATATATATATATATATATATATAATCATGATTCCTCTAACCATATTTTTAGTAACCCAATATGTACCCTATTGAAGTAGATTATTCAAGTCTCCTTCAAACTTGAACTAACATTGGATTGGTCTACAGGTTGTGGGTAACCCATAAATAGACCAAACCTCTAGATTATGAGGCTAGATCCTTTGATGTATATCACTTGTGCTCAAGTATTAAAACCTACTTGCTTTGGGGGCTGAAAAGAGTTAGAAAGATAATTGAAAGGGAAAACCTATACTAGTGATGGTGATGTACCTAAATGATTTATCCACTCAATCTTGTACTCCTACCAACACTAATGAATCACAAATGGCATAAAATATTATCTCTAAGGCTTCTTATCCAATAGTGTTTTACATGGAGGTCATAGTGAGTGATTTTATCTTAGAGGTGAAAGGAGAGATGTATAATTTAAGACACTTCCAACCAGGTTACACTTAAAATCTGATCACCAACCTTTAAAAATTCATATAACCTACATAAGACAAATCATAAACATATAGGTATGGCAAGGACATGTCAATTTAATATTAATACAACTTATACACATTTTAACAAGTATATACGCACTATAAATCAATCATAGAGAAGTTGAAATAGTCTATTTTATTAATCCAAGAGGTTATAAAGTTTAATCTTGGAAAAAATTTCTCATGAAGAAGAGAGGGATCATTAAACAAGGCCTAAAATATAAAATATATATAAAATTATGAGATAATAATAATAATAATAATAATAATGTCATGGAGGAGAGAAAAAATAATCATCAATCTATCATTAACTCTAGCATTACTTTAGTTACAACTAGCTACAAATAGTCTTTAAAAAATATCTCCATGTTTGGTGCCCTTGCATGATCTTCAAATGAATTGTTTGGTGTTGTAAATAAGGTGGTTGGTCATCAAAAGTATATATAAACCTCTCCTTATTTATATCATAAGACTTAATTCAAGATAAAGACTCATTCTTGTATTAAGGACATGAAACATACATTGATTGCCACTTTATGATCAATTAACTCATAATAAGGATTAGTTATGCATGAATTAGCACTCAAGGATAATTTATAAATGTGAATAATATCTTAAGGACTAGTTATGAATGTGATTAATATCTCATTAACTCATCCATCAGTTTTTTTATGCCATTCTCAACTTCATTTTATTGACCAAGTAGGTTTACTAGCCTAATTAGGCCTAGTAGCCTAACTACTTACATTTGATGATTTTAAATCCTACATAAAACTTTTAAAACATATTAATAAATTATTTTTAGGCCTGAAAAAATCCTAAAATCATGATATATGTCCTTTCAATTAATAAATAGTTGTAAACTTACCAAACTAGGTGACTAGGTCACCTTATCCTTCACTCCTGCAGACTGACTAATTAGAATGAACTCATAAGGGAAATTATAGGAATATTTTTGATCATATAATGACTTTATGAGATATAAAAAGTTCCAAAATTCATTCTCCAATGATTTTAACCTTATTAAACTACCTTGTGCCTCTCTTTATGCACTTTTTCTTCTCAAAACCTTATTTTTTGGTAGGTTTGCACACCATCTATATAATAAAATGCCATGAACATGAACCTCTCTAAGTGTGTTAGATGATATAGGTGGTATTTAAGTGATTTTATTCTATTTGGGTATCTTTAACTTAAATGTTATAAATAAGGTTTGTAGTAAGATTTAGGGAGGGTTTAAGAGTGTTCACCCTTAATGATGATTCATAATATTTGGGCATTTAATGTATGAACCAATGCCACAAAACATTATTATAGTAGGCCCTCTACCTCTATGAAAGTTCCCAACCTCCCATGAAAAAGATACATCAAGATAGGTATGTAAGGAAGTGGCGTTTCAACTAGTTGTCTAGGTTGTGCAAGTAGAAAGAAGGTTCAAGAGCCAAAAAATGACAATTTTATTACATCCCCTTAGTTTTAGTAGTTCCCACAGGACTTGAAAATATTATTCACACCATTCCAATTATCATCAATTTGAAATAACACTTGGATTAGTTTAAAATGGTGGTAGGGTTTCTTAAGGGTTTGCATCCTATTTCTATATGCTAACCCTCAAGGGTATATTTACATGAAATTATGAGTGTGATCCATCTCACCAAATGTTTTAAGGATAAGTAACACCTTATATATATATGCAGAAACCTACATATGAGGTCAAAACCCTCTATCATACTTATAGCCCTCCAAAACTTCCTCGTAGCTTCATTACTAGGTGTCAATAGATTGAAGTATGTCTGTGAAAAAATAGTGGATGTTTATACAACTAATATGACCTATAGGATATAATAAAAATATTAAAATAGTGATGAATACCATTTGTACCAAATTTAGGAGCTTAAATCTACTATGGAGGCTTCAAATTCCTCAAAACTAACTTCTTATGTTGACTATGATTGTAACTTTCCTTAAATATCAACAAATTTAGGCCATTCTATGATAATTTTATATTTATAAAAATGTGTATGAGTGTTTATGGGTGTTAAATACCTATAAGCATCATTTTTAAATGATCTCCATTCCCTTATTATACCATATTCATTATTTTCCCTTAGACTTAAATAATAAACCTTAGTAGTCAAACATACTACAGTCTCATTGATTATGTTTTAATGTTCTAGGACCACTTCACATGCTAATTAGGCCTTTTTAGTCCCTTTAACTTGAAAATGTTTGGGATTTTATGTGGACTTGAACTATCTCTTGTATCCTTTGTCAAAACTCTAACATGCTTACTTTTCTCATAAACATAATATTCCTCCTATAAGTGCCCTTAGAAAGTTTGACTATTATATTTTGGTTCATAACCCTTTGAATACCTCTACCTTGATGGATTTTAAAAGACTTAACATTTATTTATTTTCATACTTGATAAAATTAATCTTCACTACTATACCAAGATGTAGTTTGCCCACCTAGTTATATAGATCTAGTAAATTGGTTGTAGCTTCACCTTGGTCATATGATTAGGGTCTGAGGCCTTAAAAATATATATTTGATCTTGTTTAAACCTTTAAATGGGTTATAACCTTTAAATGTTTCCTACAATCTATGTCTCTCCTATGGAATAAACTTGTTGAATTCCCCAAAAGGCCTATATGTGGAAATAATTTTGTCCTTTGCCGTGACTAACTATAGATAATGCTTCCTTGGTTCACCATGTGGACATTTTGTATTTTAATTTTACTACAACACTAATACCATGTTTTATATATTTTTACAAACCCAAAACATGGAATCTTCTTAGAAATTAGTGGTCTGATTATGTTTTAGTATGACTATAGGTGGACTGAGACAAGCTTGGACCTTGAGAAGGTCAAGGATATATATTATTAACTTCTCATTATTCCATTTCAAATGTCTTCATATGCTTCATAATATAATTTAAATCTACACTTACCTTAAATTTATTCGATCACTACTTTGTCTACTTATTGGCTTATTATTCAGTGTCCTTATAGATATTATTGTAGGCACCTCTCTCTTAGGAATTTAACTCTAGATCAACCTAATGATCTTGTCAAGAATATCTTAGATGAATCCTAGTGCCAATTATGGGTTCTAAATGATCTATTCACTTTAATATCTCCATTAAGGTCTTAAGGTTCCTTTTGTATTGCACTTGGTTCATCTCCTTTAACATGGTTATAGGTGATCATCACTATGTCTTATACATATTAAGATAATATTGGATGCTATAAGACCTTGAGTGTGGTCACCTAATTTAACTTATTTGGGAATTATGGATTTTTATTCATGTTTTAGTTATGAGTCTATATTAATAAATGAGTACATAATATATCAATAAATATAGTCCTTATTTGGGAAACTATTTGTCTTTTCCACTTTTCTAAAAATAGAAATAAATAAAAATAAATATAACTTAGCTAAAAAGTAAATAGAGACAACTGATACAAAGTTTGAAAACTACTATGCAAGACTAAGAAGGTATCATGAACTTGAATCTAGATTTCACTAGGTGAAAGGATAGGAGCATCAGAAAGTGGATGATTTGGTGTATAGCGCTCTTATCTATTCCTACCACTATTATCCAAATTGATCACAAAGACCTGTAAATTTATAGGTAATTACATTGTGCATGTATAAGTGTGCTTATGAAAAATCAAGCACTGGTTTTTTATAGAACTTATTGTGGATCTAATGTTGTCTTCAAACCCTAATCCTCCATCATGCTTGATAAAATGATATTTGAGTCACTTGAGAAAGAGAGGTGGGATTAGTGTGAAATATGTACTAAACATACAATCCACACCCCTTTTAGTGGGCACGTTACCTACATATAAATACTTTGAAGAGGGATCAAGCCATATGTAGTTCTCCCACCTAATGTGCTTTGTGAAATAGTGTTATATAGATGAAAATACCAAATTGATAGTGTTTAAAGATGCTAGGGACTGGTATGAGGATTTGAGTATGTTTACAACTATGTTAGGTGATTGTGTGCAAAGAATAAGGAAGTTTTTCTTAGTGTTTTGTTTGTATTCTTGATTTCTTTATAATTTTTGTCACTTCCCTCTATAAATGAGATCTAAGTGGGATTTTATAAGGAATAATTGGTCATAGCTCATATGTATTCATGCTAGGTCGACCTAATTAAGGATAAGGACTAGATGAAAATGATCATTGTGGCTCAAAGTGTAAATGGACAAGACCACCAAAAAGTGGACACTTTGGTGTTCAATGTTGTATTCCAAATGGGGTGATCCTATCTTATAGGCTTGAGACCTAGGGAAATAGGATTGACATAGGGAATACTATCTAGTTGAGGTAGAATGACCATTCAAAAGGTTCCAAATGATTGGTAATGATTAATAAGGTGTATATAAGGGTTGTAAGAGCATGTAAATGGGGTGTCACAAGTCACACTCAAACTACCAATTTGGACATTTTATATGACTTCATTTACCCCCCCTTTATTCCAATGATGTAGCAAAGTGAAATACTAGGATAAAGGAAAAATAAAAAGTGTACCTAAACTTACCTACAAGGGTGAAGCCCGTAAATATGTGTGATTATAAGTTTTCATATAGAGATCAAACCATAAAGTGTAAATCTAAAAGAGAAAACAAGGAATAGATCAATTCTTTCTAGACACACTATGTCTAAAATAAGAATGTAAAAAGGCTAGGGAAAAGAGAGAGGAAGAGAAAGGAATGAATATACCTCATCAGGTACATGAACTAATAAAAAACCTATTTTGATTTTGAGTGATGTTAAGTGATGTTAAGTGATGTTGGGTATGTGTTGTACCAATAGTAATATCATGAATAAAGATGAGTGCTCAATCCCTGAGAGTGGCTTAAGAATATAAAGTTTGACCCCTTAGTTCCATCATCACCCACTATGTAGTGAATCTATGTGATCATGCATGTGTTAATTGATGTTTGGACTATGTGTCCAATCCCTCTAAGTAGGTGGCTCAAGAATACAATAGCTAGCTAGTCCTTTGGCTCCATCATTACCCACTAAGTGTTAACTATAACTGATACCGATATGAATGTATGTCATATGAGATGGATCATGAAGCCCATGAATGCTATGTAATATGAAAATGTGGTGTGGATAGCTAAATGTATACTAAGAACTAGGCCAATTGTGGCCACTCTAAAAGGTGGAGATTAGGCTTGTATGAAAGCCACTCTAAAACTAAGAATTAGGCTTATATGAAAGCCACTATGAAATGATGCCAACATCCTATAGATGGATTAATTAATGAAACTACTAATAATACCTATGTAATAAAATTAACTAGAAATAAAATAATTCAAATGTGTCATGCACATTACCCGAAATCATGGGTATTTATAAAATGGATTCTAATTTGCATGTTGTACCAACTACCTAATCTAAAACTAGAAGCAATAGCCATCATGCCACACATGATGCCCCCTATATCTAGATAATCTAAGTAAAACTATACTAAAACTAACCAATCTAAACTATATTATAGATTACAAAACTATAATTGACCTTACCTTTCTATCTGTTTCTATAAATAATGGGTTTTCAGCTATTTGGATAAGAGAGTTGAAAAGTGGACACTTTGTTATAGGTTATTGTATTTCAAATGGGGTTATCTTGTCTTTTACTATTTATGATGATTATTTTATGTTCATTTATATTTTTCTAGTCCATTCTACATGTTTTAAATTCTGATTGCTATTTTGAGTGTTTCAAAAACTATTTTTTAACCAGTAAAGGGCTTTGATCTCTATGACAAAATCCTTGTTTGTTGCCCCCTCTTTTGAGGGTAGGAATGAAGACCTTGTAATGGATTCCAAAAAAATAAAGATCTCTATAAGTGCGTTATGCTATGAAATACATGATATAGCAATGATAATCCAAAATATGTCTCAAGATATATCATAGTTTGTCTTGGAGATTGTTAGATCAATAGGGATATGTCTAGATAGATGTAATAATGTAATATTATGTATAGTATACTAAATTTAAACTATAAATCTTGTAATTTTTTAATGAGGTATGGATCATGATTTCCATCATGTCATCCAAAAAGTCAATATAATACATGATGTGTATCATGGCATTACAAAAAACTAAGAATCAAACAAGCATGCAAGGCAAGAAGCAAGAAGCATACAAAAGAGGCCAAGTGGCTAAGAAAATAAGGGATATGGGCACATGTCACTCAAAATAGGAAAATCAAGCATACAAGGCATGTTCAAATTCCTATATACACATATAATTACAAACAAGAAAAGTTGGCATGAGGGCCACAAGAACATACCGGAGTACAAGCAAAGGACATTGGAAAATGTCCTAAGGCACACACAGATAACAAAACAAGAACTAAGAAATGTAATCACATCTAGATACTCAAATCAAAAAAGGAAGGCATGTAAATGTTGTAAATATTGTTGCATCTAACTGATCAAAGTAAGAAATGAAAGTTTACAAAACATGTAGTGCAAGACTAGGTAGGTGCTAAGAAATACACAAGTGTTATATACTAGTGAGTGTTGATAGAATAATATATGTAAGATAGTAAGTAATGTAAATAAACATGATAAGTAGAGTGTATAGTTTAAGAATGACATAACTTGGATGGTGTAGTCATGTAGAAGACTCCCCCTGAAGGGTAGATATTTTGATGTATGTCTTGAATGTAGAAGTAGGATGCCCCCTCAATGGGTAGAGTGAAGAAATCAAGGATTTAGGTGTCACTGCACACACTCAGATAAGATCAAGTGAATTATGTTAATGTAGATAAGTCAACAAATAATAGCATAGAATAACAAAATGTAAGTCTAATATGGTAGTAGAAATGTAAACCATGGATAATGCATATAATTGAAATTTTTTTGGTGTTTTGAGTTATTTGAATGTTTTTGTATTTTTACATGTTATGTTGTTTTTGGTATTTTTAAATAATATATGTACAAATAATCATAAGGAAACTATGTACAATAAAGTGAAAATAAATTATGTATAAGTAAGCTGATAAATTATGTACAAGAAAGACTGAGAAGAAATGATATTAACCGATGAGTCTCATAAGAGACTCCATATCATGGTGTTCGATATCAAGGAGATGGATCATGTGTAATCATGAATCATGATGGAAGGGTTGAGACTTTGAATCTAAAAGCTATGTATGTTGTAAATTCTCTAAAATATCTATAGTGTAAATTAACTGTGGGGTCCCCCTATAATTATGAGAAGTAGATGTAATTATGGGTCTCTTAGGGACCCATCTGATAGTAGAAGAAGTTTTCTAAAAATGTGTTATGTGTGTAGAGGCATGAGGCCTCAATGATACTACCCTAGGTGTGAATATTGTATATGTAAACTATCTAGAGTCCTAAAACTATCACTGATGTAGTGGTCATTCTAAGAGAGGCCTATGTGGAAGTGCATGAACTCTATGTGCTAGTGAGGGAGGCCTCGATTGTGTATGAATCTCAACTAGAGGAAGAAATATAAATAATGGAAGAGCTAAAAATGGTGACTATATAGTAGGATATGGTTTTTAAGTGGGGACTGATAACTCTTATGTAACTCTACCAACTATAACAAATGGATTAGCATAAATGTATTTCATGCATCTATGAATTGTAGAAGGTACTACATGAAGTTTATGGATCCATGGTTAACCAAGAAACATGTCAAAGACTTCTATATTGGGAACAATAGTAAATAGTGTGGTGTTATATGTTGTACCAACCTATAGAAGAAGTACAATCTCATCCATTAAACTCTATATGTGTCCATTGAATCCACTAATAACTATGTCCATCAAGGTGATATCATGTTCTGAATATCCTAAATGTTGAAGTAATTTCATAGTGCACATATTCACACTAGATCCATTGTCTATAAGAACACTATGAATGGAATGGTGATCAATTTAAGCTCTAATAAAGAGTGCATAATTATCCAAATCATCCTCAACTATGTAATACTCTGAGAACAAGATCGAAGGTCTAGTTGTAACTCTAAAATTATACACACCAATCATGTTACTCAAAGGATGTGACTCAACTAAAGGTTGCTAGTAAATAGCTGGTGGAAGGTGTGCATGATATGCATTATGAACACCTGATGTGCTCCTTGTCTCTTATTTAGAATGTTGTAGGAAAGGATTTGATAAAAAATTTAGAGCCTTGTATTATGTTTATTTTACTTGAGGAGGCTCAACTAGAGTGCCAATATCAATAAAGTTTACATCTATTAAGTCATGTATCTTGTGTCATAACCTAATGTATCTATTCATTTTGTGGCTTGCTGCCCTATGAAAATTGTAAAATGCATTATGGTCATATCGACATAGAAGAATTGTTGTCATATCAACTTCCTGAATAGGGGGAGAGATAGGACATTGCATTATAATAGCTACTATAAGACTCTGGCTGGAGATATTGTTATATTGGTAAAGGTTCATCGAGGAGGTGCTGATAAAACCACTCACTGAGGGTGCTTTGAAGCTGCATTAACTCTAGGTTTATTTTGACTTTTGATATCATTAACCTTTACTTTGTATGGGACTTTACTGTTACTCTAATTTTTTTTTATGATATGCCTGTGTACTTGAGTTTTCCCATTGAAAGTAATTTAACTTCCCTTTCCTTTAGTGTATGATATAACTCAATGAAGGAAGAATTTTTTTTAAACATTATTGACTCATGCAAAGCTAGTAGAAGACTCTATTTAAAGAGATCTTGTAATTCTTGATTAGCTATGGGGCTAGTCATTTTAGCAAAGATAGTTTTATATCTAAGAACATAATCTATGAGATGCTCATTTGACATTTATTTTTGTTGTGCAACTTGGGCATAAGAAACCTTGTCACATATGTTAATTCTAAAATGAGCTAAGAACATTTTAGCTAAAGGATTGAATCCTTTGATTTATGTATTTGGTAGACTATAAAACCATTATAAAGCATAATCCTTTAAATGCCATGGAAATAACTTGCTTAGTAACTAGTCATTTGGCACATAGTCCAAGCATGCCACATGAAAATATCTCAATTATGTCTCTGGATCACCCTTTCCATCATATAGAGTGATATTGGGTTGAAAAAAACCTAGTGGCAAGGGTGTAGAAGTAATATGGCATGCCAATGGTATATGAAGTAAAGGAAAAGAGTCCAAATCTTGTGTTGGTCTAGAGACACCTTGATCAAGATGTATCACCTTGGACTAAATATATTTGATCTCTTACACAAGGGTAGTCATATCAATAGGTGAAGATGTACTAACCATAACTAGTGGTACCACATAGGAAGGTTGGGTTGTTATAGGGGGTTGTTGAGACATAGTTGCCCCCATAGTTTCATTTACAACTAGTTATTCTAAAGGAATGAAAGACTCAACTTGCTTAGCCTTTTTAAGTTCCATAATAGATTTTAAGATAATTTCATGATCTCAAGTTTGTTCCCTAAGTCTCTCTCTAAAATTCTATAAAATAAAATCATTGTTGATGACAAGATCATTATCAATAATAGGTATAAGTGGACTAGTAACATGAACATCATTTTTACTCTCATACTATTCATTGTTGGAATTATCCTCATTGAAAGTAGTGTAATTTAGATGTGTAGGATCTATAGTAGAGAATTGAGCTATTTTTTTATCCATGGTATATAGATGGTTTGGAAGAATTTAGGTAAATTTAGGAGGGTTTCCACTAAGTCTTACACTTTATCTCAAAGGAAGAGATGCAAGGAGCTTAGGTGGCATAACAAAAACAACTTGAAAAATGAAAGAGAAGATTAAATAATTGTAATCTAGGATTTGAAAGATGGTGAAATAGAATATGCATAAAAAGGATATGAAGCTCACTAGCATGTAAGGTGATACCTCAAAATCATAGGGACCTAGTATATTCTACTAGGGTTTTAAATAAATTATTTTTTTAAATTACTATGGTGAGTTTTTAAAATTAAATTGTGAAATTCTAATTTATATATGCAAGAAAAATTATAAGAATATTTCTAAAATCAACAAGGAATTTTCCCTAGGGTTTCTAAGGTTTTTTTGCATAAATGAAGTAAGTCGGGTTCCCCAAATTATTTAACTTATTTGGGAAGAATGGAGTTTTATTCTTATTTTATTTAAAGGTCTAGATTAATAAATCAATATAGAATATAGCAATAAATATAGTCCTAATTTGTGTAATTATTTGTATTTTTCACATTTCTAAAAATGAAAATAAATAAGAAGAAATATAACTTAGCTAGAAAGTATACTGAGATGGTTGATATAGAGATTGAAAACTATTATGCAGGATTGAGAAGGTGTTGTTAAACTAAATCTATCTTTTGTTACATAAAAGGATAAGAGTGCCAAAAAATTAGATGCTTTGGTGTTCGATGTCATTGTTTATTCCTAGAGTTGTTATCCAAACTGATCATAGAGACCTAAAACTTTCTAGGTATTTGCATCATGTCTTTATAAGTGTGGCTATGAAAAATAGATCACTGGTTGTTGATGAAATTCACTGTGGAACTAATTTTGTCTTCAAACCCTAATCCTCCATCATGCTTGATAAAATTATATTTGAGTCACTTGAGAAAGAGATGGGGGGTTAGTGTGAAATATGTACTAAAGGTACAATCCACACCCTTTGTGTGGGCATACTACCTATGTACCAATACTGTGAAGAGGGATCAATCCATATTTAGTTCTCCCACCTAATGTGCTTTGTGCAATAGTTTGATGTAGATGTAAATGCCAAATTGATAGTGTTTGAGGTGGCTAGGGACTGGTGTGAGGATTTGAGTATGTTTACAATTGTGTTGGGTGACTATGAGAAAATAATAGGGAAGTTTTCCTTAGTGTTGTATTTGTATTCTTACTTACTTTATAAGTTTTATCACCTCCCTTTGTAAATGAGCTTTAAGTGGGGTTTTATAAGGAATAATTGGTCATGGGTCAGATGTATTCATGCTAATTTGACCTAATTAAGGATAAAGACTAGATGAAAATGGCTATTGGGGCTCAAAGTTCAAATGGATAGGACCTCCAAAAAGTGGACACTTTGGTGTTTAACACTATATTCCAAATGGGGTGCTCCTATCTTATAAGATTGGGACTTGGAGAAATAAGATTGGCATGGGTAATATTATTTGGGTGAGGTGGAATGACCATTCAAAAGGTTTTGGATGACTGGTAATGAGCAAAAAGGTGTCTAGAAGGGATGTAAGAGCATATAAAAAGGACCTATGGATGGGGTGTCGCAAGTGACACTCAAATTACCAATTTGGAAATTGTATATGACTAAATCACTAATATGAATATGATGTTATTAAAACTTAAGGAGAGTGCAACCTTAAATTTATATACCTCAACAAATATTGACCTTAATAAAAGGCTACAGATGTACCATGACCTTGGTTGTAGTTGAAGGTTGTGCTCTTAAGCAGAGTTTTAAGGTTTGTATACTTAATTTCATGACCATGATTGTCCTAATGCTCTTGACTCCTCTTTGATAGTGAATACATGAGGTTAAAATTAATAAGAAAGTAGTGATATGTGTATGGATGATGGGATACATGAAATTAAGAAAGGAGTGGAATGCTAATCTTATAGCTATGTTGAAATGGTAGTGATAAGAACTTTGAAAGTGTAATGAAACATAAGAGTGAAAATGGAACATAACTCTAATGTCAATATAGTCATGAAGATCATTAGGGAATCATAATCATATATACCAACATGATATATCATTGTGGAGGTTTTTGAGCTAGTATACATTATCAAAAATGAAACCTATGAATCATCAAAATACATTAATAAATGCTAAGTTTCCTTAACCTTTTCTAAATTAGGACCATGAGGATGGTTGAGGACTAATTGGTGATATCTAGGATATTAATCTTGATGTAACTTTAAGAAACATAAATAGAGTAAATATGGTTAAGAATGAGATATATCATATAGTCACTAACTATGTTTTGATATCCTAAAAGTGTCATGAACCATATAACCATCGAACTACCTATAGACTACAGATTTGGAATTCATTTATCTTCTTGAGATCCATATGACCTCACACATGTAGAAATAAGTTGAATAATATCATTAAAAGGTGCTTTAAACTCCTAAAAATCTCCATAAATTTCCATTTTTCTATCATCATGCTTAGGAGAGGGGAAAACTCAAACAACTAGTTGCCTACTTGAATGAAGAAGCCATTGTGAGTACCTTAACTTATAAAGGATTGCTCATAAAGGAGAGAGAGCCAAAATAATAACCAATCCATAAATATGGAATCTCTATAAGACCCCTTCCTCTTCCCAAGATTCTAGATCTTGATCTTCTCTCTCATTATCATACCATCTACAAACCTAAAAGGCTCTCTCGAGCTACAAAAAAACTTGGTGGTGTTTGGGGATCAATTTTGAGCCTCTTTGAGATCATTTTAACATGAATATTCTATAAAACACCTATAATTACCAATTTAGGGAAAGATGAGGAATATTATGAGTCAAAATGGAGATTAAAATAAGTAATAATTCTTTTGAGAGAAAAATTGGGCATATTTCACATGTGGGAAACTTTTCAATGCTTTTTACTTGCTTATGGAGGTACTTACAAAGCATAAGATATTTGAATTAAAGCAATGACATGAATATGAATGTGTTTAGTGATATTATAGATGCTTTAGTGGCCTTTTGAGGTGTAATTTTACAATTTCAAAACCAAAACCTCTCTTTTAGGAAATATACACATAGCTTGACAACGGAGATTTGCCATTGAATGTCATAGGGAGTATGTTATAACCTTATAAAAAGGTTTCAAATTGTCTTTTATGTATTTTTATCACACTTCAAAGTGTATATCCATCTCCATACCTTTCATATACTAAATATGATAGATAATTTCATGATGAATCATCAACTACCCTCTTCACCATCTTCATTAAGGCACATTTAATCATAAGACCACTTCAATTCCTTGACAAAGACCTAAAATAGTATCAAACATCATAATAACACTTGACACCAATTGAAAAAAAAATATGACAATGATAATCCAAAGACCTACTCCCTTCAAAAAGATAGTTAATGACATCAAGATGATCAAGCACATCACTTAAGGACCTAAGATAAATAGGACATGAAAAAAAAATTAGTGTAGGGGTTGGCATTTTGCATTGACAAGCCAAATTACCAACACCTGTTCCTTTTAATGATTATATATCTACTTTTCTTGCATATTACTAATCACTATGAGTCATATTTTATCCTACTCAGTCACTTGGAGAGAACCCCATTCTATTGTACACCCTTTAAAACCTTTCATACACTCTACCAAAGCTCTTACACCCCATAAGACCCATTTTATGCACCCTAGATACCATTCAAGAGGTTGGGTGGCCTAGGCCACTACTACACCCTTAAACTATAGTGCATCTAGGGATATGTTGGTTGACTTATGGCTTACATACCTTCATATTATCTTATTCCATTGCTTAATGTTCTTAGTAAGGTTGGCCTATGAAATAAACATGGCTAAGTAGAGTATATATAGAAGTAAGTGGTTAGTATTTTATCATCATATTGAGAATTATATTTTCATTGCATTAATGTGGAGTTTTCCCATTCAAAGTTGCTTAGTCATAAAATTAAAGTATTCTACTCTTTTGATAATTATTTTTGTGGATATACTTATTTTATTCTTAATTCTATGATATATTGTTCTATTTTTTCAATTATCTAAGTAATTTAATTATAATTGGTATCAAAGCTTTGATTTTGGAAAAAAATATGATGCAATTTTTTTGGACCTAGCATCCTAATCACTAGAAGGTCAAATAAACATAACTTGTGATCTAGGAAGAATTGAATTTTTTCATCATCACAGTTTTGATCATGGTTTTTTTATAAAAAAATGAAAAATAAAAATAAATTGTAAAAAAAAAATTTGAAAATATTTAACGTTATGAAATTTAGTATCCATTTGATTCATCTCTATGAGATGATTGTAATGTTATATTCCATTGGTATACTTTTTTAGGCCAAAAAAATAACCCATGTGTGCATTATTAGTCATTAGATTCATCTTAGTGATGTGACCATAATTGTCTCATCTATCGATACACTTTTTTTTAGGATGAAACCTTCTTAGGGTTTGTGCATAGTTGTCCTAACACTCATTAACATGGGAAACAAAAAGAATATCCTACAACTCCTCATAAGGATGACATGGATTATATAACTTATGATCCATGTATTTCAAAGGTAGTTCAATAACTTAACTTAGAGTTTCATAGCATGGTACAAAAAAATGATGTCAATGTAGTTAAAAGAGATATCACAAGGCTAAGAGGGGAATTGAATGGATTGCAAGATCAATTACAATAAATAATTAGTAAATTGGATAACTTTGTAGCTCATCCATTATAAATTAACCCTCCAAAACTCTTGTTTGGTTCTCCTACTCCATACAATCACAACACCAATCCTTTTCTAAAGTTTATGTTGCCAAAAGTGGACCTACATAATTTTTATGATAATGGTCCACTCACATGGATCACTCAAATTCAAAATTCATTTGATCTACATTATACCCCATTATCATAAAATGTGTTCATTGCCTCTCTATATTTGGAACCTAAGTAGTTCATTTGGTATCGATGCTTATGTGCTCAAAAGAAAAAGAAGGGTCTCTTAGTTTCTTGATCTCTATTTTCTAAAGATCTACAACTCTAATATCACAACAATTTATAAGAAAACTACTTTATACATATATCTAAATTATCCTAAATAACAATTGTAAAGGATTATATTCATCAATTTCATAATATCTCCTTATGTGTGGTGAACATCACTGAGGAAAATCTAACTAACATATTTTTAGGTGGCCTCAAGGATAACATCTAATTAGAGGTTCACATGTTTAGTCCTAGTTCAGTATCTAAATCCATCCAAAGGGCATGCATGGTAGAGGAAAAAGAGCTTCTAAAACAAAAACTTTCACTAATGTTTGTGAATGCACTTTCTTAGCACCATAATTTCTTTAGCCTATCCAATTGACCCCTCAAAAAATTGAGGATAAACATGCAAAAGGTTTGTGTTTCAGATATGATATAAAATTGAGGAAAGGACATCATTGTGCTAAAAATAAGTTGTTTTACATTAAAGGAACCAATGAGAATGATGAATATGATGAGGCCTCATGTGTAGGTAGACAAACCAAAAGATGAATCTTAAGATTCTCAACCTATTATTTCATGTCATGTACTTTCCAGTATTAGTGTTCTTTAAACTCTTAAGCCAGTGGATTTCCTCAATAAATAGAAGGTGACTATGTTGATTGACTTTGGGAGTACACATAACTTCATCAATAGTAAGTTGGAAACTAATTTTAATTGTTTTATTTACCCATATCTACAATTTTAGGTCATGATTTAAAATGGTGGTACTATCAACTATTCTAGAAAATTCCATAGTATTAAGCTTTCTATGGGAGACTATCTATTAGATTATCATATGTTTTTTATTCCCATGGGATGATCTAATGTTATTTTGGGAGTGCAATGGGTCACCATGTTGGATACATTGAGATGAATTGCCAAAAATATTCATGCACTTCCATTCAGAAGGCATGAAATTTGAACAACATGGATTACAGGCTGAATATCCATAACTAGTTAGTTCCCATCAGATGACAAAGATTCATAGAAATGGTACTGAAGGATTTATGGCACACTTATTTTCCATAGAATTTCAACCAACCAAGGATTCTACCCCTCTTGATTTACAAATTATTATGGATGACCAATCTATTATTGTTGGTGACATGCCAAAAGGACTTCCACCAAGCTAAGTGCATGATCATGCTATCAGACTACTTTCCATAAATACACCACCCAACATAAGACCCTATAGGTATCCATATGCCTAGAAGATTGAAATTAAAAAAATGGTTTAGGATATTTTGAATGCAGGAATCATCTATCATAGAAAAGTGAATATATTCACAATGGTCATGGTGTAGAATAAGGATGAAACTTGGAATATGTACCTAGACTAAAAATAACTCAACAAGTACACCATCAAAGATAAGTTTCCTATTCCAGTAATTAATGATTTACTATATGAATTGAATGGTGTGGTTTATTTTACCAAGTTAGATCTTTGCTCTAGGTACAACCAAATTTGAATCTAAGAAAAGAACATACCTAAAACAAATTGTAGAACTCAAAAAGGTCATTATGAGTTTATGTTCATGCCTTTTGTCCTCACAAACACACCAAATACATTTTATATTTTGATGAATATTATTTTTATGACTTTTTTGAGAAAGTTTGTGTCAGTGTTTTTTTGATGACATCCTCATTTATAAAATAAATTGGGAAGACCATTTGAATGATGTGAAATAGGTACTCTCAATTCTAAAACAACATTATCTTTATGCAAAACCTTTTAATGTGATTTTGGCATTTTAAAGGTGGAGTACTTGGGTCATATTATTTCACATGAAGTGAAATTTGATCCTAAAAAAATCCAAGTGATGATGGAGTGGTAGGTTTCCAAGACACTTAGGAACCTTTGGGGATTTATGGGGCTAATTGGTTACTATCATAGGTTTGTCAAAAATTATGGTAACATCACATCCCCACTCACATTTTTTTTGAATAAATACTCCTTCTATTGGAATGATACAACTAACAATGCATTTTAATAATTGAATATGGATGTGTGGACCACTCTAGTTTTGCATACTCTTGATTTTTTTAAAACTTTTATTTTATAATATGATGAATCAAGATATGTCATGGGGGTTGTACTAATGCAAGAAGGTAAACCCATTTCTTATCACTTTCATGTCAAAATTTAAAAATGTAAATATTTACTATAATTACACACAAAATATTTTGAATTCATTTATTCATCTAATATACAAGGTTGAATTCATCTTGGGGCATCTCTAGGTGGAATAATTCACCATATTAGATCTATTCAATTATCATTCTAGTCATTTTTTCTAGTCAATTTTTTTACTCTAATCAATTCACTAATTCCCCTTTGTTGATCAATTAATACCAATAAATTCCCCTTATCTAATAATTCTTCTAATCAAATTTCCCACAATATATTAATTAATTTGATCTTTGATTAATTAAATTAATCATTATTATAAATATAATTCTATGTAAATGGAATTATAATTTGATTTCAATTGTTAATTACACCTTTTCCTTCCAAAATACATCTTCATTAAAGAAATAATCTTGAGATCCTATGAGATATTCTTTTTCGAGCCAAGAAATTTAATAAATGAATTAATATGTAAGATTTTTCTTTACCCCTCATTTTGAAGACAAGATGAAGGGCCTAGAATAAATCTTGTGAGATATTTTAGGAGAATTATCAAACCTTCATCTTGGAAACAAGATGAAGGGTCCACATTGGTTATCCATGTGATTTATTTGGAATGATTCTCCACCCTTCATCTTGGAAACAAGATGGAGGGCCCATAATGACTCTCACAAAGATATTATGAGGAGAATCCTCAACTCTTCATTTTTTAAATAAGATTAAGGGCTCATATTAATCCTCCTTAGATATTTTTAAGAGTCATCCTCCATCCTTCATCTTGATAAATATGAAGGGATCACATTAGTGATCCATGTGTGTTGTTGAGGATTCATTTACAATTATTCATCTTTGATTCAAGATAAAGGGTACTCATTGATCCTAATGTGTTATAAATATAACTCTTCTCTTTGTTATTCAACATGTTCAAGATTCATAATGAATCCCTACCATTTTATCATATTAACTTATTTATAAAAGGTCATGCTTGTCAACTCAAATTCTCATATCTTCTTAGAGAGATGGTCCATTTTGGGACATTAACATTGATAAAGATTGTTTGAAGATATATATGATGCAAATCATATGAAAAAATGAGGTTTCTAATGAAGGTTTTCATTACATTATTTTAATCTTAGCATTATCATCTCAATATGTATATGCTCGTAAGGTCTGAGGTATAGATCATTAGTTCTTAATACTTCATTTTAATAATTTGAAAATTATTGAATGAGTATAACTAATAAGATATAGATTATAATGACACATATGAAAGCACTAGATGTACCATATGTGTCTTTAAAATCTATAATACATTAATTAGACTCATTCAATAATTTTTAAATGATAAAATGAAGTATTAATAACTAATGATCTACACCTAAGACCTCATTAGTGTATAAAGATTAGGATAATAATGATAAAATCAAACCAATATAATGAAAAACTTTATTAAAAACATCATATTTTCATATGATTTGGCTTAGATGTATCTTCAAGAAATATTTATCAATGTTAATGTCCTAAAATAGACCATATCTCCTTGAAGATATTGATAATTTGAGTTGACAAGCATGACATTTGATGAACAAGTTAGCATGATAAAATTGTAGGGCTTCACTATGAATCTTAAGCATGTTAAATTACAAAGGGAATGGGTCTATTTATAAAAAATTATGAATCAATGAGTACCCTTTATCTTGAATCTAATATAAATGGTTATAAATGCATCCTCAATAAGGCACATGTATTAGCACATGCATTGATAACATGACCCTTTCATCTTGTCCAAGGTAATGGATTGAGTATGGCTCTTGAAAATATCAAAGACGGATTAATATTATCCCTTCATCTTTTTTCCAAGATGAAAGGTGGAGTATTTTTCTCATGATATCTTTTTGAGATTCATTATGGGTCCTTCATATTATTTTCAAGATGAAGCGTGTTGAATCATTTCCAAGAAAACACATAGATTACCAATGTGTGCCCTTCATCTTATTTACAAGATAAAAATTTGAAAATACTCCCTAAAATATCTAACAATATTCATTATGGGATCTTCATCTTATCTCCAAGATGATGGTTGGAGAAAAATCTTGCATATTAATTCATTTAGTAAATTGATTAGCTCACAAAATAATATTCCATAAGATCTTAAGAGTATTTCTTGAATTAATATGTCTTTTAGAAGGAAAAGGAGGAATTATAAATTGAAAGGAAACTATAATTCTATTTGTATATATTTATAATTTGAAGAATGGTTATTTTAATTAATCAAAGATAAATTTAATTAATACAATGTGGGGAATTTTGATTAGAAGAATGATTTATAGAAATAGAATTGATTATTTAATTGATCAATGAAGGGGAATTAGTGAATTTATCATAGTAGAATAGTTGACCCAATAAAATGACCAAAATGATAATTAAATAGATCTAATATGGTGAGTTATCCCACCCAAATATTCCCCAAGGTGATTTCAAACTCATATGTTAGATGAATAGATAAATTCCAAGAGTTTGTGTGCAATTACAGGAAGTTGTACTACTTTGAAATTTTGACATAGAAGTGATAAAAATGGAGTATCTACAGGGGTTTTACCCATGCAAAAAGGTAAACCACTTGTATTTGAGAGTCTCCAATTATAGGTAAAGAATAGGCTCAATCCAATTTATGAGAAAGAGATGATGGTTATTTTGCATGCAATCAAGCAATAGAGAGCTTATATGATAAGTCATCACTTTTAGGTAAAGACTGATCATGATAGCCTCAAATATTTTTTAGAACAATGATTATATTCTAAATAAAAATAAAAATAGGTGACTAAAATGTTAAGCTAAGATTTTGAAATAGTACATAAGAAATGAAAATATAATGTGGTAGCAGATGCACTATCATAAAGGGATGAATCGGTTGAGGCATTATTATATGAAATGACTATTTGATAGGCAGATTTGAATGGAAAAATGATAGTGCTACCCATGATTTGATTCAAAATATTCAACAAGTTTATAGGGGATCTAAAAAAATTACATGGAAGGGGAATGTATTATGTTATAAATATATAATACCTCTATAATTATTCTCTCCTCAAACATAAAATCCTTTAGGAACATCATGCATCTCCATTAGGAGGTCACTCAATATTTTTGAAATCATATCATAAAATCAAACAATATTTATGTTGGGAAGGACTCAAGGGTGATGTCTAGAAATGGTTGAATTCATGGTATGTCAATAGAATAAAATTAAAACCATTAAGACCCAAATTCTTTTATAACATTTATCCAATCCCTAGCCAACATTAAGAGGAGGTTTCTATGGATTTTATTATTGGGCTACTATGGTTTGAGGGTAAAATTTTTATCATGGTATTTATGGATTAACTCACCAAGTCTGCTCATGTTTTTTCCTTGTCACAACCATTTATTACCAATATAGTAGCGTCTGATTTTCTCAATAATGTTCAAAAATTACATGGTACTCCAAAGATCATTGTAAGTGATTGAGATCCCATATTTATTAGTAATTTTTGGACTAAATTAATTGCATGTTTGGGCACCCAATTCACTCATAGCTCATCCTATCATACTCAATCTAATGGATAAATAGAGGTAGCAAACAAATGTCTAGAAAGGTATCTTCATTTTTTTGTTTTCAATAAATAGGATAAATGGGTTCATTAGTTTCCACTTATCAAATGGTGGTATAACACTTCTTTCCACACTTCTTCCAAAATTCCTCTATTTTTGGCATTATATGGGTATTACCCCCATCCATCACTTCAACCTTGATGATGTATCCAAATGTTTTATTTATTTATGAACACATTCACCATCAATAGGAATTACTAGTTAGTTTATGAGATAATTTAGTAATGGCATAAAATAGAATGAAGCAACAAATAGATCAACAAAGTAGTGAGCAACATTTTGACATAGGTGATTGGGTATTTGTGTGTTTATATCCATATAAGCATATGTTTTTAAATCAATATAAAAATAAAAACATTTTTTTACCTTTGTATTATGTCCTTTATTAGATTTTACAAAAAAATGGTAGTGTGGATTACAATCTAGAATTGCCCCCATCCAATCGCATACATCCGATATTCTGTGTACCTTGCCTAAAGGAGGTAATTATACCTAGAATTTCCAATAATACTAAGTTACTTTAATTAGATGAATAATTATAATTCAACCTATATCATAAGGATATCATTCATACAAGCACTAAATAACTATAGACCAAAGCGATTAAGGAGTATTCGATCAAATGGAAAAATTGACATTCTAAAGATGCAACATGGGAGAATATAGTGCTCCTACAAAACATCCTAGTTTGATTAAATTTTGAGGATAAAATTGTTATAAAGGGGAGGGGAATGTTATTACCTTAACATATAGTGTGTCAAGGGATATGTGTGTCCAACTTGTGGCTTACATACCTTCATATTATCTTATTACATTTCTTGATGTTCTTAGTATGGATGACCTATGGAATAAACATGGCTAAGTAAAGTATATTTAGGAGGTAGTGGTAAGTATTTTATCATTATTTTATGAATTATGTTATTATTTAATTATTATGGAGGTTTCCCCTTAAAGCAGATCAATCATAATATTCATTAATTCCACTCTTTCACTAATTATTTTTGTGGATCTGATTATTATGTTCTTAATTCTATGATATATTATTTTATTGTTGTGAATAATCTAAGTGATTTCATTTTATCTATGGGTTAAAGTATAGAACCCATAGCCTAGTCTACAAATTTTCCTACATCACTATGGGCTTAGGACATAAATATTCCATATTATGCCCTTTTATATTATATTTATTCCTAAATGGTCACAAATAGACACTTTATTGAATATCAAACCCTTTTGCTACCCTAATTTAATAGAAAACATTAATTTCAACCCTCTTTCTTGATCTTATTGGATGTCTCTTGATTTATTCTTGATCATTCATCTCTCATTTTGATTTATTCTCCCTCTTGATAGAGATTCATAGACACACTTGTTTGCCAAAATAGATACACCATTATTTCTCTTAGTTGTTCTTACCTTCATTGTTTCTTGATCTTATGTTCTCTTAGTTGGCATTACACCTAATTTATGCAGTTGGATTAGCCTCCACTCTTCTATATTTTTACCACCTCACCTTCTCTCTTATATTGTTTATATTAGATTAGATAAGGATCTGTATTGAAACTTAGTCTTCTTCTATTCTAGATCAAAGTTAGACTCACAATTGGTAAATTACTTGCATTGTGTTTAAACATGATCTAAGGGCACCTTGGTTTCAAGGTGAATCTATTTAGTTAGTGTAATGTATTATATTTTTAGGGTTATTGATTACATACTAGGTTGGATTCATTTAAACAAGAATTAGGATAGGTTCTAAAAGTTTTATGCACACTCTCTCCTTAAAAATGTCTTTAAATTTTAAATCATCCTTCATTCTTATATTTACACACTTCTTAATCATTTTCCTTCCTTAGTAGTGCTTACTTATTTGAATACCATAGATTTATTTCTTAAAACACATTTTCCCCCTTAGATTCTTACAATCTTATGGTTAGATCTATTATATATACTTGTGTCCTTTGTGTGCTTGATCATGCTATCTCTAACTTGGTTTTCAAGTATATCTTTGGACTAGTGCAAAACAAACAAGATAGATGCCTCTGACCTCTAGTGGATTCTTTCATGTTTTAGCCTATTATATATTTACCTTTACCCCATCTACCAAACCCTAGTGGGTCGTTTCTATTATTGGAACTATATTCTGACACACTTGGTGGGACCTTCTACAAGGTTTCACACTAGTTCTATTATGTTTAGATCTATCCTACCCCATTTCTTATTGATAGCTACAAGGATTTGTTTTATTTGTGTTTTATCTCCATTTTAGGTTATTTTACCTTTTTTTAATTTTGTGTCCTTCTCCCTACTAGTTATTTGGTAGTTTGCCTCTTTTTTGCCTTCTTAGTTACTCTTGTTTCATTACATTCATGATTCGCCTCCCCTTTTGGGATGTTATTTCTACTATATTCAATATCTTATCTATGAAATCACTCATGAGCAAGCTAAGGCCCCAATGGAACATCATAGACACCCTAAGATATATAAAGTAAAATCACCCCTACATGGTTACCTTTACTGATCATGTTCTACATGGAATAATACTTTTAAATATAAAACTAATGAACTCAATCAAATTTTTAATAGTTTAATCTTTACTTATCCAAGGATACCTCCCCAAGATTTGAGACTAGTTTTCATTCACCGATTAAGGGTAAATATGACGCCATTTAATGATTAAGGCTCAATGAGATATGTATAATAAGTGATGATAGTCATAGGTAGCTTCATGTGAATGAAGAGCATTGTTATTCCCATAGGATTATGTCACGTGCTTCCTCTAGAGATACAGTTAGCACACATTATAGTTTGGGTGCCTTGACCAATTATTGTATAATTCGCCCACATATTTATTGATGAGAGACTCTACACTGATAATCACCTAGTATGCATGTTGAGATATATGGGTACCCAAACTCAAATTTGCATTGACCTCTCATGGAACCTTCCCATCCTCATAGTCATTTCTTTAGTGTTTTAGATGAATGCATTAATTTTAACCATGATTTTTGGACTAGGGATCCATGGAATTATTATCCCAAACATCATTGTCTTTGTGTAGACCCTCATCTTATCACACACAACCAACCCCATGAGGATTTGGGTCATTATAATTACCCATTCATGTTTACATTAACTTATAATCCTCATGTTTAAAAATCCCATTTCCATGGTATCTCACCATTGTGTGTGTTAAAACATCCCCATCATGTGCATCCCCCACCTTAGGAATTACCTTGACATCATTTCCCACATTCCCAAGGTCATTATTATCCATACTTTCAAAGGAAACATTAGGATCACTATGATCCTCCTCAAGGAGCTTTTTTTCAACTTGTTATAAACCTTGCCTATGAGGGTCTTCATAGGATTATTCTATCCCCTTAGGTGAACATCATCTCCCTTCTCACTCTGATCCTTGAACTTACCAATTTTAATGAGATTTAGAATTCTAGTGTGATTGATCATATCATAGAATTCATGATATTATTTATGGATTGGGAGCATGATGGAGGAATGGTGTTGAAGCTCTTCGCTCACATGCTATGAACTAAGGCTTTGGTGTGGTTATAGAATTTTTTTCCATATTACATTTATAATTTCTCATCCTAACTAAATTATTTCCTTTAGTACTTATATATCTCTAGACCATTTAACCTTAGAATCTAATCACTCACCTTCATGGTCCAAGCCAAGGGTTAGTCAAACTTTGACTTCATGAGTAGGTTGCATTCAGTCATCCACATGTATAGGATGAGGTTCATGAATGATCAAATTTATGATATGTTCATGTGATAATTAAGGTAGGAGGTTCACCTTGATGTCCTCAAGAATGGTCCCACCTCTTATGATGAAGTTGTCAATAAGTGTCTAAATATTGAGGTCTTTGAGGTATATGTGGTTATTAGGCCCATAGATAACCAAAATCCATCCTCTTCATGAAATTAAAACCATAATATAATTGATGATGGTTTCACTAATTCTCTATCAAAGAAGAAGTAAAATAAGTATGGATGTAAAGTCACCACTCTGAGTAAGAGGTCAACTAAAAATAAGGCCCCTAAAAAGAGCATTAAAAAATTGTGGGTGTTATATCCCTGATACCCCACCAAATTTTTCAAATTCTAAAATATTAAGGGGAATTATGATAAGGAATTTGTTACTCAATAAATTGGTGTGAAGACATTGTTTATTCCCTATAGATCTCCATTAGTTAAGCCTAACCATAAGTTGTATGTGTTCAAGGAGCCTCTTCCTGACCATGAAAAGGAAAAGAAGAAATCAAAAGTTAAAGCCCATCACTATTCTTCTCATTATTATACCTATTCTAATTCCTTTTCTTTATTTGACACAAAATTGAAGGTTAAGCATGAGATTAGTAAGGGTTTTGATGTTTGACATAGCCTTTACTAAGTATGAGTTCTTTGTCAATACATATATATGTTAGGAAATTGACCTCATTGGAAATAATAGTAGTGTAGGGCATATAACCCTGAACACAAGAATGGGAAACACTAAAGTTATATTTAAATTTCATCATAATATGCCTCCTTGAGCTATACAACATCTTTATTTTTTTAAAGAGGATTTTTCACACCTTTATGCTAGGATATCCATTTGGTACCTTATTCACTTTTACCCTAAGTAAAGGGGACTTATCTTTGATGAGTTTTTCTCTATAAAAGAGTTTTTTTATGGGATGACATGAAGGTTTTATTTAAATTTGACATCCTTGATCACCCTCATCCTCCTACATTTTCTTTTTACCCTATCTCTTTTCTTGATTCTTTCATTCTTATGAACATGGATATGTTTCCACTCTACATCAAGGCCTTGATCAATGAATGGAACAAAAAAATATGCATCATTGATAAGGGTTTAACATTGAACATCATGAATTTTCATTTGTTTAATGAATTGGGTATTAACTATAGGAATATTTATGATTCTCACCATAATTGTGTTAGATTCAATAATGACATGGTTATGTTGGTGCGTAAAGTGAAGCTTTGGGTCGAGTTTGGAGTGAAGATGGCTAAGATCAAGTTTTGTGTTAGACTTATATTTATCATACAACATTATCCTTGGTCATCCCTATACCACTACTATGTAGACTTTTTATCAAAAATATTTCATGTGGTCTAATTCATGCATGAAAATGAGGTTCATACCTTAGAGGATGACCTAAATCCCTAGGCATGGATACATACTAATATAAATCCATATAATAAGTTTTTGTCTCTCTCCTCATGAGGCTATACTAATTCAACCAAATCACACATTGATGATTATTTCCTTCTCAAATATGAATGGTTTGATCTTACTAACTATTAATCAGTGTTCACTCCTCTTATGCATGTTGTGAACTATTTGTCACTTTATCCTTTTAGGAGACAGGGTGTCTCTTGACTCTTAGGCAATCTATTTCGATATGTCTCCATGAAATTCAAACCCCTTCCCTTGTCATGACTTCTCCATCATGACATCAACACTCTTAATGCCTCCCTTGCAAAGGTCTCTAGAGTTTATGATTTAGATATCAAGTTCTATTTCATCCATGTCATAGCATATAACTCATTCAATGAGATTAAGGCTTACAAGAAGATCATGATAGCACATCCCAAGAGTTTCCACCCACTTACTTGTCTAGGTTTAGAGATCTTGCTCACTAGTAATGACCCCCCTCTATAATTCTTAGGGTTTAGGTCATGACTACTAAACCTAAGGATTTGGATTTTTTTAATCCTTCATCCCTTATTTCCCTTATGTTTGGATATTTTCAAGCTTACCTAGGGATTTTCTATCCCTCTAGAGGGTAAGCTATAGATTATTAGGCTAATAATTGGCCTTCTTTCGGGCCAAGCTACTATTTAGGGTTAAATAACATGTCCTTTTGTAATGTCATGTACTAGACCATTGGTGCTTTGGGAGTTCTATATCTTGCCAGAACACCCTCATTAGGCCCAAGTTTAACATATTGTCCCTCATGAGATGTTTATTATAATACCTTACTAGTATCTTTGGATATGTATCCAATGCACTCCTCCTTATATACACCATGGGATAAAAGTAGAGTTGTTTACTTCTTTTATTAATTACTAATACTACTTGCTTATAGTTATTCCCATACAAACTCCATCCTCCTCTTTCATCATGGTCTCTATAGGTGAGCATGTTCATGATTTCCATTTTTTGGGACTTGATTTCATATTATCTAAATAGTCTTCATATTTCATGGGCCTCCTACCACTATTATCACCACTCACCATGGATGACATTAGTTATTTCCACCTGAATGCAGCTTAATCATGTTTTTTGTCTCCCTTGTGCAGCTTGTATGTTCTTCATAGTGTTAATGTAGTCCTTATATAGTCATGTCTTGCATATTTTACCCCCATCATTATGTACCATTTAATGGTGACTCACATCAATGGTGGTAGTAGATATAACCTAGGACCCACCACTGTGACTTATACTATTGATGACCCATGGGTCCATAAGCTTGTTGTAGTTGGTTTCTTCCTTACCATCAATACAAACAACACTATTTAGTATCACATGACTATCATATCCATAATTGATTCTTTCACACTAGGCACATTCTATGTGTAGTTATTATCCAACTCACTCTTAATTATGTCTCATCTCCATAGGGTTTACAATTTCCTTACCTTTGATTTGTTCCCCTCTTTGAGGCATCACATGATTTGCTCTCCTACTTTGAGGACTTTTAGATCTCTCACATCACTCATGTGAAGAACTCTAGAGTACATAATTTGGTGAATTTAATCTTGTATATATGGGTTTTATGTCACCTTTTGTCCATTTTTATGCATGATCTAGAGCTATATGTAAATCACACAGAGCTCAGACTTGCCCCTATTAAATTGTGTTATTGAATTTTCATCTATCATTTTTCCTATTAGGTGAGTATAGGTGATGTTATCATTTTTATTTTTTAGCTCTTTCTTTATTTTTGATTTGGATTCCAAATAATGCACAACACTCCTTATTTTGTTAAACATTGATTAATTTTACCCTAATGACATATGTAATCATGATTACTCTTACCCTATTCATATTGATGATTATATATATACTTTTCATGCTTAATACTAGTCAATATGAGTCTTATTTAATCCTACTAAATCACTTTAATAGATCCCCATTCCATTGTACACCATTTTAGATTGTTCTTGCACTCTATTAGAGCTCATGCACCCCATAAGACCCATTCTACACACCCTATAGACCCTATAAGAGGTTGGTCTACCTAGACCCCTAGATATAAGATAGAACCAATGGCTTATGCCACACATTTTTCTTTTTAAATACTAGATTAGGCAAAAAATATTTTAGACTATGCCTTTTTGTGTTATGTTTATTCTCGAACAATCACAAATGGACACTTTTTTAAATATTTGACACTTTTGCTACATATTTGACTTGAAAACACTCATTTCAACCCTTTATCTTGATCTTATTATCTCTCTTTATTCATTATTTATCATTTAGATCCTATTTAGATATCTACTCCCTCTTGATATATATTCATATACACACTTGCTTGTTGAACTAGATACACTATTGTATCTCTAAGTTGTTCCTTATTTCATTGTTACTTCCTCCTATTCTCCCTAGGTTAGCATTACACCTAATTTTTGCACTTGAATTAGCCTCCAAATAGCTTGCTTCATGTAACCTCACCTTCTCTCTTGGATTGTTGACATTGGATTGGAAAAGGCTCTACATTTTAACTCAATCTTCTTCCATTATAGATCAAACTTAGACTCATAGTTGGTAGATTGCTTGCATTATGTTTGAGCATGATATGAGGACACCTTGCTTTCAAGGTGAAACCATTTAGTTGTTATAGTGTAGTATATTTTATAGGGTTAGTGATTACATGCTAGGTTAGCTTCATTTAAACAATCATTAGTATGTGTCCTTGAAGTTTTACTCATTATCTCTCCTTGAAAATGTCTTTCAATTTGAAATCATTATTCATTCATTATATTTTCATGCTTCTTAATCATTTTCTTTGATTGGTAGTGATTAATGTAGACACCTAAAATTGGCCACCAATTGCTTCATACCAAAATTTGGATCAATTCTTACCAACCATTGAAAATCTATCCTAAGAATATCTAAACATCTCAAATTTGGCTTCATAACATATAATTTGGCCTAAAAATCAATTAAATAGAGAAAATACACCCATGACATTAATTCAAATATTGTAAAATGCTAAAATTCCTAAACAAAATTAATTAATATGCAAAACCTAATCAATTGTCTAATTGAATTATCCATGTACAATTAAATGAATTGTCAAAAAATAAATTCAAAAATTAAAGAATATATTAGGAATTCATAATTACCCTTTGTGATTTGTCTAAAATCCAAAATATCTCACCCATGCCTATTCCATGCTAATCATGAGGTTTAGACACCTTTTAACTCTATTTAGGTTAATTAATCAACTAAGGTGGGGTTTAAACCCATTCCAAACCCTTTTTCTAAACCTATAAATACAAGCATTTACCTCTTTATTTAGAGAGCTTGGACATAGCATTGTTATAGGGTTAGTTTTATGATAATGTTGGCAATAATAGAGTTGTAATGCCAAATTTGTGAATCATAATCCAAGCCACTTTGAGCTATCAAGCTCCATCAAGTAAGTATGAGCCAAACCATGGTACCAAGAGGAAAAGGAGCCACACAACTCCATTTTCCAAAGACTTCTTGAGCACAATCTAAGCAAGCCAACAAAGAGATCTTTTGGAGCATTCAAGGAAGGTAAGAAAGGTTGTTTTTATTACATTTTAGTTGTGTTTTGTCAATTAGTTTTCTTCACTAAGCCCCCCCCCCGTGATCTAGGTATTAAGGTCTTAAGCCTTTTTAGTGTGTTCTTTTTATTTTAATTTTCCTTATGAAACTAACACTTGATCTATCCTCTCCTCCATCATCAAAATACTAGTATCACAAATGGCACACCCAGTAGGACAAGAATCATCCCATGTAGCAAGGAGATGAAGATGCAACTCAGAAATTGACATTTTAATGCTTGAACTCCTTAAAATTTGTAATTTTAGCTTAGATTTTATTGCATTTTTAATTATTGAATTATCTCATATCTACAAAGAGACTGACATCAGTCAAAACTAATTAGCATTGGTTCTATGTAATCATCATTAGTTAAGCCCAAATGAGATCAATTTTATTTGACCATCATTAATCAGTATGCAGAGTGAAATATAGTTCATAAATCTTGCATTTTAAATCTTTCTAGTATTCCTTTTCATTGTTTCATATTTCTAGTCACTTTTAAACTCTCTATCTAATTCTTGCCTTGCAAGTTTTATTGAGTTTTTAGCTAATAATTGTCTAACATAATAGTTTACTCTATTATATTTTTTCCTTTATGTTCATAGGCGATCGACAATAGTCTTAATTGATTGGCATTGGTTCTTCATGATTGGCATCAGTTCTCTTTGAGACCGACCAGCATCAGTCATTTCTGACCGACCATGATCACTATGTGTTCAAAAATAAAACCTAAGATCTCATTTTCTAAAGTTCATTTTCTCATAATCAAAAGTGCTTCAAAGAAAAAGGATACTATCTAACAATTATAGATACAGGATGTGATTTGAACATAAATTAGCAAGTTTTGGCTAATACACATTTTATTTTAGGCTTTTAAAAGGAATCTAGATAAATCATTCACACTTCATTTTAGTGTTGAAATGAACATGTTAGATCTTACAAATTTGGATGTTGGTGTTTGAAAAGGAATTAGAATTTATAAGTCTTAGAAACACTTCATTGTTGGTGCTTAAAAATGAATGCTTAAGTCTTGAACACTTAATTTTGATGTTTAAAAATGAACTTAGGCTAAATATTGAACATTTAGGTTTTGGGATTAAAATTAACATATATGTTTTGCTTAAGTTGTGTTGTGAAATTATTTCAATATTTTGCACTTATTCTAAGGTGAAAAGTAAAGAACATCATCACATTTTAATTTGGTACCTCAAATCAAACTTCACTTGTAATTTCTTTCAAATTATTTATTGTTTGTTGTTTTTATCAAAAATAATAGCATGTGTATGCTCTCGCACCATCCCCTATAGGGAACTCAAGTGATCAAAATAACCTTTTCATTGAATTTAGTGAATATTTCAAGGTGTAGAAATAAAGTTTCCTAGATTCTCCCAAAAACCTGTATGGTATTGGGTGATTTAAAAGTAACCCTAATGTTTTTCTACTAGTCTTTATTTTTCATGTAATTTGGATTGTAAAGGGGATGCCATTACCTCTCATAATTTATCTAGGGAAGCATTTACCCAGGGCTTCATCTCCCATAAATATTTCAACCCCATTCCATATGGGGTATACAAATTAGGGTATGCATACTATCAGAGCCAGGGGGTTGATCAGCTAACCTCTCCTTTAGTAATGAAGGCCCAAGTTAGGTTTAGTCAGCCAAGGGATTCCACGAAGTAGTCCCTACATGGAATCATCATGTAAATGAATATACCCTTGTATGATAAGTTAATTGTTATGAAATCAATTTATGTGATGCTTCTCTTGTATTAGCCAACTTGGGATCAATCTAGATGGTCGTAACTTGTTAGTTTGAGTTAACCCCACTTTGCCACATCTTGAAAAGATCTAAGATGATATACTTAGTTGTATTTTTGTAATTTATTCCTTTATTATTTGATGTTTTTAATATAAAAACTTTTTTTATACCATCTCATGAATGAGTTTGTTTGTCTACATTAATTCATTATTTGAAGATGTGTTATGATGTCCATTTGACACCTTGATTTAGCTTAGAAAAACTTTGTGTCAAAAACATTGAGTATGACACTTGATTGACATGGGTAATTTTATGATACCCAAATAAGTTTTTAAAAAAAAAACATTATTACATATTTTGGGATCGATAATGTCGTTACACTGCTTAAATTGTTTCAGTAGACTTATTTGGTCTTGTGTCTAAATTGACATTTTTTGAAACCAATAATTTATGTCTTGTTGGATATTTGTTTAGAATATTCGTGATATTAAAATATACCTATCTTGTTGGCTATTCAAACCCTATTTTACCTTAGTTGAGGTTTTGATTAAATTTTACAAGTTTAGATCTAAACATTGATTGATTTTTATTTAGGCCTCAACACGTAAGGGTTAATACATAGATATTTATTTTTTGGGTCGTGTAACTTAGGTTAATATATTACTCAAATTTTGAAACTTTATTTTTTATGAATTTATTTGATTGAATCATTCCATCTTCAAAGTGCATTTTATTTTGTGTTTTATACCAATTTGTTCATGTTTATGTATAGAATTAAGTGCCTAGTCTTTGTCAAAGTGTTCCAATTTTGTTAGATTAAAAATCATCATCCTTTATTTCAAGTATATATTTTGACACTACATTTGGCCAAAAGTCCTATCATAGCCTTGTTTTGAGCCTAGCATTTGATGTCATATTTTTCCAAAAGTCCTAGTGATTCTTTTTCCTTTCCTAGTTTAGACCTATTTGGAACATCTTTGGACCTAGAGTTTGGCATATTGTTTTTAGGTAATTTTAGTTGACCTTGTTTGTTTAAGACATTTAATGTTATAAATTTGACATTATACTATTTTTACCAAGTATTTGCATAGACTTTTTGGAGATATAGATCCACCCTAGACCAAGTTAAATAGAGTTTGAATCTCTTTGTCTTTGCATACATAACTTTTTAGACTTTGTATAACTCTAATAACATATTTTTATGAAACATTTGTCATATATTTGACCATGTCTCATTATATAGATAGTGGAACCATGTACAATTTAGGATATGGAAATATTATCACATAAGAGGACTTCATTCAAAACCCTTTTATAGATGAGGTCATTTGGGATGTGGATTATTATCCACCTTGAAACACTCAAATAGGGGAACAAAGTTAAGATCCTTTGACCAAGTATTTAGTTACCACACATCCTTACACAAAGCAAGATCAAGAATAGATAGTCTAATATTTGTCTAGTGTACCATCAGTTGTAGAAAATGTCTAAGAGAAACCTTATTATAGTATAATGCCATCGATATATAATGTAAGGGCTTAGTCTCTAGTAGACTTTCCCCATGACAAATTTCCAATCTAGTAAGAGGGCCTTATAACATGTCTTATAATGAATAGGCCTCTTCTATTAACCCTAATGCCATTATACCAATGCCATATCAATATTTGTGTATGCTTTTCATACAAATAAACCTCATGGAAGACCACTTTATTCAAATACAAATAGTATATCGGACATATCAAAACCTAACACATAACTTTAATAACATGGCCATGTCAAATTCACCTCTTATTTAGTCATTTCCTTCTATGGGAGTCTTACTTCAGTTGACTAGCCAAGAAAATTAGAGTTTTGACCTAGTTACACAAAATAATTTAGCATACAACATGTTCAATACCCCAACCATTGAGAAAGTGTCTTCTACTTCTATGCAAAATAGTGTGGAGAACATAGTGGATAATACACAAATAACATCCAATTTAGACCAAAGTGGTGTTAGCATATAAAGAACTAATCAACAACCAAATGTGGATTTAAATATCACCATTAGTGGTTCTCAAACTTAGGGGGTAGAAGATTCTACTTCCCAACCTAAACTAACTACCTATAATCATCAACCAATTGCTTCTTCTATCACCCAATAACAAGGATTAAGTAGTCATCCAAAAACTAGTGCCATGCCACAATAGAATGTGATGAATCTTACTCCACCCCGATAGGTGACAAGTAATATTCCACAACAACAATCACTATTAAATATACCCACATAGTAGAGGTAAAACATGTTTCAAACTCAATAGGGGGAAACCAATGTTCCACTTCACTAGTTAGCAAGGAACATACTTCTTTAGTCATAGACTAACATGCCAATCCAAAACTAAATGGTGTCTAACAAATAATGTGTAAATATTGATCAGTAATAGATGTCAAATATCTAGCATGCATCCACTTTCCAATAGGTTCTAATACTCATCAATTACCCATTAGTAAAAAGTTTCCTTTCATATAGAACATGCCACAAATTCAAAAATATGGTCTTGGTTCACAAGTCCCTCTCCATCATCAAGGTATGACTAGCTGGCAGCATGTCCCTATTTAACCTTAGTAAGAATAGTACAACCATATACCTCCATCCTAACTATAGTATTCCCAACATTAGGCCTACATACCTAGTCCTAACCAAAATATCACATCATAGTATGTGCAATGTCAATAATCATACCCTAATCTATGCATGCATATTCCTAATCCATTTACTATCTAATCCAACATTCCATAACATAGACCTCTACTCTACCCTAGTCGAAGAAATTTAATTTTGACCACCCAACCTCCACCTTAATAGGTCAATATTCTCACTTATTTCCTCAAATAAGAACTAAAATAAATGAAGGATGTAATTTCCCTCATTCAAGTAGGGAAATAGATTAAAAATTTCAAGTTAGATGATGTGTGTTCTTACCCTTTTAACATGGAGTAATTGCATATACCATTTCCTCTAGGGTATGAACCACCAAAGTTTGACAAATACGAGGGGAAAGGTGACCCCAAGGCCCATCTGATAGAATTATTTGTTATGTGCCAACAAGTTTCCTATAGTGACATCTACATTTTTTTGTTATTTCCATGAAGCCTAGTAGGGAAAACATTGAAATGGTTATTGAAGTTGCCCAAGAATTCAATATTTAATTTTGATGATCTTTCAGACAATTTCATGTAGCACTTCTCTTATAATCTCAAGCATGAGACTTCATTGGTAGATTTAACACAAGCAAAATAAAAATTTGGTGAAAGTTTTGTAAACTATTTACAGTGATGGAGATCCTTTGCAAGTTGATTCACCCATAATCTACTAGACAAGTAATTATATATTATGTTTACTAAAAATCTACATAGCAAGATATTTTATAATCTGGAGTTGTAGTGTGTTCATACATTCAAAGAGATCATTAACAAAGGTTTGGTGATTTACATATCCCTCATTAATAAAGGGAACATTAAACTAGCCTTATCAAATTAGAGATAAAACCAAAACTATAACAATGACCAAAATCAAAGTTCAGTCCAAACACAAGCATCATAACACACTTAGGTCAATAACTATGACAAACCTAAGAAGTTCTATCACAACAAGAATGTTGTATGTAATGGAGTAATAGAGTCTTAACATGTCTAAATGGTACAAACATCATCTGTTCAGCCTATGATTCCATATAAATCCTAACCAATAACCTCTTCAACAAATGTAGCATGAGTAATAGGCATAGAAAACTAGACTAACATAGTAAATGCAACAAACATAACAACCTATTCCTTTTTCAAAACCCTCCTCTGAGAATAAATATACCTACTCATCGTGCCTTTTGTAGCCTCAGAGAACCCAATAAATTAGTGTTTCAAAAACTTGTTGTAGCTAACCTAATTAAATGGCCTATTCTAAAATGGAAAATTCCTAAGGGTACTAACATTCTAGACTAGTACAGGACAAATGAATTTTTCAAATATCATTAGGTCAATGGCCATAATTTATAGTGTTATGTGCAAATCAAATATGTCATTAAAAACATGTTGTAAAATAGAGATATCACATTAGATCATGGAGCTTCCACCTCTAATTAAAACCTTGACATTTATCAAGATCCTTTTCTTTAACATAACAATGAGAAATAACAACAACAACAATAGTGGCTAGTGCAACGTCAACAACCGTATCAACAACCATGGTCAAACAAATAGGATCAACATAACCAATAGAACCAATAGTAAAACTAATAATGCCAAAATAATGGATAGAACCAAGGTCAGAATGGTGCAAATAACCAATAAACCTACCATGTAGTGGCACATTACTATAATTTAGTTGTAGGCCATATTGTATAAGGTCACATTAACACCATTTTGAATAATCCTAGAACAAGTCCCAATCAGACAAGATCATTGATAATCATTCCTACTCAACCAACCTATGTCAACAATCCTTCCTTGACCTAGAACTACATATAAGTAAAATAGTAATTAGGGATTCCCATCTTTAGACCTTATATAGATAACTTGTTGTTATCCTATGACTATGCATAAGTGTACTAATAGCCAAGACTTATCCTACCTGGTCCCCCTCCACCATCATTTATTAGCAATAATGGTCTTATACCTAATCTTGATTGTACAATCATAACTTTATGGTCAAGGATTACCATACCAAGCCCAAAACCATACATCACTTCACCCATAATCTAACTAACCATTCTAGCTAAAAACAAGCCATTTCTTACTATCTAATAAAATACATTTGACATTATGGAATAATTACAAAATATGCCAACACAAATCTCTATTTTAGATTTGTTGCATACATCTACAATCCATAAAAACATCTTGACTGAGTTCTTTGGTCAATCCAAAGTTCCCAATGACAAATCTCCTAACAAATTTCAATCTTTGGTTGGACACCTAGCTCCAAGCCAATAATTAACCTTTAATCAAATTGATATGTAATCCCTTGACCCTCTCCATAATAACCCATTATACATTGAAGTTTACATAATGTGGCACAAAGTGAAACATGTCCTCATAGACAATGGATCAATCTTGAATATTGTGTCTTTAAGCTCATCAAGCTCCTTAAGTACATAATAGTAGATATCCAAGTAGAAACAATCACCATCAAAGCCTATGATAATGAAGAACAAGAATCATGAGGCACCATCAACTTGCCAATTTTCATTAGGCCTTTATCCCATGATACACTATGCCATGTTTTAGATATTTATTCATCTTACAATATACTTTTGGGTATACCTTGGATACATGAGATGCATGTCATCCCATTGACATTGCACCAGTGTATCAAGTTCTCCCATTCATTAATTTAGGTTTCTATTTCAAGAGATTTGCATTCATACAATAATTTCAAACATCTAGAGGTCGAGTTTAAAAATTATAACTACCATTTCAGCATGAATCTATTTTCCAAGAAGGATAAGGGGAAAGTAATACTAATTGATTTACTAGAGGCTAACTGAATTAACCCTAATACCCTTGATTCACTTTCCCATATGCCACCTCCTAAAATTTCCAATCATTATACCATCTTAAATAATGGCCCAAGAGAGTACTTGACCCATGACACCTTACACATTGTAAGGCTTCCATAAAACCCAAATTCCTTTGAAAGACCAAAAGTCAAACCACTCATGTAATGGTAAAGAAAGGGAAAAGGTCATCGGCATAGTCCAACACCTATCACTTTCATATCAGCCTCTCACCAAGAAATGGACCCTCTCAAAGGTGATGAATCATGGCTATATAATGACAAATTGGTTAATTCTTATAAGAACTTCAAATATCCAATTCGTAATCAGATCATGGAGAACCAAGATTATGAAAGAGGAGGCTTTGAGCCACATCAACAAGGAACACTTGAGCCAATTTTGATGACTAGGTATAAAGGAACCTATGGACTTGGATTTAAACTACATGGGGGTGACCCCATGTATCTTATTTGAGTTCCATCATCAATGACTAGTAACGATGATGTCAATAGTGAAGTAGAGTCTAATCATAACTAATTTGATGACCTAGCCCATACCAATTTATTTGAAAATAATTCCATTTATAACCCTTTAAATAGTCATTCATTATAATCCATTACAATTATATTATCCCCAACTGATAGACTAGGACCAATAAGCATCCAACATGCCAGTTGATGAGTTCCAAAATGATGAGGCCTTTTGCAAATTTTTAGGCCTTAGGGACAATGTTTTATTGGGAGATTATAAAAAAGGCTTCTTAATCAAGTTAGATCTTGAAGCCTATTTTGGAGAGCGAGTGAACACCCTTAGCCAAAAAATAAATAAAACATTGAAGTCCTAAAGTTAAAACCTATTTTAGGCACTTTTAGACCAGGGAAAAAGCAAAGATAAATGTCAGTCTAGTGGTGAAAACCTATTTTAGGCACCATTAGATAGGGGTGTTCAACCTTATTCAAATATAGACTAGGATACCACCAATGATAAACTTATCTATAGGTCTAATTTTAGCCTCAAAGAACAACTAGATTTTGATTGAATCATAGACCAAGAGACCATCAATGATGAACTTGCCTATGGGTCTAAGCTTAATCTTAAAGAGTAGTAGGAGTTTGATCACATTATTTAGAAGTTTCTAATATCATTTTTTATATGGCCATCCCTCCAATTCATGGATTTTAATTCATCATGCCTACAAGAACTTGAAGAACAAGTCTTAATAAAGGACTTTAACATAGCCAAATAGTTCAAATCTTTGTCCACTATTCTTGAAGATAGTTCAACCCTTCTAGTGGAAGACACAATATAGGTAAACATCGAGACTCTAGATGACCTACAATGGATTAAATTATGTGTATTCCCCACTAATGAGGAATGTGAATTCCTTACACCCTTATTTGGGCCTACTCTTAACATGCCTAGTTTGGACCCCGCCTTGGTTGTTCAACACCTTATGGTACATCCTGATGCTAAACTAGTGAAACAAAATTTATGCAAGATACATCCTCACATTATTTTATTATTAAAGAAAGAGTTGGAAAATCTCTTTGAAGTGAGATGTATCAGGCTAATTGACTATTCTGAATGGATTTCTAATGTAATACCATTCAATAAAAAGGTAGAAAGAATTAAAATCTACACTAATTTTAGGGACATTAACAAAGCTTACCCTACAAATGAATTTTCACTACCAAAAATTGACAAGATTATCAACTCCATAGTGGGTTATGATATGCTTTCATAGATGGATGGATTCTCAAGATACAATCAAATCCAAATCACACTAGAAGACCAACACAATATAGTTTTCACCACTTCATGGGAAACATTCTACTACCAAGTTATGCCATTTAGTCTTAAAAACTTAGAGGCCACCTATCAAAGAGCCATGATAGTCATATTTAATGATATGATGTATGACTTTGTTGAAAACTACATTGATGACATACTAAGCAAATCAAAGACCAATGTTGATCATCTAGCAGTATTGAGGAGGATATTTGAGTGATGATATGAATACAAAGTCAAGCTCAACCCAAAGAAATTTTTTTTTGGTACTACTTGAGGGAATTTTCTTAGATTAATTATGTCTCACCAAGGCATTGAATTTGATCAATCTAAAGTATGTGCCATAATAGATATGCCACCACTAACCAATCTAAATCAGCTCCATAGTTTGCATGGAAAGACCCAATCCATTAGATGCTTCATATCCCAATTGGATGACAAGTATCATCCTTTTCCAAATATTTTGAAGAAGGGTGTCACATTTATTTAGGATGATGATTGTCATAAATCTTTTCAATAGCTAAAGGACTATCTTACAAATCCACTAGTTTTATTACCTCTTATGATAGGGAAACCATTCCTTTTATATCTATCAATAATAAACAGAGCCCTAGGGGAAATTATATCTCAACATGATGATAAAAAAAATTATGTTGTGTATTATCTGATCTATACACTGGTCATTTATGAACATAATTATACGCCCATTTAAAAATCATGTTTACTTATGGTCTTCATAGCTCAAAAAATATGGCATTACATATTGAACAATAAGACCATGGTCATTTCAAAAGTATATCCACTCATGTATATACTATCTGAAATATCACTACAATGCCACATGGCCAAATGGACCATACTTCTCAGTTAGTTTGAGATAGAATATGTAAACCAAAAATCCATAAAAGGGTAAGTTCTTGTAGATCAACTTGTTGAAGCACCCCTTATAGACATAGGTCCACTCACATTCCAATTTCCCAATGAATACATCATGACCATCATTGAAACACCTCTTGAAGATTATCACTAGAAGCTATATTTTGAAGGTTCATTCACAACAAATGGATCAGGGGTAAGCCTTTTTTTATCACTCCATAGGGGGATATAATCCCTAAGTCATTTAGAATCAACTTTCCTTATACCAACAACATGGATGAATATGAAGTAATCATAATAGGGATTAAATAAGTAGTACAATGGAATACAACACATCTTAAGGTTAACGTGATTCTCAGTTAATCATTAATTAGGTTATACACCATTTCTAGACCAAAGATGATAAGTTTGTTCCCTACAAGGCCATGGTTGACACTTTCAAGTAGTAGATTATCAATATCTAATTTCAATATATACCAAGGGAAAGTAATAGAATAGAATATTCCATGGTTACTATTGGGTCACTCATTCAATAAATAGATACATCCAAAGAATACCAATTTCTCATAGAAAATATACTAGTGGTAGCTCATGAACCATCAATCATCATAATAATATATGATATTGTTGGTCCTAGCTCTACATGGCATTCATACCTATATGCTTATTTACATGACCATGTTTTACCACCAAACTTATCCCAAAAATAATCCAAAACCTTCATCCATAATGCTTAATGTTATACCTTACTCAGACCAACCTTATACCACTATAGTTTTAATGGAACTCTACTTCTTTGTTTACCTTTGGTAAAATATCTTACATACTAGGTATTATTTGTTAATGATGGATGCAGATGCATTTGCATATGTGAAAAAATGCAATAAATGTCAATGGCATGATAATTTGATATATGTCATAGCTAAGACTTTGAAACTAATGTTGACACCATGGTTATTTTATACATGGGGCCTTAACCTCATTGTTAATATAAACCCTACCTCATCTAATAGCCATAAACACCTCCTTACCACCTTAGAATATTTCACTAAGTAGGTTGAATATATACCCCTCACTTACATGACTAGAAAGCAAATTTCCAAATTCATCTTCAACCATCTCATTTTTTGCTATGATATACCTTATGACATTATACATGATAATGGAGGATCATTCAAGAATAAGGATTTCGAATTGCTTTGTGCCAAGTATAAAATTAAACAACATTTTTCCATAGCATATTACCCTCAAGGTAATGGCCAGGCTAAAGTATCAAACAAAACCAGTGTCAACATCCTCAAAAATATTATCAATGATTTTGATCATGATTGGCACTTTTAGATATTATGCACCCTCTAAGAACACCATACCAATCACCACACTCCCACAGATACTACTCCATACTCACTTTTTTATGGTACTAAGGGCATTTTTCTCATTAAGGTTAAGTTACCTTCATTACGCATCTCTTTGAAGCATGACCTAGATGATGAAAACTATCAAGTAGCTCACCTTCAAGGGCTAAAATTAATCTATGATAAATGTATGAATGTAGTAAACAACTTTCAATCAACTTCATGGACACTAAAATCAATGCATCAAACATAGACAATTTGAGCTTAGTGATCTTATCCTTAAGGAGAACCAAAAGAATACCATGATCGAAAATAAGCATAAAGGCAAGTTTAAACCCAACTAGGTAGGTCCTTTCATCATTATTAAATACTATGGTACTAGAGCATATAGTCTCATCATACTAGATAGGGATGAACTTAATGAGCCAATGAACATTATACACCTCAAATGGTACTTCACATGAGTGACTTGGTGTATTATCTATGAGGACCATTTCAAGTTGTACCATATTATCAATATTATTATTTATACTATATAATTATACCATTCCCATCATATCATTCTACCATCTAATCACTTTTCTTATCACTTTTCCATTCAACCATTCCACTCTATCAACCTAACATGTTTTGACCCTACCTACCTAGACTGTTTGTCCTTGGTTCATCTATTAGTTCTTATTTTTAACATGAAGATTCAGATCAGTTTCAATAATTATTTCAAGTATTCTAGATAGAGGCCATATTTTTTATAAGGATGATAGAAGTTTTGGTATTTTCATCCTTTATTTTCTTATTTCATTATATACCATTCCTTGTTTGTGTGGTCTTGATTATAACTACCTTTGGGAAAATCAGTGTCTCACGAGTCTTGTTACTAATTATAACCACCTATGAAAAAGTTAGTATCATTGATCTGATCCATTGTATCCTAATTATAATTGCCTATGGTCAAACTAGGGGAAACATTTGTTTATTATGCCTTAACATACCAACTTAGCATTCCTATGCCATTATGTCAACTTTGCCTCTTTTATTTAAACTCACTTCTACACTAGTCATATTCATCCACTGTAAGGTGGAATTACTATGACTTAAGGTTATTTTGGAACTATGTGGGCCATGTTCAATTCATTTTGAGGTTAGATAAATCCCCCTTTTCCATACACTCTCATCATTTTACAAGTACCTTATTCATGATCTCATAATTTTATGAGCTTGGATTGCTTAGTATCTTGTCATTCTCGATCAAGTTGAGATAGTCAAAAAATTCCAAAAAAATTGAAAATCATTTGGAAAAACCAAAAACATTGACCACTTCTTTTCCTTAAGGATTTTAGGAACCCTTACTAAGTCATAAGAAATCACTTGTCACTTAGTTTCCCCATTTTTTTAGCCTTATCCCATGCTCTCATTGTTTTATGAGACAATTCTTATTCTTCTATCACATCCATCATGTTTTATTTATCTATCATCATTTTATTCTATCCCATATCCTAGGAGAACTACATTTGGCCTTAAGTTCGTATTGGATATCACATCCATAAAACTATGTAGGCTGCATCCTCTTGCCTAGTGCATATGGAGATATCTCGGCCACCCCCATCCTTTTCTTTTATTCCCCCATCTTGTTTCTTTATTAAGTTATCACCTATTTTTTAGGGGTAATGTTCATCATCTTGTTTGTGTCATGTTGTTTTCACTAACCATGTCATTAACCATTGTTTATTTATTTGTTTTTTTTCTCTTTATTTAGTTTGTTTTTATTTATATTTTATTTTTTATTTGTTTGTGTGTTTGTTTGTTTGCTTTAAGTATTGTTACCTTGAATAAGTCTATATGCATTCATTGGGTGATTCTTTATGTACTTATTCTTAAATCCATCCATATTCATACATCAACATATTCATCATGGTTTTTATCATTCATGCATTATTTTTAATTGAGTATTAGATCAAGAGTCAATATTTATGCATATTTTGGCCAAGTCCTCATGGTGTTCTATCATGATGCCTGCCATCAAGTTCTATAGCAAAAATCAGATTTAGGAAATCTACGCATCAATGCAACATCAATATCTCCTTAGCACCATCACTAGAAACATTTTTGATCTAATCCAAATCTTATCTCAAATAGAGTAATTAAATAATGAAATAATTATCCTCTTTGTCAGTTTGAATGAGTGTCTCCCTACTAGCAAGTTGCCTAATTCATATTTATCCTCTATATCAATTTTACATCATCATATTTACCATCATCATTTCATATCGTGTTTGCCACTATCAAGTTCTAATGCTTATAACCACCTTTGGGCAAATCATTGTACACTATCCCACTTGAATTTCTAGTGATTATAGCCTCCTTCAAGCTAATCATTGCATTTCCACCAATTTGAGGGTTAATGATTATAACCACCTTTAGTAAAATCATTCACTTTATTTCATATAATAGGAGATTATTCACCATATTTTTGGTATAATTCTTATAATCACCTTTAGGAAAACCATTGTACACCATCCCACTTTCATTCTCAATGATTTTAAATACCTTTGGGAAAATCATTATGTTTTCATTTGTTTATTCCACTCATTTCCTTATTTTGAGGGACCATTTACCAAATGCTCCCTCAAGGGGGTAACCTATAGTTCATCCATTATCATTGAATTCATAATCACATAAAACCTTTTTTATTGTTTGAGAAGATGTTACTATTCTTATAACTTGCAATGCCTTCCCAAATAGGGGCAAACTATAGACACCTAAAATTGGCCACCAATGGATTCATAATAGACTTTGGATTGATTCTTACCAACCTTTATAATTCTATCCTAATAATATCTAAACATCTCAAATTTGGCTTTATAATATATAATTTGGCCTAAAACTCAATTAAATAGAACAAATGCACCCATGACATTAATTCAAATATTGTAAAATGCTAAAATCCCTAAATAGAATTAATTAAAATGTAAAACCTAATCAAATGCCTAATTTAATTATCCATGATAAATTAAATGAATTATCAAAAAGAAATTCAAAAATCAAATAATATCCTAGGAATTCATAATTACCCTTTGTGAGTTGTCTAAAATCCAAAATATCTCACCCATGCCCATTCCATGCTAATCATGAGGTTTAGACACATTTTGAATCTACCAGGGTTAATTAATTAATTAAGGTTAGTTTTGAACCCATTCTAATCCCTTTTATTAAACCTATAAATACAAGCATTTTCCTCTTCATTTATAAATCTTAGACATAGTAATGTTATAATGTTGGTTTTAATGACAAGATTGGAAACAATAGAGTTGTAATGCCAAAATTGTAAATCAAAAGCC